>JARHVA010006103.1:0-597500 GCA_037957365.1 Torreya grandis
TATTTGCTTAGCCATGATACTAAGCTATCACTAAGGAAGAAAGATCCTCCACTTGTACTCTTTTTATCATCTAAGAAACCAAAGTGAAATCTCTATCTGTGCGATACCAAAATCCATAATCCAATGTCCCCTTGACATATTTTAATATTCTCTTCACCAATTGAACATGACTCTCCTTCAGGGCTACTTGATATCTCACAACCATGCCTACTACTTGCATGATGTCTGGCCTCGATGCTGTCAAATATAAAATACTACCAATCATAGATTTATACAAAGATTGATCTACAATTGGTGAATCTTCATCCTTACTCAACTTATTACCTATACTCATTGGTGTGCCAACTGGTGCACAATCCTTAGAACTAATTTTTTTCAACATTTTATTGGCATAATTACTTTGAGATATGAAAATTCTTTTATGTGATTGAAATATTTTCAACCCTAACAAAAATAACAATGATCTAAGCATAGACATCTCAAATTATTTTTGCATATTATCAAAAAATTCTTTTGTCATCTTTTCAATGTTTCATCCAAAAATTATGTCATCAACATATACCACAACAATAAATTGATGCTCACCTTCTATTTTTATTTAGAGATTACTATCAGCAAAACCTCTATTGAAACCTTGATCTTATAGGTACTTATCAAGTCTTTCATACCAAGATCTGGGAGATTGTTTCAATCTATATAGTGCTTTATTCAATCTGCATACATGGCTACTATCATTTGAGAGAATAAATCCCTCAGGGTGCTCAATGTAGACCTCCTCTTCTAGATTCTTATTTAGGAAGGCAAACTTGACATCCATCTGAAACAAGTTGAAATTTTTAAACATTGCATATGCAAGAAACATTCTAATAGCCTCTAGCATTGCTCTTGGTGCAAGATTTTCTTTAAAATCTATTCCCTCAATCTGAGCATATCCTTTACATAGTAACCTTGCTTTATTCCTGGTAACTTCACCATTTTCATTCAACTTATTTATATATACCCATTTTATTCTTATCACATTATGATCTTTTGATCTAGGCACTAATTCCCAAGTATCATTCTTTTCTATCTGATTTAATTCTTCATCCATTGCCTTAACCCAATTCTCATCATGTCTAGCTTCTAAAAAAGTTTTAGGCTAAATTTTAGACAACAAAAAGAAATTAACTTGCTCAAATTCACTTACCATCATTCTTCTAGTGTGAACTCCTTCATTTATGTTCTTGATGATGTCACTTTAATTATGATTTATCTAGACATATTTGCATGCGGTTTTGGTGTCCTTTTTATACTTAATCTCTTCTTCATCTAATTATTCAAAATATTCTTCTTCAATGATTTCTAAAATTCTACTGGATCACTGTCTCTTTGTGCTACATCTTCATCTATCCTGACACTTACACTTTCAACAATCTTCTTGGTTCTTTTGTTATAACATTTATAATCTTTAATTTTACAAGAATATCCAAGAAATATACCTTCATTTTCTCTAGATTCAAACTTACCAAGTGTTTCATTGGTTCTCTTTATGAATAATTTGCTATTGAAAATTTTGAAATAATCAACTGGAGCTACTTTGTCTTTCCATAACTCATAGAAAGTCTTGTCACTGTTAACTCTCAATAATTCTCTATTCTAGATATGTACTATTATACATACTATCTCTCTCTAATATTTATCTGGTATCTTGGATTCATTTAGCATTATCCTAGCCATTTCCTAAACTATTTTATTTTTCACCTTAACTAATCCATTTTGCTATGGAATTATGGCTATTGAATAATGTATCTTTATCCCATGGTCTTCACAATACTTAATAAACTGATCTAACATGAATTCTCCTCCTCGATTTGATCTCAAGAACTTAATTTTTAAGCTAGTTTCATTCTCAACTAAAGCTTTGAAATGTCTGAAAGCTTTTGATTTTTTCTTCAAAAACATCACCCAAGTCATATGTGCAAAATCATCAATAAGCAACGTGAAATATTTCTCACCTTGAGTACTTTGAGTTTTCATAGGTCCACATAGATCAGTGTGAACAAGCTCTAACATCTGAGTAGTCAAGTATTATTTTGTCTTGAACCATCTTCTAGCCTGCTTTCCATGCTGACAAGGTTTATAAAGCATGTTGGAGGGTTTTGTAATCTTTGGAAGATCTCTAACTTCTTGATTTTTGCTAATGTTGATAAGATTGTCAAAATTTATGTGTCCCATTCTCTTGTGTCATATCCAACTTTCCTCAACTTGACTAAAACAACATTTTTGACCTTTGATATTTGATAACATATACAAATTATTGCTTGTCCTCTGAGCATCTGTAATCAACACATCTGAATCTTTTCTTCTAATTTCATAAACTTTTGCATAAAACTTTAGTGTGTCCCTAATCACATGTGACTTACACTTAAAATATTACGATTAAGACCTACATACAAAACATTTTCAATCTTAGTTCTACCATTATCCAAACTTAATGTACCTTTTTTGGTAATTCTAGAAGTAGTATTGTCTCTAAATTTCACTATGCCACCATTGATCTTCTTTAGAGTTATGAACTTTCTCATCTTTTATCATGTGCCTCAAACATCCACTATCAATGAACCATGGATTTTATTCATTTCTTGCATACAAAGCTATCTGGACTAACATAGAAATTTTAGGTTATTTATTCTACCATGAACTTGTCTAAACTTTCCTCTTGATGAATGGAGCCTTGAAACTCTTGTCCTTCTTGACTAACTCAAATACACTTCTACATTACTAGGCTACGTGTTCAAAGTTATTGCACTTGTAACATATTATGGCTTCTTCATTAAAACATGAAAGAAGAACAAAATAGTTGTGGCTTCTGCTTGACTCTGTATGAGTTTCTTTCTCCTTATTTTTTAAATTGTTAGTCCTTTTCTAACATTCTATTTTCTTATGACCATATCCATTAAAATAAAAATAGTAACCATAAACAAAAAAAAACCTATTTGTGTATCTTTGACTTGATTACCTTTTGTAGTTCTACTCCTTCTAGCCTTCTTTGTTTGAGATTTCCTCTATATTCTTAACTTCTTCCCTTTTCATTTCCTCTTTTGTAAGAGCTTCAACATATCTCTTTCCTTTTTTTGTGTTAACCTTGTCTATGAAAGTAGTGACCTCCCCTTTCTCTTTTTCAAATCTGATACCTATCTTATCTGACATTAATCTTTGACTTTATAATATCTTATTCAACATATTAGTGTTATTTTCAAATTTTGAATCATTGGTTACTCTATCATTGACTGCTTTATTTGTTTTCTCAAGATTTGCTTTTACAGAGGTAATTTCAAAAACACACCTTTCACATTCTTCACTTAATTTTTGTAACTTAGTTGTTAGATATTCTTTAATATTTTTGGTTTCTTCAATGTGTGCTTTTATATCTTCAATTATTTATTTTGACTCTTTTTCATTTTTCTTGATCTAGAACTTCAATCTTTGATTCTCTTTTCAAGAGCTTTTATATTCTTCTAAGGTACAAATGAGTTCTCCTTCTAGATTCACTTTAGCTTCATCCTATTCTTATTCTTTATCATCTATACTTTTGATTGCAAAGGATTCTTCATGTATGGACGTGAATAAAATCTCTTTTTCTTCTGAATCATTGATTCCACTATCTTTGGCTGAGCTAGGATCTTTAGAATATAAACTCTTCTTTTCAAATCCCTTCTTGAATTTTCTTTTGAAATTCTTCTTGGATGTAGACTTTCCTTATTAATTGTCACCATTACCCTTATTTGGGCACTTAGCTACAAAATGTCCAATCTTTCGACAATTAATATATTTGAAAGGCAATTTTCCTTGATATTTATCTATGCCCTTTTTTAGCTTACAAATGAAAAGGGCTCCATTATCATCTTCATCATCGCTAGAGATGTCACTTGATAATTGAATCTTAGCCTTGTCTTTCTTTGATGTCTTGAAATCAACTTCCCTTTTTGAGGATTTCTCTTATTCAATCCACATCTCATATGCCATAAGAATACCATGTAACTCATCCATCTTTAGCTTGGTTAGATCCTTCATCTCCTCGATTGTTGAAACCTTTGCATCATATCTCATTGGTATAGATCTCAAAACCTTTCGCACCATCACTAATTCTTCTAAATTTTCTCCAAGGCCTTAAATATGATTAATTATTTGATCAACTTGTAAAAGATAACTTGCTATAATTTCTTCCTCTTCCAATTTCAAACTCTCAAATAGTCTTCTAAAAGTCTGGAGCTTAGCTTGCTGAACTTTTCCATCACCTTTGTAAATATTTTCAAGCTTTACCCAAGTCTAATGAGTATAGTTGCATTGCATACATTTAAATTTTTTTGATTCACATAAACCACATAAAATAAAAATTTAAAGTTTTATCATTATTTTCACTTGTCTTTTTTTCTATCAGAGTAATCACAAGTGTCTATGGCTCTTTGTATTCCTCCACAACTAGTTGCCAAATGTTGGATCCAAGAGACATCAAATAAGTTCTCATCCTTATGCTCCAAAAAGCATAATTTGTCCCATCAAACAAAGGTGCCTTATTTGTATAAAAACCTTCATGTGATCTAGCCATCAAGCTATAAAACTCTTTCCAAAGGAACTTGATTTGATACCAATTGTTAAGCATGGGATATACTGAGAGGGGGGGTGAATCAGTATATCATATATCTTATAAATCTTCTACTTAATCAAACTCCACTTAACCATACATTCAAGATATGCAATAAAACTAAAATAATATGCACCATACAAGAGAGAGAGAGACACCAGATTTTTACATGAAAACCCAAAATGGGAAAAACCACAGAGAACAATATCAAGTATATAAAAGAGCACCAACTCAAATTACAAATTTTACAAGCACCAACTTGCAGGAGCACTAACCCATTTTTTGAGCACCAACACAATAATTATTTGTGCGCACCAACCCATAAGAGCACCAACCCCTTGCAAAGATTTGTGAGCACCAACCCACAGAAGCACCAACCCTTCTTGTGTATAAAACATGGCTATATCTCAATGTTGCTTTCTCAACAAATGATAGAACTCTACAATATCTCTTTCTATTCTTTACTCTTTTCTTATATAAAATAATTACAAACCATGCACTCTCTTGCATATTACAAATGGATTCCCAAGCCTTTATTTATAGATTTCTAAATGACCTTTGGAATTCACCCTTTGTGACTCTTAAATCCTCATGAAAAATGGCACTAAACTTGCATGACCCTTTAAATCCTTATATTTGAAAAGTCACATGATGACCTTTCATACGTAAATGCATCCTTTCCTATTTTGTCTTTATCTTGGTGACCTTTTAAATTCCTTAAGGTGACTCTTCATGGAAAAATGCACCATACCCTCTTTTGTCTTCACTTGGTGACTCTTGTAATTCCTAAAGATGACTCTTCATGGGAAAATGCATCCCATTCCTCTTTTGTCTTTACCCTGTGACTCTTTGACTTCTCCATGGGCCCTCTTTTGACTTTTATGTAACCAAAAATATATTCATTAATATTAAATAAATATCAACATATTTTAGCCAAAATATGAAAATTAAAAACACCTTTAGACAATAAATTCTATGGGGCCTTTATCACCAATGCTAGACCTTTGACATCAATGATAATATTTCTAACAGATTTTAAAGTCAAATAACATCACATTAAGGTCAAATAATCTCCTTAAAGACATTATGTATGGATTTAAGTGAGGTATTCAAATGGAGATCATTTCAATACCTTAGAACATTTCAAAGACTTTAATTAGGTTATCATCTACCTTTAAAACATCTTCAATGCTTATGATTAAGCCATACCTTACATGTCTTCAACACACCGGGTAGATTCATTATGAGTCATAAGCTACCATTTTTGTCATCTTCATGTTGAGAAAAATTGAACCAATAAGATCACCTTAAGGCCTATCATGTATATTCACACATTTATAAACATAAGGAGGATATTTGACATAAGTTTAAACATGGGGTAAAGATAAACACTATGTGTTTCATGACATGAAAAAACATTAGACCTATTTCCTAGACATGACAACTAGTGATCTTCCTTTAGACTATATTAACACCTCAAGACCATAATAGGAGTGACCAAAAGTGATGTTATTGGATTCTCATGCATGGGTTGAATTCTTTCCAAGCTGAAGGTAGAAAGTAGTGAACATTTTCTTTTATATACAGGTATGTATGAATTGTAGAAGTAGGTTGAAGATGATATAGTGATAGGTTATAAAGAATAAGCCATGTAAATATATTAATTTTACATCTAAACACTTATATAAGTATAAAAAATCTTCTTAAGGCATTAATGAGCTCATGAGAGACTCTAAGACTACACACAGTCCTTACCATGAGCTAATTGTACCTACATGTATATACAGACTATAAGGACAAGTGAAGATGATATGATACAAGTTTATAGGAAATATGAGACATAAATAAGTTATATAAAATAATTCAAGAGTTGATAGAATGCTAAAAGGGTCTTGGGACTCAACTAAATCTCTAAGTAACCTACCCAAATAAAACAGGCCTACAGACCTTAGGCCTATAGATATTCTTTGTGAACCAAAAATTTAATTTCTCACAAATAAGGAATATTTATATAGGAAAAAATAACTTAAATCTATATTAATATATAATAAAAACCATTGATGATCAACTAGGCCACTTACAAGTTAGGAATGATCATGAGACTAAGTTGAACGTCTTAGAAGGATACTTATAGGATTGTGTATGGAATGAAGGAAAATAGGGTCTGAAAGTGTCATAATAATCATATGTAATATATTTTATGGTGAATAAATATATATGAAGTTTAATATTTAAAACCATGGCAAGAGTGAGAGGTTTAAGGTTCAAGCCTAATGCTCAAACAACCTTCTAGCACCTACAGGTTGATAATGAAACATCTAGTCTTAAGTTTGAAGAAGGGGAAAAGTATGTATATAAGATTATTGGAACCTAGTTGAGCCTAAAAGCAAGTAAAAATAAATTTATAAGATTATTTATGAGGAATTGAAACCTTGAGACCAAAATATAATCATACCCTAATAGACACTTATAAACTACAATGAAGGGTAGGCTAGTTTTAAGCCCAAAAGAAAGAGCAGAAAGTGGATGAAGAGAGATATAAAAAAAAATGGATTATAAAAAAATAAGATATTCAATGATATTTTATTTGGTGTGAGGGTGAATACCTAAACAAATAATGTAGTCAATCATCCTAAAGGTCACCTTCAGGTTACTAGGAGAAGACAAGCTCATTCTAAGCCTGGGTAAGGAGCAAAACATGATGCAAAGATATGAGTTATATCTAAGGTAGAAAAATAGGTCATAAGTTAATTTTTATCTAAAATCAAACATATTTAAATTAAAAAATAAGGATAGTCAAACTGATTTACAAATCTCTACACATAGTAAAGAAACAACCTACAGGTCTGCCTGCTCTTCATGAGATCTTTTGCCTGATTTGAGAATGTTAAAGTCCTATGAGAGATATAAAGGAATGAAAATAGTTGATAATGGTTAAATAATGTTATTAAAAAATAATTTTAACCTTCAGACCCAATAACAAATGTGAAAAAGTTCAAAACTCTATCTAGACCTAATGAGCCTATGACACACACATGCCTGATTACATTGCCACGTTAAAACTGCTTATTTGGAATGGAGAAGGAAGGTAAGGAGAATGGTTTGAAATATATAAAGATATTAATATTTATTAAACTAAATAATTTATAACCATTATAACTGATAACAAGGGTGAAAATTTCAAAACCCTGTTTAGGCCTATAGGCCTAATTCTCACATACAGGCAGACTTAGGAGTAGTCATGAGAAAAGAAGGTTGGTAAGGGTGGTATGAAGGTTTGAATGAATTTTAGAGGTTAAATATGATGTTTAATATTATATAATACCATACTTAGATATATAAAAATGAATAAATTCCAATTTTGGACTTAAACCCTTCTTCAAACTCCCCTCATGCAAGACTACATTTTAAGGCAGGTTTTCTCCCTCTTGTTGTAACATTAGAATCATGTAAATGAGATAAGAGTTTTTTGAGAAGTTATAAAGGTATCTAAACTCCATAATAAAATCATTAGTTTTTTTATTGAGTCTCTAACCTTCATGAACAAATATTAAGAGTATAGAACCCTCTGAAATGGCTTGCTTGTAACACAAGGAGTACCTTCTCACACTCAAAAATTTCATGAGGTTCTACATGGGACCTAGAGTTATTTTGAGGTGATGAAGGGGTACCATAAGAAAACATTTTGGAATTATGAGGGAGAAATAGGATTTTTTATTTATGAACAATCCTTAAGAATGAAATGTGCTTAAACCCTCCTAAAATCCTAATAGTGACCAGTCAAGACAAATCAACCTCTAAATCACATTTAATGACATATTTTGATCCTAAAATATATTTTATGTTGTTCAGGACTCAAATTAAGTTCTCAAAATTTACTTTTTACATAATTTTAGTTGTATGAAGTGCCATATATTCCCCATTTTGCATTTTTTTTGGTGTTTTTTAGGGTTTTGAGCAAAGGATAACTTTAAAATAATTAGAAGAGGTAATTTTGGATTTTTTACACATATTAAAGCCTAAAAATATTCATATAATATTATATAAGTAGTCAAAAAAATCTTGTTTCCCAAGGTAATCTCAAACATGCCTAAAATGAGACTAGGTGGTAAGGTCATTTCATGGTTCTCACACTTCCATAGGCTCTTAGGGCCTAATAAATTGACATGGAGGTTGGTGATAGCCTAGGGAATGTTAAAAACATGATTTTTGGTGATTTAACATGTGTGGGAGAATTTTAGAGTAGAAAAATAGGGTTCTAAGCAAGGAGGCTTAGTTGAGGCCCAGTTAAGGAGAGAGAAAGGTAGAAAAATAGATTTCCACTTAGATTCAGGGCATAAAATTTGACATGAAGATATAAGGACATACTATGTCCTATAATATTTACTTTTTTTATCATTACCCTCCGTACATTCTCCTAGAAAAGGAGGTTTTTAGGGCTATAAAGAAAATACACCTAGTGAGAACTTGAGGAGAAAAATAGAGTCTTAAGAGTTGTTACATGAAAAAAAATGGATTTTTTAAGGTATGATAAGATATTTGAATTTCATCCATGGATAAATAGTGATTTTGAGAATATAAACTTGAGTTTTTGGCCACTTGGACCAAGCTAAGCATGGGAAATGAGGAGTTTCAAGACACCTATGCATATGAATGACAAAATGTTAGATTAGAGGAGTTTTTAATGCATGGTAGGTGTTAAATAAGTTTTATAAGATTAGTTAATGGTGAATTAATTATTGATAATTACATTTTTCACTCTTTTTATGCAAGGAAGGGCAATTTTTAAGAAGCTAGTTAAGGTTTCAAGCCAAGTTCTAACTCCTAGCCACATTGAGGGTTGGAGCATATTCAAGAGTGAGATACATGGATTTGGAAGTATATTTATGACTATTACATAAATCCATTTCTTGTTTTAAATCATGAGGATACTTGTCAATATTATTTTACTATGCTCTCTCTCTCTCTCTCTCTCTCTCTCTCTCTCTCTCTCTCTCTCTCTCTCTCTCTCTCTCTCTCTCTTCATAATTATCTATATAAGCAACCACTTTTGGCTTTGTAATGGATCCACATCTGGGATGGAAAAACCCTTCTAATTTTAGTACTAATTTTTCCTTTTAATAAATTATTTAAATATGGTTTTGAGCTCCCAACTTATTTTTAAGTGTGTGAAGTAGTTCATAGTTAAATATCAAGTGATACTCATCTCTCCTTGTGTTCATCTTACTCTTTCATGTTTTGTGCAAGTAGTCCATCCTCTAATAGGTCACATGAAGTTTAGTTAGTATTATTGTATGTATTTAAGTGTAAGGAAGAGTATTAGTGTCTATAATTATACCTCTTATTCATCCACCTTGATAAATACATTGCATCTTACCTTCATGTTAAAATACTTATGTTAGAGAAACCTTGGATGTTGAGATCAATTTTGTGAATCACCTTTATTAGTACAAGTTCATGGTAGTATTTTGGAGTTAAAATTAGTGCATCACCTGATTATGTTAGGTTTATTTAATGTTTCTCTTTCCCTTTTCATCCCAACAAGTTATTAGCATTGATGATGAGCTTAAATAGATATATCAAGGGAGCTAACCCTTCAATCTAGATACTCATCTATCCCACAGGTCACCCACAACTTTAGAGATGTTTCCATGTTTCATAAAATTTAAGGAGGCTATAATAGACCTCCTTTAGGGTTAAAATTTGATTCATAATAGTTTCAAGCTAGGTCACCATTGTAGTTTCTTTACACATATTGTATGATTCAAACACAAGCCAACATGTAGGGGAGAACTACATTAGTCTAAGGCCCTCTTTGGAGTATTGGCTATGTAGGCAACACTCATTGATGGAAGGTATTTGGGTATACTCAAAACCATATTCCCACTAACCCATTTTACCCCAAGGTCACTATGAAGATGAATAACTAGGGTTTTGTAATTTCATAAGGAGTGATATTCCATGATCCAAATATGAATATACCAGAGCGAAGGTGAAGACAAACCTAGAAGCATCCAAGTGATCATATCCTTTTCTAGCATGTATTCCATACATGACACCTATGTCATGTTTAAATGATAGCATTGACATAACTATCTAATGTTGATGTTAATGTTTACAGCTCTAGAGGCACTTAATCTAGAATTTGGTAACTATTCCAAAATCTTCTTCTAGTGTACTTCCTCTTGTTCTAGATCTAGAATTGTGTCAGTATTATAACCAACTAAGTACATTAATTCTTGATCATTTATATATCTATCATAGTTGTACTTATTATTTTTAGCATATCTCAATTTAATGAATTTAACATATGTTATATCTAAGTTTAACATCTAATTAGTCTACTATAGAGATAATTTATCACCCTTGTATCCTAAACTATCTCCCTTTAAACCTAGATAACCCCAATCTAGAGATTTTAGGGTTAACCACATACCTAAACATAATATTTTATTTGATGAACTTACATACCACTTCATAAGTGGTTTTATTTAAGAGAATAGGTTCTACTCACTTAGTGAAGTAATCAGTTATAGTGAGAACATGAGTATGGATAACATTAAATTGTGTATTTAGAGTGCCAATGAAGTTTAAACCTGATTGTTAAAAAGTTTCTTCAATCACAATTAGTTTTGGTCATAGTAAAATAAGCTTTGGCCTTCTAAAAAATTATTGACAGGATTCACATTTTGTAACTCACTCTTAAGCATATTTAAAAAGTGTAGGATAATAGTAATGGGATCTTAGAATTTTTTATGTTGTGATAAAAGAAGATAAATGACCTCAACACACTTCATTATGAAATTATTGAAATAGAATCTTATATTGTTATTTGTCAACACATCTCAAGATGATACCATCGAGCCATTTTTTGCAAAGGGCATTATCACATATTAGATACTTGAAAACTATGATTTTATTTACTCTCTTCTCTTTTACAATGAGGTTTCTAGGGAATTATCCATAAATGATTAAAATTATATATTTGAATACCATTTATCATTAGATATTATGAACAAATCAAGATTCAATTCTTCAAGCGCACCTTCTTCTTGAGATTTATCATAACTGTTATTAATAGATTATTTTTTTATATGGGTTGGCACAATCTACATCCTCAAATGAGTTTAGTTGGATTGATATAACGATCACACTCTTTTACTTTTTCTATCCAATTCCCTCTTTTTAAACCAATCTCTTATTCTATTAAGATATATTTGACAATTATGTCTAGTACCATGACAGTAGTTTGGGAGTTTAAGATATAATACATGAATTGTTTGACTACCTTGCCACCATGTAGGCATGATTTTCAATTGGTATCTATTTAAGTTTATGTTTTTTCAATGCACGAATCCTAAAGATGATAGGTGATTCCACTCCTTCATCACCCTTTTAAACTATAATGGCTAAGAAGGTATGTTCTGATGAATAGTTTTAGATGTTGAAACTGTTATTAAAAAATGGGCATACAAGATTTGGTTCAGTAGAAATTGTAATTGTTATTTATTCAAAGGAACTATTTTTTTATTCACTCACTGTTTAATGTAGACTTACCTTTCATCATTTCATCTATGTGCCTTGTCAACTCTACAAATTTAGGTATGGATATCCTTAGAAAGTTTAATTTTTTGAAGAAAGAATGAATATCATGTTTGCTAGTTGGAAGAGACAAGTTTTGAATAGATTCAACATTTTATTGATCAATATTAATGCCTTCCATAGATACTATATCGATTAATAACTTTCTCTGTATAATTCCTATGAAAAAACTTCTTGGGATTCAAATAAAAACCATGGATTTAACATCTTTCAAATAATTTTTATAGATGCTCTTAGTGATCTTTTCATCTTGTTGAAAATATGGTTAAGTCATCAAGGTAAACTACTATTATCTAGTTTTTTAGGTCATGCAAAGCTAAGTCCATTTCACTTTGAAATGTTACACTTGCATTAATGAGCCCCAAGAACATCCTTATATAAGCAAATGTACCTCATGGGGTAGTGAATGTAGTTTTGTGTTGGTATTCTCTTACAAAATTGAATTTATTATAACCTAAGAAACCATCAAGAGTTGATAAAATCTATGAGCTTCTAACTACTTGAAACACTTGATCCATGATGGATGATGGGTAATTATATTTTAATGATATTTGATTCATATTTAAAAATAGACATAAATCCTTATTTCTCCATTTTTATTGTGAATGAGCAAAATATTAACAATGCACGTGGAGTGATGGATAGGAAAGATGATCCTTGCATTCAATTTTTTTCTAAATTTCCTCAAAAATAATTATCACTATTTTTGGTTTATAATGCCTTTGTTTTTGTTTGAAAGGGTTTACTTAGGAAGAATGGCATGTTTCATTTATTTAGGCTGAAATTATTTCAAATCAACATATGAATAGGCAAGAATATATATATATATATATATATATATATATATATATATATATATATATATATATATATATATATATATTAGGAGTGATACAAACCTCTTGTATTCTTTAGAAGAACATATTTTTAAAAAATTTGACCATTCTAGGTCATTCCTTAGAGCCAATATTTACCTTCTCATAGTCATATGAACTAAGGGGACATTTTTATGATTTTTTATTGATAAACCTATCATGTTTATCAAAGAGATTTTCAATTGAAACCAAATGTTTAGAATTTTCTCCCCTTCAATTGAGTCACACCATCTTTGTTATCTTCATGGTGAATTCTATCTTTATTGGTTTGTGAAGTATATTCCCTCTAAATTAAATCGAGACCTTCAAAATAGAGATTTTTCAAATTATCCATCTTCTTGAGAAATGCAACAATTTGTTGGTTATCATTGAAAACCTAATTTTTTAAAAATTTATCAAGAAAGCTAGGGTAGAACACCATCTCAATGGTGTACTTATCTTCACCAATTTTAGGATGAGGAATCATCAATGATTCAAAGACTTATAAATCATCTACTTTATCATTATTGTCTCTCAAAACTATAATAATGGAAAAGGATTCAAAAATTTCATTACAATCCTAACCTTTATTTTTTTAATGTCTCAATCAATCATTATTCACTTGTCACTTATTTTTTATTGACTTGAGGACTAATTCAACATACCTAGTACCCTTAGATTATGGATACCAATTTTAATTTCCACTTTGAGGCCTAGAAGAAATGCTTCATACTTAATAGTGTCATTGGTATTTGAAAATTGTAGGTTATAGGAGAAAAGAAACAACTTCTCATTTGGTGACATGATCACTACACCAACATTGGAACCTATAGAAGAGTAGTTTCCATCAAATTCCAAGGTCTAAACATCATTTAAATTTCATTCTATTAGATTATGGATGTTTGATTCATATTTGAACATTATGATATAATTTTACAAATCTACATCTTCATATAATATTTCTTCATGAAGATCATTTGAATTTGAAATTATGTATATTTTCTTAAGTTTAGGTTCTACATTTTCCTTAACCCCTTTTACTAGAATCATGGCATGATAACAATCCATTTGAATCTTACATCTAAAATCTCTACAAAGACTTATACTCAGTAACATCTTATAAGGTTTAGGATTATTTGTTACTAATGTTGTCATTTTTACTCACTTCTATGGATAAGAAACTATAGTTAAGCATCTTTAATCTGACCAGTTAAATGCACTTTTTTGGTCTCCATAGAGAAAAATCAGCAGAATATTTTGTGTAGGTGAGCCTGAGTGCATGAGAAAATCTAGCAATGCTAGATTTATTATATGCCCAAGATTCAATGTAATTATTGTGTTTGTAACCTTCACTAAGCAAAGAGAAATAAAAAATTTCAATCTTCCTAGTACTTGAAGTGGAAAAAGCCATTAGCATATGAGTATTCAAAGTTATAGGGGTTTTGAGGAGACCTTTAGATGTGGTTTGAGAATTACTAGGGCCATATCCTCTGATGAATTTGACTAACTTATCAATTTCATCATGATTACACTTAAAATATTCATCTTGGAACATTGATTTTTTATTTATTCTTGTGATCTATTATGTCAAATGTAGGTATACTAGAAACTTCAAGATTGGTAATGATTGGAGATGTGTTTTGATCAACTTTTGGTAGTACATTGAGTTTTTGAGTATTTTTAGTATTAGATGGAGATGGGGAAGAATTAATTACCTTTTTGTCTAGCACTTTGTCCTTAGATTGGTTTAGAAAGGAAGAATCCATATTTAGAATGACCATGGTTGAAGGTTCTTTAAGAATTTACTTTATTATTTACCTTTTCAATAGTTTTCTCAACTTCCTTCTCCTTTACTTCTTATTGATTCTATCAATTTATTGTGAAAACTACAAAGGAGTGACAATTAATTTATTTTATGATATAAAAATATTCATTATAATATGAAACATACTCAAAACATATGATAGTTGAGTCCCAATTAGGTTATTCAACTTCAAGATCTAAAAAATATGAATTTTTTTGGTTCAACTTTGACACCTTCATTATTATCTTGTTCTATCTATTTCAAAAATCTCACTATTTGCATTCATAGGAGAAGTTGTAATTGGAGGATATTCAATCAAATTTTTTTTTGGGGGAGATAGGAAATGATTTAGATTATTATTTTATGGAGCATAGTTATTTCTTGGCATGTCCTTGTATAAAACAACTGGTCCATTTTGAGACATTCATTTCTTCATATTTATCAATTCATTGGTCAATTTATCCATAAGTAGATTAGAATAACTTTGAAATGAATCTTAACTCTTAGTTTTTTTAGAAGTCTTCTTCAACTTACCATCCATAATGAGATAATCATCTACCTTAATAGCCATCATATTACTAACATTCAAATCTCCCACTCGACCTATTACCAAAATGAAACTTAATTCTAGTAGTTATGAGTTAATCAAGGAGCATTTTGGCTTTCTATCATAGGTGTAATGGCTGTAGGTATATTATGTAGAAACTTGACAATTTTTTATACAAATTCCCTCATAGGTTCTTAAGGATCTTTTTTTATTTATGATAGTCAGGCAAGAAGGACATGTGTATCTATGATTAGTTTGAATCTCTCTCTAAATTATTTTTTCATTATGTTCTTGTTGGTAATATAACCTAATTTTAGGTGATATAAGCAATGCACAACATATTATTATAGTGTTTCCTTGAATAAATTGAATACAACATCTTCATGTTGTACTTCAAAAATCCTTCATGTGGAAAATAATGCAACAATGTGCTCATCAAGGTGTTGTTTACTATCTCATATAAATTTAAGATTTTTTTTATATCCTCTAAGAAGTTCATGTACCTATCCTCCTAGAGCCAATGACCCTATTTATGGACCCCATAATATTGTATTAATATTCTAAAATATTATGTTCAAAGGAAAGATTCCCTAGAGAGAATCAATGGTCAATTCATTATAGTTCTTCATTATTTCTCTTTATTCTTGTTATAGTTTTTAAATAGTGTATATATTTTTTGAGTGATGAAGATATACTATGATTTTTGAATCACTTTAATACATAAATAGTAATGAAGAGAAACCAAAACTATTATTTCAAATCCTTTCATCAAATCTACTTTGATTTTTGCAGTGTCTCTATTATTATTTCACATGATAAATAGACCATCCACATACACCATTAAAATACAACTACTTTGTCAACTTTTTTAATAAAAAGAGTTGCATATTAAAAATCAAAAAATTTTAAATTTATGTTTAGGAGGTGTTTAGTCAATTTTTTCTACCATGTTCTTAGGACTTATTTCAAACCATATAGTTTTTTTATCTTGCACACTTTGTGGTCTTGGCCATCTACTACAAAAGCTTCTGGCTGAGTCATGTACATTGTTAATTTGAGATCACCATTCATAAATGTATCTTATACATCTATTTCATGAAATTTACATCCATTTTGAGTTGAAAAATCCAACATAGTTCTAATGGTAGTCCATTTTTTTTAGGTATAGAGGATTCATTATAATCTATTCCTTCTTTTTGAGAAATTTACTTCATGATAAGACTTGCTTTGTGTTTGTCAAGTGAGCCTTCTAATTTTTACTTGTTTCAAAATACCCACTTGTAACCAATGAATTTACATTTGATTAGATGATTAACTAATTCCAAAGTTCCATCTTTAATCAATGCATCATACCACTTTCCATATATTTTCTCCATGCATCAATATTTTTCGCTTGTTTGAATGAAGTCACTTCAAAGTCAAAATCAATGTTGGCTTATTCTTAAGAGGGTCTTCTAAGGTAAGCTTTTGTTTCTTATATTTAATTTCATCTAGTAACTTGTATCATTATTATGTGGTTGTATGTGCACTTGAAGTGCCTATTTTTATAACCTTATTAGGTCTAACATCTTTCAATGTCTATTTGACCCATTTTGGTATCTTTTTATAGGTAGATTTCAGAATTGCCAATGACTAATTTTATTGATTTTGATCCCCCTCATCTTTTGAAATAAGAACACCTTCATATGAATTTTTAATATATTCTATAGGGGAAGTGTCATTTTTAATTATAATATTTAATAGAGATTCAACTATTTCAAAATTACAATCCCCCCTTAACTATTTGGAACCTCTATATTAATCTCCTTGAAAACATAAATTTTAACATATCTCTAAATTTAATTCCATTATCGACTGATGTTTGTTATGTCCTTTACAATTTCAAAAAAGATAACATCTCTTAAGATGATAAATTTATTGCTATTTTCATCAAATAATCTATACACCTTTAATGACTTTGAGTATCCCAAAAAGATGCATTTATAAATCATGTGTTTTAGATTATTCCTTTTATTTTTGGGAATAAATTTGTAGCAAGTGGATCCAAAAATATGAATATGTCACAGTTAAGGGAGATGACCATACTATATTTCATATGGAGTCTTCATTTTAAGGGATATTAATGGTAATCTATTGTGGTGATATATTGTTATTTGAGATGCTTATGCTCATAAATGTAGATTTATCCCTTTGAAGGACAACATTACCCAAATAATGTTCATCATGGTTTTGTTCATCCACTCAACCACTCCATTCTATTGATGAGTGTAAGGGACTTAGATGATATTTTATCCAATTTTTTTGAGATAGTTTTCATACACCTTTAAAATGAATTCCCCACCATTTCCAGTATCAAGTGTCCCAATGTGGGATTGGGATTCATTTGCAACCATTTTTTGAATTTTTTGAAGGCTTATCACATTTTTCATAATGTATATCCAAGTCATTTTTCTATGGTGATAAATGAAAGACATGAAGTACTTATGTCCACTATTAGAGAGAATTGGCAAAGAACACAAATTAAATTGAACTAACTACATTTTCTTATCGCCTTTCCATTATGAATTTTGAAATGGTTCCCTTTTATGTTTGGCCAATATCTATCCTTCACACTTTTTAATATTATTGGTCAATGATGGAAAGCCTACAACATCATTATTTTGCATTGTGTGAATGTTGTAATAGTGTGTGTTCAAAAATTTAACATGCTAAAGAAGACTTGCTAGAATTCTTTCTTTAGTGAGATGAGTGAAATTTCTTGGAACTGAGTGTTTACCCATGTGTTTTAGTAATTTTTATTTCTCATATCTAGTTATAAAAACTATTTTATCACATTTTCATGCAACCTTTACTTCTCCATCATCCAACATAATGTAATGGCCTTATTTTTGACTAAACACTAGAGATTAGAAGAAGACTAATTTAAATTGAAGAAGGTATAATACATTCATATAATGAAGTCTAGAATATTTGGGGACTTGGGTCAACTTGAACCTTTACCTTGAGGTTGTAGAGTTTTTTATTTGAAAAATTTATTAGACCAAAAATTTATTCATGAAACTCCTCAAATAGGCCCTTGTGAAAATTCATATGTTACATAGCACTAGTGTTTATAACCCACAATAAGTATCCTAGGTTTAACTCACTAAGGATTTATTTTCTTCATCAAAGATGGAAAACACACGTTTACTTGAAAACTAAGCTAAATCCAATTATGCATTTTTCTTCTTTTCCTTTTACTTTTCTACATTTTATTTTCTATAGGCATAAAATTTTTCCCATGATGTTTTGCATTCATGGGTATCATGACTCCATTTTCTTTCATAATGTTTATAAAACAAATGTTGTCTTTCATTTTGATTTTATTGATGTTAACTATTTTTTTTACAATATTTTCCACCTTACCTTTTATTTTTCCCTTTGCTTCTATCATTTCTCGCATTCTTGAAATCATTTATATTTTGGTTAACATAAAAAAATATTTCTCCTATGGACTCAATTTTTCTTTCAAAGAATATTTTTATTTTGGCCATCTTCTCAACCAACTGATCAAAGGTGAGAGCCTTTAAAAATTTTACTTGAAAAATTTCCAAGGAAGTTGAGAATGTATGGAGAAAATATTTTAAGAATGCAATCATATACACAACAATATTTACACCAAAAATATCAACATCATGTTTGATAACATATATTTTAGATTTAAAACTCATGACATCATCATTTTTTAGCTCAAGATTGAACAATTTCAAATGTAATTTTATGAACTCAAATTATGATTGAGAATAATATAAGTCCTTAAATTTTTGAAGTGCTTCCCAATGAGTGTTTCATCCTTGTATATGATGAAAAACCTTGGCATCGACTAAGGCTTGCATCAAGGCCAATGCTTTTGAATTCTTCTATTTCCAAGATGGTATCTCCTTGTATTTTTTAGATTCAATAGGTTTTGAATTACCATCATATATGTAAAACCATAATTCATTGAAGATGAATGTATTATTCACATGTTTTGACTATTTTAACTATGTATCTTTCTCAATTAGTGTTGTGTTAACAATAGTTTTGATTGAATGCATTTTTGTTGTTTAAGGGGATGGAAATGTTACCTATCAAACTAAAAAGGCTCTCTTTTATATATACCACACAAATAAAATACCAAAATTATCTATATGCGTGACATTCCTATATACCTAATGATACATGGAAGAATCTCATCCTTTTTATGTACTTTACAATACATGAAATAGACATTAAAGCACATGAGAGTGAAATAGTATATGGTACCTAGATAGTACATGAAAATAAATCAATCTATCTACAACATATGCTAAGTGATAAGTCCTTTTACGTAGGCATAATAACCTAATTACTTAGAGTATGATTACTTTTGGAATTTAAGTCTTATGATAACTTTGAATGGGTAAGAAAGGGAATGAGAAAGTGAAAATTTTCCTTATTTATCCTCGATGATTTATATGGATGATGCCAAAAACATAATTATTTTAGTTATATTAGGTTATAAGTGTATTAATTCTATCATAAAAATATTACTCATAAACACAAACTAGAGGCACTATTGATATCAAACAATGCATTTTGTGTGTTTGCAAAATTTGTTTGTTTTTCAAAATTTTCTTGATTTTGAGAAAATAAAATTGAGTTTGGTTTATAATATGACTTATTTATTACATGTTATTCCATTATGGGAATGTCCTCCATATAATATGTTTTTATTTTAAAAAAATCATAAGATCTTAAAGGAGTAAAACTTAGCTTATAAATTTTACCTTCTCAACTTCCCAAGTGGCTATGGATTCAAACTTGAGAGACAAAGTGCCATATGTGATGTCTTAATGCATCCAAATGGGATTTTTAATGTTAGATATATATAATAAATTGAATGTAACATAGTTATTGGCTTCAATTCAATCTTGGATAAAATTAAAACCCACTCAAAATGTAGTTCTTAGTCAAACAACTTAGAAAAAAAGCATAGTCCTAAAGCTTGAACTAATGAAAAATGTTCCATGATAGTAAAAATTAGCCAAAAAAAGCACCAATTAGAGCCAAAAATGTCAATATTATCATATAAAATACCACAATGCCTTCCTTTAAGTGCCACACAAATATATAACATTTGAACATTGCATTTTGGCAAGTTAAATTTCTCTAAAATGCCACGTAGGTCTCTGAAACTATAAATATTTATTTAAATGCCTCTTTATTTGTTGAAATGCAGTCCAAAAATAGTATTTTTTAGATGAAACACATTACTTATTCCAAAAGTGGAGTCCCAAACAACCAAACATCAACAAATCTAGAATAAAATGAGTTTGAAGAAATTTTGATTGACTAGAAATGAGATTTGTAGCAAAGGAGGATGAATGGAGGAAAAAAAATAATGCAAACCTTTTGATTTGATACCAATATTAGGGAAATAATAATGGGATGAAAATAAATGAGAATTTGGTGAAAACTAAAGCTATATTTACATTAAATGAATTAAGAGATTATAATATTTATATAAAAAAATATGAAAATTTAATTCACTTTCCAATAAAACTATTCATCTATTACTATGAGAAAAAATATCTCCTAAAATTATCCCTAAGATTATTTAATAATATATACAATAATATTATATAAATTATTGAAAAAATATTTAAAAAACATGCATTGCCGATTTGATTTCATGCCAAACTAACCAATATTTCTCTATGCAATTAATAGTGTTGCATAGATCTTAGACAAACATAGTATAAATATAAACAATAATTTTATAATTTGGGATCCCTTATCATTATTTGTTTCATAATGAAAACTATTATTTTGTATATTGAAAAGAGTTTAGGTGAGTGAGTGATTTTCTATTTAAACTTTGTGTATGTAGAGTGCATTTTGTTTGTAGTTTAGGCAAAACAATTGGCCTCAATTTTTTAGACTAGCAGATAGAGTGATGAAAAACTCATAAGTATGAAAAAACTACATTTGCATTATAGCCCCTACAACTAGAATGTCAATGGGTTCCATTATGTCATCTTTGGTCTAAATTTTAGACTTATTATCACTCAAATTCATCATGTGACTTCTTGTTAATGGAGATGGCAATAATTTATAATAAATTATTAATAGTCATATAAATAAAATTTACTAACAATAGTAGAGTATGGGGTTTAATTCATTAAAAACCACATGCAAATGTTTTTGTTTAATAAAATTTTAGGCATTCTAAAAATACTAGCATTTGATTGGTCACAAGAGAAAAAGTATTTAACCTGACAATTCTGATGGTCCTATCTTAATAGGGACTAATAAAAAAATTTATCCATTAACATAATCCTAATGAGTAATATGGTTTATAATAAAAATATCACATGATCACATGATAGGGACATGTTATAGGTAGTCTTTTCCAACAATATGTTCAATTAAATCGAATCATGTTTCTCATTAAATTTATAAAAAAATTAAAAAATTAATAACTATATAAATAGATACTTTATAAGGGGGTATTTAAAAGGGATTTATTTTTAATTTTTTATATGCAATATTTAATTAAATAAATAAGAGTTTTTATAACAGTATATATATTACAACATTTCCATGGGTTTTTTTTTTAATTGATTAATTTTTGATAAAATTTTAAATTTACCACTAAATAATTTAAAAAAATATTTATCAAAAATTATTAAAAAATAGTATTAAATTAATATATTTATTTTTAATCTAAAAAAATTATTAGAAAATAAATTTATTAAAAAATAAAGTTCATCGATGGTTAACTACCGACACTCTTAACATAGTTCTAGAGTCTTCCACAATAGTTGACATAGACCCTTGACCATTTAAAATTTACTACCAAATTATTTAGTAATCCATTGTAATCTATAAATCATTATGAAATATGCATTTCAATTCTAGTCTAATTTGGGTGCTTTATCTAATATAGTATTAGAGCCAAATATTGATTGGGTTATGACTAAGTTTAGAAAGCCATCTGATGATGAGTGTGAGAGTGGTTAAGTTGGAGTGTTTTGAGAGGTTGTTTGAATTTTTTCTGTGGGAGTTGAACCAAATATATTTAGTGTGAGAAGAAAGTTGTTGGTGAGAAAGATAAAAATGATATGTTTTGAATCTCTTGTATTATTAAGATTAAATTGAAGATTTTTTAAGGTTTTTGAAAATATAAGAAAACGTTTATAAGGGTCACAATTTTTTCGAAGAAGAAAAAAGAATTAATAGTGTGTTAATAATTAAAAATTAAAATTGATAAAAATGGATTAAGTCAAGATCAAAATAAAGACCAAACAAAGGTGCGCATAGATCGCTTATTTATTTATCTTTAAAAAGGGTCATATTTATCCTTGAGTGGAAAGTGAATATCTAGAATGCTCATGTGCATTAAGTGTCATTTGTTTAATTTTGTTAAAAAACTAGCCTTTTTCATGGTATTAAAATTATAAAAATGATGGGTATTTTTAAGGTGCATTGTAAAGTGGAGTTGACATTTTATTTCTTTCCATTATTAAAGGTGGGGTTTTAAGATATGTATTTTTTAAGTTGACTATGAATCTTTTTTATTTTCAATATTTGTGAAATTATGGTTTCTAATTCATGTATTTTAGTACCTGATTGTAAATTAGATGGAAATATTTTTTTCTTCAGAAATATAAAGTGAAGAATGTATTGCTTACTAATGTTTATGATAATATGCAGAAGAAGATAAATAAGTGCCTCTTGAACATAGAGAGTTAACTCAATATAGAAGCAATAAGAATGAGACCTTCACCATTATTAGTATGTCTTTACTTGATGAAATCATACCATAAATTATATCTACTATTAATGCAAATTAAATCTAGGGAGTACTTAAGGAAATATTTGAGAAGCCTATAAACACTAGGACTTTATACCTTAATGGAAAATTACATAATTTAAGAATGAGAAATGACCGATATGTCACAAAACATCTCACAAAATCAAAGGAGATTAAAAACCAACTAAAGATTATGGGAGAGAAATTTGAAGAGTAATTTCTTGTTGAGATAACTCTTAATAGTCTTCTTACAACATATGAATATCTAATCACATCCCTAGAAGTGGTTGATAATATTGAGAATTGAATATTTTAAAAATTAAGTGGCTATTTGTTGTAGGGAGAACTGAGAATTAGAACAAATTTTTAAGAACCTACTTATACTGAGCAAGCATAAATTTCAAGAGGAAGATTCAAAGTTTTAAAAATGCGAAATCAAGGCAAGGTGGTGATACAATCCAAGAAAATATTGAACCAAAGGGAGGATAAGAAGAGGAAATAAAATAAAAAATTTAAGTGCTACAATTACATAAAATTTGGACATTTTAAATGATAGAGCAACAAAAAGAATATAAATATGCAAAATGTCATGATCACTCAAACTTGATACTTTCATTATTATTATTATTAATATTATTATTATTTGAGAATCATTATAATGTATTAATAACTCTAGGATAGATGCATCAATTTACATTTACATTATATTATTTTAGACATATTATTATATTTAGTTACTATTTTGGATTCATTTTGAGTTATATTATACATGTATTGCTGATGTTTTTTTGCATGATTGTAGGTGTTGTCTTGGTATGAGCTAGGTCTAAAAGTAGAATATGTTATCTAGATTTGAACATAAGATATACATGTTTATACATATGGTAAATTATGAATGAGATCCATACCTTATACCCTGCTACTTGTTTGCATGTCTATTGTGAATAGACCTGTCTTGTAGTGTTTTATTTACTTTATGTAGTTAATTGATTGCTTGAGTAGTTAATTATTATTTTTAGTTGATTTTTAATTTATTACAGTCTTTGTATGTCTTTTCTATTTTAATTTACTGAAGATATCATGCATTGGTCAATGAGTGGATTATTTGATATTTTGACTCAGAGTAGGCCTAAAATATGAGTAACCAATTTAGGAGGTGTAGACTAATAGGATAAAATGAATGTTGAAGGTTATTTTGAATTTTAAAATTATTTAAGAGGTTCTTGGAACTCATTCATTTTAAATTCCAAGGTTTAGGGTACCATTTCATTATGAATTCTATTAAAAATGTGGCTATGGTGTCATAGTGTAAGCCATTGGGACTTAACCATGGCATAATATTATAAGCCACTTTAGACTTAGGTCATGAATATTATAATCAAAGTCACTTTGGACTTTGGTTTAAAAATCATTAAAATATTATTTGATTTTTTTGGTTGACCTTCATACATAATTGATGATTAGGGTTTTATAGAATGTTGAAGGTTCATTCAATGCATGTGTTTTGGCATTCGAATGGGCTAAGTTGGATGGTAGTGAGGGTTTGAATTTGTTTTGTATACATTTTTGGGCATGGTGGCACTCTTTCTTGTGAAAGACATAATTATAGTTTATAGGGTGAAAATTTGGACTATTATTCTCGTTAAAACTCCAACTCATATAGTTAAAATGGAGTTGTAGCGATTGGAAAGGTGTGTGGTGTTTGGCTTGGGAATAAATAAGAAAAGAGGATGAAGAAGGTACTGTTTCACAATCAACCATTGTTGAGAATAATTAAATTCTATTTTTATCTTCATGTATAGTTAAAATGTAAAAAAATTATTATAGAGAAAAAACAATTTTATGGCTTGGAATTCTTCCTAAAAACCTTCATTTAGCTTTTTATTTATAAAACTAGTTTTTATTATAAAATGTGATTTCCAAGGCAACCGTCTATTAGGTGTGGCTGAAATTGCTCCATCTATCCCTTAGATGGTATATAAATGAGCTAAATGATTTAGTTTTATGGTCAAATTGGACCTAGATAACATATGGTGATTGCTCATACTAGTTATTTAGCTTCATGTGTGTATTCTAGTAATTTTAAAATATGTTTACTTAAATCTCATTGTCAAGGTAAATGGATATTTTTTACTCACTTTGAGTTATTTTTTATCTAATAGAGCCTACATTTTTTAATGTTGAGTATAGTTGAGTGTCTATGTTTCTCGGGTTGTTATTTGGTGTTTGGTTTTTCTTATTATGAACCATAGCCTAAGCCTATGATCTCATTTGTAATTTATCATGGACATAAATATTTATATCATGGGATCAATGAAAAATGATTTAATCCACTCTCCAATTGATGGTTGGGGTGGGTAGGTCTCACTGTATAGTTGGGATCATTTTGACGTGGAAAGGACTTCTTACCATTGTTTATTTTGTATATGTCTATTGAACTACTGCAAGCTTGAACCATGTTTTATTCATTTGTGAAATTCATTTTGGAAAATCATTTATATTATTATCATAAAATATTTCTTTGTATAAACCTATGCATTACACTAGACTCACTTGTAAAACAATGATGGTGTTTTCATATTCAGTTTGTTATTAAACAATTTTATTAGTTATTGAGGAATTGGTCAAATCATTTAGTTATTATTGATTTGATTAAATTATACCATTTTGTGTTAAGGATGAATCTAAGTCATTAACATTAGGGGTTGAATTTTTTTTCATGATTAATTATTAATAGCTTGTCAGAATCATTTGATTAGACTATTTTAATAACAAATTAAATTCATTACTATATAGGTTGATTTTATTATCATGCTTGGCATTAAATATTACAAGGGTTGCTCAGACATACCTTTTAATATTTATTCATTGTCAAGTTATTACATATGAAAATTTAAATAAGATCTAGATCTTGATTGGTTTTTCTAATTGATTACCTTGAATTCATATGTACATGTTTGCTCTTGTAGAGGCACAAGCTCTATATGATAATTCATTGTGGTATAAATATGTAGTAATTTAGAAGCTTTATTGTTAAGCCTTAGCTTGATATTGATAACTAAAACTTATTTTACTTATTAATAACTCTTATTAGAGTACTTTGCATTCTTACTTTAATATATTAGCTTTGTGTCATTTGGAACTTGTACCTATGGTATGACATTACTAGATTGATTATTGGTTACTAGTTGGCATAAGGTATTTATTTATTTATTATATTTGGGTTATTTAGAAAGTTGTATTTAAATTCTAGGTTTAATCGAGATTTATCTTATTATCTCATAGCTATAGTTGTCCTCTATTTCAACATATAAAATAAGTGGAAATTATTTATCTATGGTTGGGTTGATTAATCAAGGTTGTCACTCATCTGTGACATTATTTTTATTTTTATGGATGTATAAATTTCTACATTTGATTAAGATAATTGTTTTATAACTTGTTAAATTAGAACAAGGTGTTAGTATAAGTATAGATTTTTGAGAAAGATTGCCTTTATTTTTGGAACTAATACATTTTGCCTAGTTTGGTGTGGAAATTGATTCCTGTCCTTTCGTATTTTATAAGATGAAACTACTATTAGTAAACATGATCAACTAGTTGGAAAATGTGTGGAAGTCATTTGGATTTATTTTATTTAAAATTTTGATATCTCGCTATGTAATAAATTGTGAGTAGGTCTTCATTTTTAAATTAAAGGAATAGTAGCTATTGTTGTCAAATTATGCACCCTAGGACATTATATGAAGCTCCTTCAATTTGATGCAACATTGAATCATATCTTAATTTATGGGTAAAATTATAAGAGAGATGAGTCTCTAGGAGTGAAAAGGGCTAACTCCCTAGATATGACTTGATGTGCTCATGCCACTAAAACTACCTATTATGGGTGAAAAGGGAGAGAAAGATACATAAAGCAAACCTAAAATAGGAGGTGATACACCAAGAATTGATTCCATTCATACACTTAGAACTTGAATAATGAACTAAGACAACCAAACTAGCGTCACACCATCAATGGAGCTCCTTAACATTAGTGTTTCTCATGAAGGCAAATAACAACTCAAGAAATGAAGGCAAGTGAAGGGAAGGTCAGATATGGCTCTACCAAAATCATACACACTTAAAAAATCTATTTTATCAGCATACCACTTCATGAAACTTGTTAGGAGAGAAGTTATTTGCAAAAACACATTCAAGGATTACATGAAAATAAGATGAACTCAATCTATACTTGACTTTCAAGATGGATCACTTCAACACATAGTGAAAATGAATTTAGAGTATAACCAACTTGCTTTTCATTATATTAAGTACAAATAAAGGTACAATTTTGGTAGGGATTCACCATAACAATATTTGGAATCCAAATAATGGCCAAAAAGGCCCAATTTATAGAACTTGGAGAGAGAGAGAGAGAGAGAGAGAGAGAGAGAGAGGAGAGAGAGAGAGAGAGAGAGAGAGAGAGGAGAGAGAGAGAGGAGAGAGAGAGAGAGAGAGAGAGAGAGAGAGAGAAGAGAGAGAAGAGGGAGAGAGAGAGAGAGAGAGAGAGAAGTTGAAAAGACACAAGGACATGTGTCACCAAGTGAAAATTAGTTAAAATTTCATGTAGAGGAGAGGTGGGGGTGAGATATTATAGGTCATGAAGGTGTACTTGTCCACCAAAAGTCATAAATATAGTGAAAAGTGGCACAAAATTGCCATTTTGGCATAAGAAATTGCCCACCTGAGTTGCCTTCCAAAACTACCCATGTACCTACATATGGTTAGGTCAGATGGTTAGTCTGATCAAGAGGGGTTATAAAAAAATTCCCCACATGCATTGGATTAAACCCTGACCATCCCTCTTTTTATGGGCATGCAAAATCATCATTGGTAGTTTGAAAAGGGCTCTTTTTCCATGCATCTTCTACACTTGGCATTCTAAAAATCCTCAATTTTCATAATTGATCCATGAAAAAGAGGTAATGAAATCTTTTTAAAAGGATCACATATCATTATTTTCAAGAAAAAAACCTTTAAAAGGCCTCCCTAATTGCTTTTTACCAACTTTCCCAAGTGTTCACTATTCTGGCTCAAAAGACTAGCTAAAAGTGAGGGCCTAGTTGGGGTATTGAGAGGATGATTCATGAGATTAAATGAATTTTTGGAGTTATAATAAAGTGTAAATATTCCTCCCAAAGTTTTTTTTCATCTCCTAACTCCTCTTGTAGCTTGCATACCACTCAAAATGGTTAAAAAAAACCCTAATTTTCCCCCTGTTCTATATAATTACGTACAAACAAAACACATGTGTGAGATATTATGAGACTTATCTATAGCTTATTATTGTGTTTTCATGGCCATACCCATTCATTTAGGTTCTCTAATGTAAAATCTTTCTCCAATCAGGTCCTTATGAGGGTTTTACAAGGGTTTTTGAGTGGTAGGACTCTTAACCTTTATTCATAGCCATTTCACTTTGTGTATCCATCAAAATTCCATTGAAGGCTCCTCAAATACCTTATATAACTCTCCTAAATGCCTCTATGTCTCATGCATTAGTTCATGAAAGTTATGAACATTTCAATTTGACCATTTGAGCCATTTCTTGAATTCTATGAGGGGTTTTGGTTCATTCCCAACCAAAAATGGCTTCTTTGATGAGTTACTCTACAAACCAAAAGTTCATAAACCTCTGTATTCATTCTACAAACATGTTTCAATCGTTATTCACTAGTTAGGAATGAGAATGTCACCTGCTTAGAGACTGGATCTAGACTTTGTTAATAGGTTTGTTTGCACTTTTAGGTTAAAAATACCTAATTTTGATGGACTCCATACGTATTAATGCCTTTTAACACCTCCAATATAATTCTCCACTAATGAAACAAATCATTTTGATGCTTGATAAGGCTATACCTTTTGAAATGGACTTCCACTTGGAACTAGATTTAACATGGTGCCTTATTGCCCTGCCTACAAACCTTCTTCTCCAAGTCACCTCATTTGATATCCAACATATTATCAAGGTATATAATGTTTATTTGGGTGTGTAATAACTATTATAATCATATTTAGTGTGTGATAATATCTTCTAGTTCATGCTTTGGTCTCTTTTCCTCAAAATTGTCCCCTTGTTAAGGCAAAAGTAACCCTCCTCTAAGACCAAATAGAGGACATGTAACTTACTCATAGAAAACAAACATATGAGAATTTTAAACCAATTCACAAGGATTATACTTACCAAATTTTAGTTTCCCAATTCTAATAATAGAGCCTCCAAAAGATTTCAAAACCCAAGACTAGGTTTTCATAGTCACAAAGTGTGCAGGGTACAGGGTATTTAACTGAGTTGTTTTCCTAGAGACTTTGTATATAGGTAATATAAGATATATTATATGTTTTTGGACCTATTTTTATATAACCTTTGAGTTTATTCAAGTGTTTCATCAACTCTTTACCTGACTATGAACCTTGGAGACTTCAAAATCTCATATAGCCTTGATTGAGTTAGCCATGACATAGCCCTATCTGATTTTAGATGGTTATCAGAGCTCTTGATGGATCTATAGGTGTTTTATCTATTATATATATGTAATTAAATATTATTAGGACACCTCAAAACTTCCACTTGGTAGAATTGACCTCAAGAATTGCTCATTTTTGATAGAGACAAACCTACAAGCTTGTAGGTTAGTTTCAAGTCTATGTATGGACTGCCATTCCATTCCATGTGAGATATTAGGTATTGGAGTGTTTATAAAACTAAATTATGTTAATTTTAATATAACCTCACTCACCCTTATGCCTATATATGAACTCAAACTTTGCCTTTCCACATTGACTGAGACATTTAGCATTGACCTGTGACTGAGATAGAGTTTTATGTTCCTGTTCTAAGGTGTTTTAGCCATTGTAGGCTTTGTTCCATGATACTGTATAAGCTAATCCTAGGTCATTTTAGGTTCCTTTTCTTCATTTAACCTCTATATCCACCTTGAATTATCCAAAATAAAATCTGACTTTGAAACCTTAATCTCACTGTCCTTATACCTTTGCTTGACTGTGTCTTTCCCTTCCCTAAGCCTGCTTGTAGGTGTTTCTTAGGTGTTTAGGGATTTTTTTGGTAGGTGTTTTACCATATAATGAATATAATTTGATAAAAAAACATTATTATTCATTAAATCACCTTGAAAACATAAAATAATATCAAAACCTTGTCTTACTAGTTCACTGCCTTGACTATGATAGTCATCTCCAGGCATGTATGGATAGGGGATAGTGTGGGAGGGCCTCAAAACATCAAATTCACCTTTTAATTGTTTCTCTTGGATTAGGATTATAATTTTAATCATTTTTAATTTTATCCCACTTGATATCATGGCTTAAGACTTTCAAGATGAAGAACAAAGTCACTTTTTCATAACATTATGTAGATATCACTACTTCAAATCAATGATCTTTGGCCATTTTGGGAGATCTCAAAACATACATGACCCTTTTCCTTTCAAGCTCAAATTTGGAATGATGGTTATCCATGGATATAAATACAAGGTTTACATAAGAGGATTCCTCAAAATTAACTATAGTTTCAACTTAGGAAAACCAAAAAGACCCCTCAGAGCTTTGTTTAGTTTGTTTAGGGATTTGGTCCCTAAAGTAAAAATATTGCTCTTAGAGCCATCCATCCATATCATAAGGATCATCACTAGATATAAAACATAAAATCACTTATAAAACTCATGTAATCATTCCTTAGCTTTTTTCATTTCACTATCATGCATGAATGCCTCCATTGAAGGGATGAAACCTGTAGGTGATAGTGTTGAATTACATGGATGGGCAAAGACATGGAAGGATGAAATTATGCAAGGTGAGAAGATATAAAAACTATGAAAATCATGGTGTATGGTCAAAACACTTGAAACCATCCTATATAACCTTGTTTCCATGTGGGAAACCTGTAGAAAGTAGTTGGAGGTGAAGATTTGCAAGAAAGTCTGCAAGTGTGGTCTTTAGGTCAAGAAACAAGCCTAAAAGGAACTCTATCAACAAATTAACTATCAAAAACAAGTATAATCATGTAAATATATTTTAATATCATGCATATTCCCATTCAATACTCAAAAACATCAATTCAAAATAAGAAAATTTGACACAAACCCAAATAGTGACCCCCCATGGTTGATCATGCATAAGAAGCTTCTTGGGATCAAATTGATGGTTCATGAATTAGGAATGATAAAATATAAATTTACTATTATTAATTTGAAGAGGACTCTAATTAATATCCACTTGAAAAATCACTCCCTCCAATTTCAACTGTATGATCCATACCATATGCTTGAAGTTGGTAATTATTTGCTTGTCAAGACAAAATGAAGGAGAAGCAAAAGAATGAACTCTTATGCATTTTTTATACAATTCAAGCATGAAATGGATATTGGGAGGTTAAAATTCATAAAATTTATGTTTCCAACTGCAAGTGAGATGATCCATTCCATACAAGTTCCCAAGAGGTCCTCAAAACAAGGAGAAACTACCTATTTCACTGCATAACTGATTCTTGGTCTATCATATACCTGATTATGATCTCTCCCACATCAGCCATATCTTGGTGACAAGTTTATCACTTTAGACATCTATAAAATTCCTCATTTTTAGCTCAAATTGGGCCCACAAGGCAATTTTTTTACATTTTGAACATGATAAAGGTAATTAAATGGATTAAAGATGTCTTAAATCATATTCAAAACACTATTAGGACCAAAATGACATAATTCATGCCTTTTACCAAGTTTTACTCTATTTTATTAGGGTTGACCAATATTGACTTGACTAGTATAAAGACCTAGACTTTGGACCAAGGCCAGATTTGGGATAAGTGAACATCTAGATCAAAATGACACCCCATAAGACACATGGGAATATTCTAAAAAGTTAAAAATAGTATGGGTTGGCCCAAATTTGACTTGGGTTCAAATTTGGTCAACAATAGCTTCTTTTATGTTATAAAATGTTCTTGGTAAATAAGTTATCCCAATCGGTATAATTTTTATACAGTCACTTTATCTTACTACTATGTGAGATCTTTAGTTGTAGCAGTTTGGTAACAACTATAACATTCATAGATTTTTTTAATTAAGTTTAGATTTATTGGTATAGATATTGCTAAAGTATTTAAGGATACAATTGATTAAATGATGGATCCCTTATTTTAAGAGTGTAAATGGTTCTTACTCCATTAATAATTTAAGTGTTCCTTGTCAACAATTTCACATTTAAGTTAAGATTGATGTGTGGCCATTTCATTTGATTTAAATAAATATATGTATTCATTTAACACTTAATATTGATAATAATATGGTTATTAATATGAGATATCATATGATTATTGATAAACTTATCTACATACAAAATAAAAGATACAAAGTGATATTATCATTTGATTTTATGTTAGGATTACCCTTTATTAAGGATAATTTATTTATCCTAAGTTCTCTTTATGTGTATGTAATTTTTATTTATGTGAATTATAAATTCACATAAATCCAGATTCCATGAGGTGTCACTCACCTCTTTTTTCTCCTTTAGGCTTTGAGAGTTACTTGCATAAGTAACCCCTTCCCCCACTTGACACACACTTCCCTTCACTCTCTAAGGGAATAGGCCATAAGTGGCACACACAAAGGAGGCTTGTAAGCTAATCATAGGGTTATTTGTAACTCCCAATCCTTTCTTCTTGATCTATAAAAGAGCCTTCATCTCCTCTTTTCCTCACTAAAAACTTGTATCTCTCTCTCTTGTTCTCAAATTTTTCTTGCTTCTAAATTATAATTGTGGATATTTTGGTGACAAAACTTCTTATAAGATCATGTGGGTTTTTTTCTGATACATTTAGTTTTCCACTTCAAAATTCGTGTCTCATTTACGACTTTCACCTTGAGAGGTAATATTATTTATTTATTTAATTATTTCTTTCACTTTCAAATGCCATTGATGAATGTTTTTGATATAATTCCTACTTGGTATTAAAGCTAGCTTCACCTAATTGACATTGGTTTTTGGTCCTTGAGTATATTTTGGGAGATTTTTCATTTTTTTACAAGGGCTCCACCTTTGCTCTCCATTCAAATCTATTTCCATATCTAATCTTTTTTTTATTGAGTTTTTTTTATCTCTAACTAGTGGTTATAGGTTACTCATAAGGAGTATTTTCAACTCCTCATATGGTTTAAGAGGCCCTCCAAGTAGGTGTTTCTCTTCTCTTTTTTTATGCAAAAAAAATATCTTCTTTTTTGCACTTTTCACCAAAAGTTTATTTTCAAATCCTCACCTAATTTGGGACAAATTTTCCAAGTAGGTTCATATTTTTCTTACTATTATATGCAAAATCACATAAAACAAATAATTAGTTTATTTTCATGCATTTTTAGCTCTCTGGTTAATTCTTTTTATTTTCCAGGTTTAGAACCTTTGTCTCTTTATTTGCTCATAGTGTGCAACCTCTACGCTTTACCTTCACTTTTGTAAATACATTTTATTTACTTTTTTTTGACATAGTTTATTATATATTTTTTGGTAGTTAGTGTTTACTCTCTACATATATTTAAGCTTGGTTTGATCTAAGCGCTTACCTTTGCCTATTATTTTTTGCCCATGTTTTTTTTGGATTTTTATTGTATCAATATTTACAAGTACTACATTCCTCTAATTCATTTTCCCATATTTTTGGTGTTGCCTTCTTTGAAACTTGTGTAGTCTTCTCTATTTGCTCATTTTTCTATCTCTTTTTGCATGGCAATTCACTCTTGACAGTAGTTTATGACATTGGCATTCTAACATTAGCGTAGCCTATTGGCACAACCTATTATTAATTCTCACTTTTTTGTAGGTTCATTGAAATTAATTTTTAGGTGCATTTAAGTTTAAGTTGTAGGTGCATTGTGATGGGAATATATGACCTCTGTTGTTGGCATAATGCACTTTGTTCAATGCTAGGTATGTTATTTTTTAGTTTGAAGTTTTATGATATTAAGTTGGCTTAATGCATTTTACATAGTATATTATTTTTCATCAATAAATACCTTAAATATTTTCATGCTTAGTGCATTTTATTAAGTCCACATACTCTATAATTTTTTTATTTTAAAACAAGTTTTTATATTCGTTCTTATTCTGTGAGTATTCTTATCCTAAAATAAAAAATAAAACGTTATTACATTACATATAATTTTTGTTGATGTTTTTATAAAAACCACATAAAATTTATTTTTATCTTTTTGGATAGCATAAAATCAATCCAAACTTATTAAATATTTTCTTTTTCTCATATTATTTAATAATAATTTTTTTTACTATTTCTTATTTTTTTAAATTATAAAGTGTGGACTTATATTTCCTGACTTCAAGTTTTAATTTGGTTAAGATAATTTGGCAATTATGAAAATGTTCAAAAACTACTTTTATTATCTTTTTTGTTATAATTATTGTGTTTCTTTTTGCAATTATTATGTCATTTAAGGATTTTGTATCCTCGACATTTTTTTACCCTTTGTCTAAGTCTATTTCTATTTTGGCCTTTTTGTCCCTCCTTAGTGCCTCCTTCGTTCTAAGTTATTTTTCTTGCCTATTCAATTTATGGTATTGGGTGAGATTTTGAGGCACAATGATTCAATTATTGTCCAAATTTAAACTCACATCCATGAATTATAATTTATGTAAATCATATAAGTAATATATATTCACTTTTAAACATTTGGTGCATGTAGTAGATAATACAGACCCCAAACTTGATGAAAATACTACCACCACCAATGTTCAATAAAAAAAATGATGAGGCCTTAGGATTGATTGGCATGGACATGACCTCTAAATTTCATATGTACATTGATGGTTGTTTTCTTGCATCCATAGCTTGGTTTAAGCTTAAATCTGTTTATGATGTTGTGAATGAATCCTAGAAATTCAAATTCAATATTAAATGTATAATTTAAAGTATAATGACTTCAAAACTATGGATGATTTCTTGATTAAAGTTCACTCTTTTCATTCTTAGCTCACTAGTTTAGGCATTCAAATTTGAAATTTAAATTTAATTCATATTATCATTCAAAAATGTTTGCCTAGACATTTTTAATAGTTTATTACAAATGTTCACTCACAATTAGCTTTTCTTAATTTATCTACTCAGTTGATGTTTGATTTATTTTTTACTTTGTTGCATCAATAAGAATAAAATTTAATTCAATTTAGTAGTCTTAAGACTAATGAACATACTTTTGTTTTTAAACATCAACACAAGAATGACAAAAAACATATTAACTCCAATAATACACATGACAAAAAATATCAAAAATCTAACTCAAAACCTAAGAAAAAGTTAGAGTGCAATTATTTTTATAAAAATACACATGATGAAGATCATTGCTTTAAAAAATGTGATATTAAAAGTGGAAAGCTTAAGGTCAAAGACAATTCTAACACTAGTAATACTAAGACTCAAAACAAACATAAGTATAATACTATAGCTACTTTTACTTGTGCTTTGAGTGCTTCTCTTGTTGAATAGATTATTTATTCTAGTGTTACTCAACATATGACATCTAATGCCATTTTTTTTACTTCTTTAGAATCAGATCTTTTTAACAATCATTTAAATCTTACAAATCATGCTTCTTGCAATGTTGAAGCCATAGGAACTATTAAAATCTCTAACGGTGAATTGCACAATGTCTTGATTGTTATCAATCTAAAATTGAATTTGATTTCTATTCCTTAATTATGCAAATAAGACTATAAAGTAGAATTCTTCAATGACACATTTTATGTTAAATCTACCAAGTAAGATTTTCAAGTAGTTGCTACTGCTATTTTAGACAATGATAACTTATTCAAGTTTATTGAATTCTCTTCTTCCTCCTCTTCTCATGCTTTGTATCCTTCTAATGACATTAACTTGTGGCATGAAAGATTAAGACATATTAATTACCAAAGTATTATACTTATGAATAAACTCAATATGGTGCAAGGTTTGCCTAAAATTCCTTCCACTAATTTTTTTAGTGGTTATATGGATGGTAAAATACACAAAGAATCTTTTCCTAAGAATCAATATTAGTGTGCTAATGAAAATATTCATTTAGTTCATAGTGATCTATTATCCCTATCCAAACTCCTATTAATGGTGAAAACCATGCTTTAAATCTTGTTTATAATTGCACTAGGTGAGTTTGAATTTACTAGAAAATTAAAGATAAAGTTTTAGACACTTTCATTGAGTTTTATGCCTTTATTGAGAAGCAATCTCATTGTTATTTATGCATATTACATACTAAAAATGGAACTGAATATGTTAACAACCATTTTATTTCATACTATAAGCAACATAGTATTAAACATGATAAAAATATTTCTTATACACCTGAGCAAAATGGTGTTGCTAAGCGTAAACATAGGACTATCAATAAAATGGTTAGGTGTATGTTGCATGCTAAAAATATGCATTATAAATTTTAGGTTAAAGCTATGATTATGATGTCTATTTTATTAATAAAACTCCCACTAAATATATTTTAAATATTTCTCCTAAAGAATCTTGGAGTGGTATAAAACATAATCTTGACCATTTACGTGTTTTTAGTTGTGATGCATTTGTTAAATTTGAAGTCACTATTCACAAATCACTATTCATAGGTACTATTCATGGTGATATGGCATGATGAGGTGGCATGTAAGTGATATGGTTTTTGGTGATGTGGAATGGCCCATGTAAGATTCCACATATGATAAAGCTTATGTGATGAGAGTGGGTCACCCCACTCCACTAGGAGACAAGGATTTTGTCTTTAGTAAATCACATGCTTCCACTTTTGGTATAAAATGACAAAGGGGAACTACAGTTACTGGGTATATTGATTTAGCATGTGAAGTCCTTTTGAATAATTCAAAAGGTGATTGGAAAATTATGAAGGTATGTGTGTACACATGGGATAGTGGGGCATCATGTCATTATTCCTTATTGAAATGGGGGATAAATTGGAAAAGAGTTTCCCACTCATTTTGGAGGTATATGGAGGAAGTCAAGAAGCATCATGAAGATTCCATCCATTTTTGACCCTTACACACATATGCCAACTTTGATCGCTTTAGACCCACATGGATATGGGGAACAATTCTTTCTCTCTCCTCATTAATTCTTAATTTCTCCCTCTCATTTATAATTTTTATATATGTTTATTCTATCCTTTTTAATTAAAATTGTAAGAGTGTAAGAGAGAAAATAAAATAAAGAGTTGATGCACTATGTTACATTCTTATAGAGAAGTGAAGAGGTGTGAAGACTTGTTAAGTCTTATTGCAAGATTGATTAAAAGCTTGAGTGTGTGAAGAAAGGAGATAGAGAGAGATTATATAGGTTTATTTTCTTTGTAACTATTATAATTATAAGGATGGATAATTTATCTATGGATGTAGCCAAACTGGTGAACTAAATTATATTGGTGTCTTCTTTTGTGCATGGTTTGCTTATGTTTTGTTAGTTGATTTAGTTTTGTTTTATATCTTCTCTTAATTTGAAATTCATGAGGATATAATTTTGTATGCATATATCCTAACAAGTGGTATCAGAGCAAAGGTTTTTTTTGTTGAGGTTTGAATTATAAGAAGCTAAGGATTATATCTTGAGTGGGAGATATGGTAGATGATAGCAAATCAAAGTTGGATAAGTTCAATGGATAAAACTTTAGATTATGGAAGATGTGAATAGAAGATTACCTTTTTCAAAAAAAAATATACTTGCCTTTGGAAGGTAAAGCCAAGAAGTCAATAACAATATCAGATGAAGATTGGGCTTTAATGGATAGGAAAGCACATGGAACCATTTGGTTGTCTTGCATCAATAGTAGCATTTAATATCTCTCAAGAAAGGACTATAAAAAGTCTTATGAGTGCATATGGATGTTATATGAAAAACCCTCTGCTTCCAATAAATTTTTCTTAATGACTAAATTATTCAATATGAAAATGTCTGAAAATAATTCAATATCAAATCATTTGAATGATTTTAACATCATTACAAGAAATTTGAATTTTATTAATATTGACTTTGATGATGAAGTTAGGGATATCCTTATTTTATGTTATTTCTCTAAAAGTTGGAATAAATTGGTCATGACGGTGATAAAATTTGTCTCTAACAATGCCAAACTCAAGTTTGAGGATGTGGTGGGTGTGAACCTAAGTGAGGAAATTCAAAGGATAAATACTAGTGAAACTTCCATGTTATATAATTCACTGACGATAGAGACTAGAGGGAGACAAAAGAAGAAAGAAAGAGCAAACCATGGAAAATCAAAGAGGAGGTCAAGATCAAATTCAAGAATTAGATTGGAATACTAGCACTGTGGGAAGCCAAGACATAAAGATAAAGATTGCTAGTTCCTAAAAGGAAAACCTAGAAAACCATCCAAGAACCAAAAGCCATAAGGTAATAAAGAGGCAATGTAACATGTGATGTGTTAAAAAATGATCTTATTATTTCTCTAAACAATGCTAATGAATATTGGGTTTTAGATTCTAGTGATTTTTTTCATGCTACTCCTCATAAACATTATTTTAGAGATTATGTTCAAGGGAATTTTGGACATGTTTACCTTGGCAGTGATGAACCCTATATAATTATTAGAAAAGAAAATTTTCAAGTTAAATTGTAGAATGGGAACATTTGGATGCTTAAGGATGTTAGGCATGTTCCAAACTTGAAGAAAAAATTGATTTCTTTAGGATAGTTGGGAAGTGATGGTTGTATGGTCACTTTTAATGGTGACTCATGGAAGGTTACCAAGGGTGATCTAGTGGTAAAAAGAGGTGAGAAAGTGGGTACCTTATATTTATCTATAGTTAGTACTAATATATCTTATGATTTAGTTGCTTCAGGTACATATGTAGTTGTGTGGCATTATAAATCGGGTCATATGAGTGAGAAGGGAATGAAGATCCTTCACTCATAGGAGAGGTTGATAGATATCAAATAAATTAACTTGGACTTATGTGAGTATTGTATATATGGGAAACATAAACATGTACAATTTTTAAAAGTTGGACCAGTCAAGAAGACAAAGAAGTTAGAGCTTGTGAATATGAATGTATGAGGACCCGCTCATGTATCTTCACTTGGTTTTTCAAGTTATTATGTCACATTTATTGATGATGCAACTAGAAAATTTTGGGTTTATTATATTAAATAAACATCTGATGTGTTTGATATGTTTAAGATATGGAGAGATTTAGTTGAGAATGAAACATGTTTAAAGATTAAGTGCCTTAGGTTAGATAATGGTGGAGAATACTATAGTAAGAAGTTTGATAGCTATTATTTGTTTAACCTAATTTGTAGGTAGAAGATGGTTCCATGAACACCATAATATAATGGTGTGTTATAGAGAATGAACATAACCATAATGGAATGTGTTAGGAGTATGAGGTTGCATGCAAGATTGCCATTATAGTTTTGGGTGGATGATGTTAATAAATTCATGTACCTAATAAATAGAGGACCTTAAACTACCTTGGATAGTGGCATACTAGAGGAGACATAGAGTGGTAAGAAGGTTGACTATTATTTTTTAAAGTTTTTTCATTGTGAAGCTTTTACTTATATTGACAAAAGGATAGGTCCAAGTTAGAGGCTAAATCTTATAAATGTACATTCATTGGTTATGGTACTAATGACTTTGGATTCTGGTTGTGGAATGAGGAAGATACGAAAATCATCAGGATTAGAGATGTTATATTCAATGAGAAATTCATGTATAGGGAACAATTGTTGGAAAATAAGAAAGAGGATGTGAAGAAATAATACACAATGTTGGAGGACATTACAAATGAAGTTGTCCCAAAGGTACCAATGTAAAATGTGTAACAACAATAGGTACCCAAAACCCCTATTGTGATAAGGTCTATTAGAGTAAGTAGGCTACCTAAATGTTTTTATACTTCATTAAATTAATTGGTACTCACTGATGGTGGTGAGCCAGAGAGATATGAAGAAATAGTTTAGGTTGATGCCAAGAAGTAGTGGGAGTAGGATATGGATGAGGAGTTTGAATTTCTCATGATGAACCAGATATGAGATTTGGTGAAGTTTATAAATGGGAAGAAGGCATTATAAAATAAGAGGGTATATAAGTTGAAGGAATAATATGGAGATAAAAAAAATACAAGGCCAAATTGGTGGTGAAAGGGTTTACACAAAATAAAGGTATACATTTTGATGAAGTCTTTTCTTCTATTATTAAAATGACTTCTATTAGAACTATTTTGAGTACATTTATAGATAAAGACTTGAATTTATAATATTTGGATCTGAAGACTACTTTCCTTCATGGGGATTTAAAGGAGGAAATTTACATGGAGCAGCCACGAGGTTTTGAAGTTAAGATTAAGAAGAAGTTTGTGGGCAAACTGAAGAACTTATATGGCCTTAAGCAAGCTCTAAGGTAATAGTATATTAAGTTTGATAGTTTTATGTTGAATCAAGGCTATTTTAGATGTCATTTTGACCATTACGTATATTTTACGATATTTGAAAATGGTAGCGATATTATCCTGCTTTTGTATGTGGATGACATGCTACTGGTAGGTTCTAACATGCAAAATATAAATATACTCAAGAAATAGTTGGGAGATTCTTTTTCTATGAAGGAACTAGGTGCTGCTAAATATATCTTCAGGATGAGAATACTTAGAGACAAATAATCAAAGGTTGATACTATCACAAGGAGAGTACATCAAATTTTTTTTTGAGAGGATTAGCATGTAGAATGCAAAACTGGTTGGGACACCTTTGGTAGGACACTTCAAGTTAACAAAGGAGTAATGGCCCAAGACAAAAAAAGAGAGGAGTCAAATTTCCAAGACTTATTAGTCATTAGTAATTGGTAGCTTAATGTATGCAATGGTATGTATGAGGCCAAAAATTGCCATGTACTGGGAGTGGTGAGTAGATTCATGAGTAATCCAAAAAATAAAAAATGATAGGTAGTGAAGTGGATTATTTATTATTTTAGAGGGATCACAGATGCAGTGTTATATTATGGTGGATCAAATGTTGCTCTACAAGTATATATTTATTTTGATATGGTAGGATATTTGGATGGTAGGAGAAACACCATTGGGTATGTTTTTACAATGGGTGGTATAATGGTGAGTTGGATATCATGTCTCCAAAAAGTGGTGGCACTTTCTACTAAAAAGGCTGAGTATGTTGTTGCTACAAAATCAAACAAGGAAATGATATGGCTATATAGGTAGATGGAAGATTTGGGACACCAACAAGGAAAAGGGATACTTTTTAGTGATAGTTAGAGTGTCATTGACCTAGCAAATAACTCAAAATTTCACTCTAGGACTAAACACATTCAGTTGAGGTATCACTTCATTCAAATAATATTGGAAGTAGAGCAACCAAAGATGAAGAAGATTCATACTAGTGAGAATCATGTGCACATGATGACAAAGATGGTTATAAAAGTGAAATTGAATTTATGTTCAACTTTAATTGGTCTTCATGGATGAAGATCAAGATGAGAAATTGGTTCAATGGATGTAGCAATGAGAAGTTATGAATACTAACTTCAAGTGGGAGAATTATTAAGTATGAAGTCACTATTCACAAATCATTATTCATGAATATTATTCATAGGTACTATTCATGGTGATGTGACATGATGAAGTGGCATTCAAGTGACATAGTTTTTGGTGATGTGTAATGGTCCATGTAGGATTCTACGTGTGATAAAGCTCATGTGATAAGAATGGGTCACCCCAATTGACTAAGAGCCAAGGATTTTGTCTTTAGTAAATCACATGCTTCTACTTTTGGTGAAAGATGACAAAGGGGAGCCACACTTAGTGGGTATCGTGATTTGGCATGTGAATTCCTTTTGAATAAGTTAAAATGTGTTTGGTATCTTATGAAGGCATGTGTATGCACATGGGATAGTAGGGCATCATGTCACTATTCTTTATTGAAGTTGAGGACAAATTGGAAAATAGATTCCCACTCATTTTGGAGGCACATAGAGGAATCAAGAGACATCATGAAGATTCCATCCACTTTTGACCCTTGTACATGGGTCAAACATGCCAAATTTGATCCCTTCAAGCCCACATGGACATGGGGTGAAATTATTTTTCTCCCCTCATTAATTCTTAATTTATCCCTCTCATTTGTAATTTATATATATGTTTATTCTCTCCTTTGTAATTTAAAGTGTAAGAATGTAAGAGAGAAAAGAAAAGGAAGAGTTGATGCATTGTGTTTCATTCTTGTAGAGAGGTGAAGAGGTGTGAAGACTTGTTGAAGTCTTATTGTAAGCTTGTTTAAAAGCTTGAGTGTGTGAATAAAAGAGATATGGAGAGATTGTAGAGAGGTGTATTCTCTATATAACTATTGTAATTATAAGGATGGATAATTTATCCATGGATTTAGCCAAATTGGTGAACCATGTTATATTAGCGTATTATTTTATGCATGGTTTGCTTATATTTTTTAAGTTTTTTTAATTTCTATTTTATAGCTTCTCTCGATCAATTCATGAGAATATAATTTTGCATGCATATATCCTAACAACATTTGTTCATATTTCCACAAAAAAATGAAAGAATTTAGATTCTAAATCAAACACTTTTATCTTTGTTGTTTATGATGAATCATATAAATATTATAAGGTGTATGATCCTCAAACTAACAAAATCAAAATTAAAAGGGTGTTTGAAATGATAAAAATGGTGTACTTGATTCTACTTCCAATTCAGATTCTCTTGATATAATTTTTACTTCTTTTTCTTTTGACTCAAGTGATGATCATAATGATGTTGTACATAATGTTGTTCCTAAAGTTAATTCTACTTCTTCTAGTCTTTCTTCACCCAAAGCTATGCCTAAGTGGACCAAGGATACTTTATAAGCTTCTAAAATTGATGTAGATCTTAATGATACTTGTAGAACTAGGCAACAATTTTATAATTATGCTTTGATGTATAAACATTTGAACAATAATGATATTACAACACTAAAACAATCTCAAGGTCACCCTCATTGGGAAAAAGCAATGCATGATGAATATAATTCTTTTATTTCTAGTAACACTTGGGAATTGGTCCCTCTCCCTAAAGGGCATCATTTAGTAAGTTGTAAATAGTTGTTTAAAACTAAGTTTAATTCTAATAATCAAGTTAAAAAGTATAAAACTAGACTAGTTGCTAGAGGGTTTTCTCAAATTAAAGGAATTGACTATAATGAAACTTCTAGACTTGTAGCTAAGATTCCCACAATTAAAGTTGTTTTAGCTTTATCTGCTCACATGCATTAGCCTGCTTATCAAATGGATGTTAAGAGTAATTTCTTAAATGGTGACTTGCATGAAGAAATTTACATGTCTCAACCTCCTAGTTTTATTAATAAAGTCAATAAAAATATTGTTTTCAAGTTAAATGAAAATATTTATGCTTTGAAATAATCTATTAGAGAATGTTTCTCTAAAATCTATCATTTTTTCATAGCTCAAGGCTTTACTCGTAGTTCTAATGATCCTAATATTTTTTGTCAAAAACACTCCAAATGGTATAGTTATCATTTTTTATATGTTGACGACTTAATCATAACTGGTAGTACTTTTCCAATGGTTTCTTGCACTAAAAATTCTTTGAAGAACACCTTTGAAATGACTGATTTGGGTCTCTTACATTAGTTTTTAGGTATTAAAGTTTGGCAAGAAAAAGATAGCATTTCTATTTCTTAATTTAAATATGTATATGACTTTTTATCTAGATTTAATATAATATATTTTAAACCTATTACTACTCATTTTGAACTTGGTGTAAAATTTCTTACTGACATGGAAACTAAAAAGTTGATCCAACACTCTATAGATAATTAGTTGGGAGTTTGAACTATCATACTCATACTCATCCCGATATTGTTTTTTAGTTGGCTTGGTTTATCATTTTATGTCTAAACCTCAAGCTACTCATTTTAAACCTATTAAAATAATTCTTTGTTGTATTAAAGGTACTATAAATTTTGGCATTGAGTATACTTTGATTAGAAATTTCTCTTTGGCAAGTTATTCTCATTATGATTGCACTAGTGATCTTAATGATCATAGATCAACAAGTGGATATTTTTTTTGGGTTCTGGTACCATTTCATAGAATAGTAAAAATTAGACTATTATATCTTTATCTTCCATAAAAGCTAAGTATAAAGTTTGTAATCATGCTACAAAAGATGCTATTTGGCTTAGAATACTTCTTACAGATTTGGACCACCCTCAATCTTCGACTACTCTAATTTTTTGGTGATAATCAAAGTTCCATTGACTTATCAAAAAATACAGTCTTTCATGTAATATCTAAGCACATTGAGATTCAACATCACTTTCAACATGAACTTCTTGAAGACAATAAAAATTTTCCTCTTTTTGTCCTACTCAAGAAAAAATGGTTGATATCTTCACTGAGCCATTATGTAAAGAAAAGTTTGTATTATTTTATAATATGTTAGGATTGAAGGAAGTTCTCATCAAGGGAAAGAGTTAGTGATGTTTCCTCCCATTTTTTTTGTTTGTAAACCCCTAAATAAAATTTAAGGGGGAGTTTTAAGATTACCATTTATTTAAGATAATTTATTTATCCTAAGTTCCCTTTATATGTATGAAATTTTAATTCTATAAATTCACATAAATAAAGATTCCATGAGGTGTCACTCACCTCTTTTTTCCTCTTTAAGTTTTTAGAGTTAATTGTATAAGTAATCTCTTCCTCCACTTTACACACACTTCCCTTCACTCTCTAACAAAATAGGACATAAGTGGCACACACAAAGGAAGCTTATAAGCTAATCATGAGATTATTTGTAACTCCCATTCCTTTCTTCTTTCTCTATAAAAAAGCATTCCTCTCCTCTTTTACTCAATAGTAACTTATAGCTCTCTCTCTTCTTCTCAAAATTTTCTTGCTTCTAAATTTTAATTGTAGGATTTTTGGTGACAAGACTTTTTATAAGATCATGTTAGTTTTTATCTGATACATTCAGTTTCCCACTTTAAAATTATTGTCTCATTTATGGCTTGCACTTTGAAAGTTAATATTGTTTCTTACTTTCATTATTTTTTCACTTTAAAATGTCATTGACAAACATTTTTGGTATAATTCCTATATTTTTTTCCCTCTAAAATTATAAGGTGATAATCTCATACTCTAACCTCATACATTCATCCATTATTATACATAACAAACTTGATTTGATCCTTTATGGCCATATGGATGCATGGTTATATGAGTATCTTCATGGTAAAGATTATTTGCATGCATGTGGAAATATACTTTTGAAAAAAAATAAAAAATAGAGAAACATACCACTACTCTAACCATTTAGGTGACACTATAGCCATGTGAAAACAAAATTATGACTACTTTAGTAGATGCATTCAGATATGTGTTTTAATAGTTAGTAACCCTTATAAATTGGTTATAATTGTTAAAATAGTTAATGTATAATAACAAATGATGGAGTACAATGTGATGATAGGAACTACCTTGGTTTTAGAACTCAATAAAAGACACAAGGCAAACTCACCTAGTGATCTTTGTAAAATATAAGTGTTTTCCATGTAGAACACACTAACATGTAGTTTAAAATGTAATTGTGTTTGATTTATTTTTGATGATGTGGTTATGGGGCATATCTAATCAACATATTACCTAGATTATATGAGAGTAATGTTATCTTGCTTGAGAAATAAATAGTACTTTGAATTCATTGTGATTATGAGTAACATCTTGATAAAGGATTCTAATGTATATTGAAAAATTACATTCATTATCTTCATTACTTTATGAAATAATGTTATATTATTGTTGTAGATCAAACATTAAAAGTTATTTTTTAGATTTGAAATAAAACTTATAAAAATGGACATCATGGTTTCACTAGTCTAAAAGTAATCAATAGTATAATTTAAGGGTTTTAAACAATCTTGTAATGTTGCGTTGTCATACAGGAAAGCTCATAATATTATGGTGTACACTTTGTAACACTTTGCTGGAATGTACATACATGCACTCATACTCATAATATTTTTCCTTCATTAAGGCCTATTAATGAGTTATCTCTAATCAATGTTCATAGTTGATTGACATATTATCAGAATTTAGTCTTCATAACCAAGGAAGTCAATTTTTTTGGGATTGATTTTTGGGGTTATGTCAAAAAATTGGCCAAGAAAGAAAACAAATAATATGAAAACTCATAGAAAATTTGAAATTAATCTCTTCATTACATCTTTATATTCAAAAATTATTTCAAATGATGTTTGGCATATAGATTCAATATTAAGTCAACATATGAATTTTAAGAAAGAAATTTTAAAATCTATTGATAAATATGAAGCATGTGAAAATTAAAAAATATTTCTCAGTGTTGATCATACTTATAACACAAAAGGTTATGGTGATGCCCATGTTAAGATGAATAATGGTGAGATGAACTCTTTCAATAATGTGAAATATAGTCCTAGTCTAAATAATAATATTCTTTCAATTAGCGAGCAAGGTTATAAGTTGAATTTTACAAATACAATTGCTTAATTAAAAATGTGATGAATGGATACAAAGTGATTGCATCAGGGAACTTAGAGGAAGGAGTATACAAATTTAATTAAAAAAATAATTCTAGTGTATTATGAAATTTAATGTTTAGGCATATTAATTATCAAAGTTTGGGTTTAATAGAAGAAGTGGACATAGATTATGGACTTCTAAAATTCCATTCAAATTTAATGTGTGTGAAGATTGTTTGTATGGTAAACAACATAAGAATAGTTTTGAGAAAGAAAGAACACGTAGAGAAAAAGAAAAGCTTCATTCAGTGCATAGTGATGTTTTTCCATTTCTTACTCTTCATGAAGGTGCAGAGGCTTAAATTTGGATTTATATGTTAAATTAGTCTTGTGCATTTGAAAATTTTATCTCAATACTCTACCCTTTAGTTTGACCTTCCTTGAATCTAAAAGGATCGTACTTGACACCTCAATGGGTCTAATTACTTATCTATTAGCCCAACCTTGATTAATCTAATTATCTAGATCCCTTGCAACTAAATAATGCCTAAACTTTGATAAATATTATTCACTGTCTATTACAAATTCTCAACACCTTTCCTACTTCATGAATAGTTACGTTCAGGATAAGATAGTAGTGTAAATTCTATTGTTCTTATCTAACAAAAGTGTCCTTACCTCAAAAACACTCAAATTTTCAAATCTTTTGATGTGTATGGTTAGACTAAGAATGTAATTAACCCTTCCATAAGGATAATTTCAAAATATCTAGTATAAATATAAGTCAAATCCAATTCATTAGGACAACTAGAAAATATCAAGTAATCACCTTTACAACTTAAACATACTATTGAATTTTAAAGCACACAATTAAAATATTATGTATAATCATCTCTATTTGCATATCAATAAAATGATAAATCATACTATAGGTTTGAAGTACTCGAAAGACAACCCATGAGTCATATTTATCAAGTTACAAGCCAAATCACTACATGCATATTCATATAGTATATTATGCCCTTGTGCACACACATTCCCACACATAGGGAAGAAATACATAATTTTAAAACCCTCCTTAGAGTATTGGATATGTAAGTAGTGCTTATTAAAAAAATGGTCTTTGGGTTCAACTCAACACCATAGGCCCACTAACCCATTTTCTGGCAAGGTAACCTAACTTAAGGTGAAGAGATAGGGTTTGAGATATAAATTGTGATACAAAGCCTATGTATGAGATCATAATACCTCAAATGAAAGGTGATAAAAACCCTAAAGAAACCCAAGTGGTCACATATTGATATATCAAACATTCCATATAGGACAATTGTGTTGAGATTTATATAGTAACATCGATGCAAGTGTCTATAGGTTGATGCAAGTGTCCAGGCAACTAGAAAGAATATCTAAAAAAATTGATGACTAGTTATTGAATATAATATACCTTGTTTCCATACCTATATATCTCAGATCTGTCTACACATCATTACATAAGCTAATTATTATTTCTTCTTCGTGATTACATAATCAAAATATTGTTTGGTATTATACTTTCTATATTTACTATTTTTCATAATTCAACACTGAAATTAAATATCATAAATTGAATTATTTAATTGGTCCACTTTAGGGAATATTTTTATTCACTCTTGAATATTTTATTTTCCCATAACCCTTAATCATCCAAAAAAGTATTAAATATTTGGTGAACCTGACCACTGTGTCTTTCCATGTAAATCTTAGCTTGCTCGGGGGTTTAGTCTCTTAATGTATTTATTTGTTGTTTTTATTTAGATATGTTCTATTCTTTTCATGCAACCTAGGTGTATCCCTAGAATAGGTGTTGTTCTATTGAATATCTTAAGCTACCCTTTATGCCACCTAAAATGTCTCAAGCTATTACCATGTCAAATTCTCCTAATAATGAGAGTGAAAATAATGATAATGAGCCACATGCTGAAAAATCTCTTATTGAATATAAATTTCATAATGATGATAATAAAACACCTGGTGATAATGAAAATCACTAATTTGACCAAGAACAAGATAAATCTATTGCATTATTTTGAGAGCATATTCATGCAACTCTTGAAGATATCCACAAGATATTACACACTATATTAGCAACTTAAAAAATAATAGCATTGATGAACAACCATGTGCATTTATTGATGAACTATTAGATCTATGGGGCATACCCATATTCTTGTCTCTCTCCCTTTGAGCACAATATTACATATTATAATTAATTGGGGCACATGATATGTTGTCATATTATTATTCCCTGATAGTCAAGTTATTGTTGCTACATACTCCATACGAGGTTTCATTTCCTATTTCAACACAAATTTTTGCATCCCTTTTGGTGAATTATCAAACTTCAAACTTTAGTGGTCAAAATTTGTAATATCTTATATAAAATATACTTTTTTTGGAAGCTATGGTTACCAACATTGAGAAAAAATATATGAAATCACCCTATGTTATTGAATCACAAGATGTATTGTATAAACCTCTTACACCTAAGATATATTGTACTCTTTACTAACTAGTTTTGTTTCACCCAAGTTCACACTTTATGATGGAAAGGGTGATCCTGACCAACATCTTTAATATTTTTATGTGGCATCCCTTGATTATACTTCTAATGACAAATGATTGACCAATTTATTTCTAAGAAGCTTAAAGGACTATGCTTTGAGATGGTTCTATGATCTCCAATATGATTAGTAAGAGCATTCAAACCCCTAGCCAATTAGTTTTTAGCATATTTTTGAATTAACATTATTGAAAAGATGTCATATCCAGAAATTTATAAGATCAAATAAGGAACCAATGAAATAATTAATAAATATGTCTTGAGATATAAGACAATGTTGGCCAAGAAGATAAATCAAATGGAAAATAAATAACTTCAAGAGATCTTCAAGCAAAGTTTGATTTCTCCCTTACATGAGTCTATTATTTTCATGAAATTAAAATAATTTGATGACTTATGCCATATTATTTCAGATAGATAAATAAAAATTATTTAATTAAATAAGCTTAATTATGTAGCTATCACACAAACTACATCCACTATAAAATTTTAAATAAAAATTATTTAATTAAATAAGCTTAATTATGTAGCTATCACACAAACTACATCCACTAAAAAATTTCATATCAAACCAAGTTATAATTTAAAACTACTGATGCTAAAAAGGACACAACTAACATGGTTGATACAATTTCAAAATAATCTAATAGCCTCATCTTATCCAATGTGACTAAGATAAAATTTACACAATTACTTGAGTCTCTAGCTATGTTACTTTAGAATCTATTAGATTCTCCCTCCTCCTATGGTGGTTGATACAAGTCAACCTTTACCAAAAGCATAGGATGCCAATGCCTATTTTGACCATCACCAATGTGTGAGGCATTCTATAAATAAATGTTATAAACTAAAGCACAATATACAAAGCCTTATTTACAGTGATCAACTTATCTTTGAGGATCCTCCCACAAATTTAGGATCATAACCAAATAATTATCACAAACAAAATATATTCAACAATCCATTGTAATATCATTCTAAGATAACTCTGAAAGTTCAAATGAAATATCATGCACATCCTCTTCCATAAAATTATGGGCACCCATTAGATGGGATTATTGGTAAATTTATATGTGAGATACCTCATATGGTTTTGAGACCTTCTATTTAATTTTATGATAATGATATTGTGGATGATGACTCAGATCTTCATTACTTATTTATTAGGGCAAATATTGATCATTAGCCTATACATAGTGTTATGATTAAAAATGGTTCTAGTTAGAATTTATGTACCATGAAATTTATCACATATTTGGGATAGCACATGATGATTTATTCCTTTAATTAAAATGAAAAAATCATTTGATGAAAAGCTACACCAAGTTTTTGGTGAGATTAATTTACCTCTTTAGGTTGGTCCAACACATGTGATCACTACCATTTTAGATAGACAAATAAGAGACTCTTTGATATATTATTTTTATGTCCTTGGACATGTAATATCCATGTGCTAAATTATATAGTGCATGGTTATCTTAAGTATATTCATGCCAATAGGGTAATTATAGTTTCTGGTATTCCATATGGACATCCTTTACAATAGGCAAAGTTTGTCCCACGATAATTGATTATACAATCTAATAAGGTTAACCATGCTTGAAAGGGTAATAAATAGGAAATCCTCTTTCCTAGGCACTCCATAATTATGAGGCATTTACATCAGAGATATACAATGGACTCTTCAAGATCCTCATTCACACCTCCATAGCCTAGTCAAGTGCTTACAACAAAGAACACCATATTTTACAATGGTTAATAAGACCACTATTACATTAGGGAAATTACAAAGAATAAAAATTGGGTTCCACAAAACCCTATACCTTTTATTACTATTTCATGACCACATAGTGCTATGAGACTTACACAAAGCATTGCATATTCTAAACGGAACATATAGATGATCCTTGGTAGCATGCCCAATATATTATATCACTTTAAAAGTATATATCACCCTATGATCATACCTTAGATGAGATCATTGGTTATCACTCTCTTTCAAAACATTCTCAAAGTTAAAAAAAAATTCAAAAATTATAAAAAAATCAAATATTCAATAACATACATAAAACATTCAAATAATTAAAAAAACCAAAAATATATAGCATTTCACATGTTTTATAGATTTTACATATTATTTACTTTATGTTAGTATATAACATATCATTTATATATACACATATGTTTCACATGTACTTGAGAGTGATACAAACATACATTAGACCCATGATATCTTAAGCATTTAAATGTTGGACCTTTCCTCTTCCAAGCGATACACTACGTTGGGGGCATTTTGCTTCTATAAGATCATGATTAACATAGGTTATATTCTTTTATGATCATTTTATATTATCTTATTGAGCTTATATATCTTACATATGCCTATACTAATGTTGTTATCTTACACAATCTATTTGATATGATATTCTACATGACATTTTACTAACATATATATGCAAAAACTAGTATGACATGTTTATGTTAATTTGCTTATGTCTCATTACTTCATATAATTATATTAGCTTAATTGATTATACTTCATGTTTGCTTATTTTTTATTGCTTGTGGAACATTTGAACATATTCCTTTGCTTTTTGGCCATCGTGCCATATGTGTTTCTTGTTTATTTAGTGTATAGACATTTGAACATGTTCTCCGCTTGAGTGTGTGACATTTAAACATGCCCCTTGTTTAGGGTATCTTTGGACCCCTCCTTGTGCGACATTTGACTATTATTACATGTGTGCTTGATTATTTATTTATCTTTTTATCTTATACACATTGACATGATTCATATCATGCATATTAGGGTTTGTTATGTATGCATACCATGATCTTCATTGATATATCTACTTCAACACAATGATACTATATGTTTCTTTTACTACATGGTTCACACAAATACAACATAGTTTTCATATCCTTTTGAGATAAGGCAATTATTACTTTCCCAAACCCCTTACCTAAAAAGGGAGGAATATTAGTTAGGGCATGTCATAAAATACATGACTCCACATACATATAGTTGATAAAATGGGAAGAATTTGATTTATTTTACACAGTTTACATGATTCAAATTTACATTTTGGGACAAAAGTCTATACATTAGCCACAAATTTAGGAAAAATATTTTTATATTTATGATACATATTATATGCATGTTATAGAGTAGAGGTTACATTTTGATAGATAATTTAGCATGAGGCATATTTAAGGTGTACATGCACATACTTATACATACACTTTCATATTATACACACATTTATGCACTAATCTTACCAAGATGCACCATTTGAGATTTTATCTATTGTAGTAGTTGGATCCTTTTTATTAATGTGATCGATAATTTATTCCCTCGATATACTTGGAAATATGATTATATTATTTTAGGTTGATATGGTTACACCATTTGAATTTGGTAGGATTTAATAAGTTATCTAGATTGGTTATACGATTGAGATTTTGTGTTCTCAATAGACTTGGCACAATTCATCCTTATACCAAATTAAGGGAATAATAACCTTTTAGTTCCCCTATTCATATCTCCAAGGTTCAGTTGTGAACCTCTTTCTAATGATTCAATGAAAACATATTTACCAAGACAAACTACTAAGGGGAAACATGGTTGCATCAACACACAAATGTACTCCTTTATTTATTTATTTCAATTAATTTCAAAATATTCAATTTTAATTTATATACACTAATTAGACCTATAATGTGCTCTTGGTTGTAGGTCATTCACACATGAAAAAAATCAAGTGGTCTCAAGCAAAGACAAGGTGTATTGTACACACCACCATACACTTTATTTCCTTTAATTTCATCCTTATGAATTAATATATTAAAGGGGGGAAATGTAGATTCTTAAATATGGATTTATATGTTAAACTAGTCTTGTACACTTGACAAATATATCTCAAGGATTTACCCTTCAATTTGACTTTCCTTACCACCAAAAGGCTCACACTCAGCACCTCACTGGGTCTAATTAGTTATTTCTTAGTCTAACCTTGATTAATATAATTATTTAGATCACCTGTAGCCAAATAAAACTTAAAATCTAATATATATTCTTCATGATCAGTTACAAAACCTCAACATCTTTCCTCATTCCTAGATAGTTACATTCAAGATAAGACAATAACATTGATGCTACTGTCCATATTCTAATGCAAGTATCCTTATATTAAAAACACAAATTTGAAAATATTTCAAAGTGTATGAGTCAGACTAAGAATGCCAATAACTCTTATGTGAGGATCATTTCAAAAGAACTTGTTACATCCCGATTCTCCTCTGGACTCATTAATATATTAATTTATGTATTTTATGTTAATAATTGGTTAAATTATTATGTTAAGTAGATGGATTAGTAATATGTTGATTTGTGGATCATGATCATTAACTTCTTTTTAGCTATTCATAATATGTTATGGTACATTATGATCATGATTATTCAGTTTGTTCAGTTACAATAGTTTATTATGGATTATTTTGTGATATGGTCTAACTACTATTTATTACACTAAGGTGGATGCAGGATGGAGTCTACCCTCTAGACTATGACTGAGGGAGGGTGTCATCAGAGAGGATGGAGCAAGTGGAGATGAGTGGGGGATGAGAGAATGAGGCTAAAAAACCTACACATACCACATAAGTATATTCATGCCAATAGGGTAATTATAGTTTCTGGTATTCCATATGGACATCCTTTACAATAGGCAAAGATTGTCCCATGATAATTGATTATACGATCTAATAAGGTTAACCATGCTTGAAAGGGTAATAAATAGGAAATCCTCTTTCCTAGGCACTCCATAATTATGAGGCATTTACATCAGAGATATACAATGGACTCTTCAAGATCCTCATTCACACCTCCATAGCCTAGTCAAGTGCTTACAACAAAGAACACCATATTTTACAATGGTTAATAAGACCACTATTACATCAGGGAAATTACAAAGAATAAAAATTGGGTTCCACAAAACCCTATACCTTTTATTACTATTTCATGACCACATAGTGCTATGAGACTTACACAAAGCATTGCATATTCTAAACGGAACATATAGATGATCCTTGGTAGCATGCCCAATATATTATATCACTTTAAAAGTATATATCACCCTATGATCATACCTTAGATGAGATCATTGGTTATCACTCTCTTTCAAAACATTCTCAAAGTTAAAAAAAAATTCAAAAATTATAAAAAAATCAAATATTCAATAACATCAGAGAGGATGGAGCAAGTGGAGATGAGTGGGGGATGAGAGAATGAGGCTAAAACACCTACACATACCACATAACTTAGTAGTCTACTTGTTATTTATTGATTAGTTGATATTAATTATTTGTAACATGCATTAAATTACTAATGTATTTCTTTTCCTCTTATTATTTCCTTTATTATTAATTCTTGATTATTGTTTATACATATATGTCACCATACTTACATTCATGAGATCTTATGATGGGTGAGATGCTTGTGTGGTGTATAAAAATAACAAAAAAAGGATATATGCATTAGTTAAATGTTTAATAATTTATTCAGTTATATATATTGGTGACTAATTGGGGCATGATACCTTTTTGGGTTGATCTTGTATGACTGTCTTATTCTATTGTCTTGGCATTGGTTTGAAACCTGAGACTAGTATTAATAGGTTTGAATACCATAGATGGCATGCTTTAAATCTCTGATATTTTAGAATTAGATGATTTAATCAAAGGTGTCAAATGTGTGGCATATATAATCCATAATTATTAAAATGTTTGATTTATTAATTTAAGGCATATTGCTATGTAAGGAGGTTGAAGGGATAATTATAGACCCATGTTCGATTAAATAAAGGTTATATTTTTTAATAAAATGCATGATTATTTTGAGGTTAAATGCAATATTTGTAACCATAGTGTTAACATGATTATGTAATTTAGTATATTCTTAGGAATCTAGGGCTTTGAACTACTTGGGTTTGATAAATTTTAAACCAATGATATTGGAATCAAAATAAATACTTTTTTGAAATGCAAGGTTTTGTTATGATTGTGTTTGTTTGTTAGATGAACTTGACTATTGATGGGGTTATGGCCAACCACCATGCCAAAATTTTGGATAGTGGTTATAGAACTGGAGATTCATTTATGAAAACCTAGTTTTGTGGGGGTTGTTCATTGGTTTTGGCATGCATAACTCAAGAATTTGAAGATAAAGTGGGAGTAGAGAGTTTTAGAGGAGCATTCAATGGATAAGGAGAGTTTTGGAAAGAAAGAACTTGGATTTACATTCTCAATATATGTATTCAAGTAGGGTTTATTGAAATTAAATTTATGGTATTATCATTTTGGAATGATATATGGAATGCACTCATTATGACATTGACTTTTTTGAAATGGCATCTTATTTTTTGAATAGATATTTAAAAAAATAGAAAATAAATGTAGTCAACTCTGAGGATAAGTACGAACCATCCATAGGTCCAAATACATATAAACCCTACCCCTTTCATAGATAACTATGTATTCTATTACAATTGAGAATTATTAGATGGAACCAGGGTTTGTATTTTTGCTTAGTAAAAGAAAATTTTGAGAGCTAGGTTATAACTAGCTATAGGATTGGTTGTTGATGTCTTTGTTTTGCTTGAATCATTTAATCATACTCCACAAGGGTTATTTTAGATGTGATATTTAAATGGAGTTGACTCTATTTCTACCCTAATGATTCTTTATGTGCAAATGTATATCTATTGTACTCTTTTTGATTTTGAAATATGAGTTTTAGGTGTTATAGGGAATGTTGTGTTTGATTATTATTTTATTAAGTTTTGAAATGGCATTGATGAGTCCACACTATGACTCATTATAACCATGATATATCATCCTTCACAACCATTAATATTCCATTTGAATTTAGCATTGCATGTAGTCTTAGGGTTTATAACTAGCCTACAATAGAAGATGAATGCTTTTGTCCCTTTACGCTTATATGAGTCTGAGTTAGCATTCTTTACATAATATTCTAACTATTTTTATGTTTAGTCCTCTATTTTTGATATGTATAGTATTATAACATCTAAATAAGAGTCTTGATATGATCTCATGAAGATAAGAAAGTGTCATGACCACAAACTAATCATTCGAGTGAAGCTCTAGACTTTGTCAAACATTCTACAAACCTTGACAGTCAAGCTACAGATTTTGACAGTCATGCTACAAACTTCTACAACTCAATATGGATTCATCCACAACATGTTTCAAGGCATTCCAAAAGTTCCTTCAGCTATTCCATGATGATCTATGACTCCTATAGATACTTTCTATTTTTACATATGTCTATATATATATATATATATATATATATATATATATATATATATATATATATATAGACTTTTATTTAGATGTAGCTTTCCATTTATAGAAGCAAGTAGATATAGATTGCAACTTTAAATAAGATGTCATGAATAAATTGTATATAAGATTTGGGAACTAGATATGGTTAGAAGAAGTATTTGAAAATCCCAAAAAGATCTTTCCAACAATGTGTGGATATTTTTGCAATGCTATTCTCTATTTTGGCCATATATACCAATCTCTATAAATATCCTCTTATTTAGTTAGTTAAGTTGTTACCTAGTACTTAGGATAATTAATTTATTTTGTATCCAATAAAAGGTAGATCCATGCTTGATCTACAAAGGTGTGTATGAAACATTGTAATAATTATCATTTTTGAATAAAAGAAGATTTTATGGCAGAGAACTCTTTCATTCCTATGCGTTAGTCAAGATAGCTTTTTAAGGACTGAATAATTTTGACCTTGAATCCAAGGGTGAGTAAGGGCCCACTCCCAAAGGAGACATGACATGTGTAATTTTGATATTTATAATTTATTTCTTATTTTTTTTAATTATAACTAATATAAATACTCTGTGTGATTACATTTATAGCCTGTAGGTCAAATAGACTATTAATGTATGTGTGTACTGTTGTCACTTAAACTTGAACCCCTTGAAGAGATGACTCAACTCTCTTCATTAAAGTGTCATAATGGAAACAACTTAAGGTTTTGGGTGATCCTATGTTGAGGTGAGTCTCTTGGTTATGTCTAGTTTCCTTGATGTACCACTTCCACACTTGTTAAAACACACTAGCACCTATAAGGAAAAGGGTTAGGAAGCTTAAACTAAACCTGACTAAGGAGGTGATGCACAAAATTTATTCCCTACTCACACCACTTTCAATTCACTTGTAACCAAAGGAAAACTTGAACATACACTTCATCAAACTGAAATATCCTCTTCTACATCAATGTTTCAACAAGGGGTCTAAATAGAGTTTAGACTAGGAGGGCTAGACAATGGGACTTCTAGAAACACCAATGAATAGACTACTCACTATACCTACAATCCACTTTAGACACTTCTTTATAACCTACAAAAGAGATATTTCAAACTACACAAGGCATTCAGAAGAAAAATATGTCAAGGTAAGCAAAGCATACACTTGCACAAAATTAACTACCATAGTATGCACTTAGTTAAGTCATAAATAATGTAAAAATAACATTATATTTTGTTTAAGTCCATAAATGAGTAGGTCTTCACCATACTCAGGTGGAGAGATCTCTTCAAAAGCTAAAAAAGATAGCACATATAGTAATTGTGAGAGAAGAGAGAGAAAGTAAAGCTTAAGAGTCACATGGACACTATTCAAGTAAGGAGTTAAAATAATAATATAATCAAGCATGAGACAAGTTTTTAAAGGAAAACAAGGACAAATATCTCTCAAAGTCATTTAAATCCTCCAAATGTGGCGTAGATGCTCTCTTGTTTGCATATGAAAATGCCCTCATGATTTGCCTTCATTAGATTGTATCATAGTTAAATAGGAATAGGTCTAATGGTTTATCTAAGAGGTATGGGTTCCTAACAAGCCTCCATAGACATTATATTTGTCCCTAATCATCTAGATACCTTTTATCATGAGCCATCATTCCTAGTAGTTACAAAAGACTCTCTCCCATGCACCCCTTATACTTGGCACTCAAAATGCCTCCAATTTCTCAACTAAATCCATGTACAAGGGGGAATGTCACCTGTTAAGATCTCTCATGTCATCCAAATCATACAAAAAGCCTCAAAAGGATTCCCAATTTGAGTTTTCACTCCTTCACTAGGTGATCACTATGCTAAACTATGATTGGCTAAGGTGAAGAACATAATATGCATGCTTAGGATACTATATATCCAAATTAATAAACATGCAGACCTCTAATAAGTCTTATACTATCTCCCAAATTTGGTTTCATCATTTGAAGCTTCTCCACACCTAAACAACACTCAAATTTGTCAAATAAAGCCCTATTATACACCATTTGTACAAGTCTAGTACAACTCAAATGAATTTTGAGGAGCCTTGAATATTTCCCTATAACCTTCAATTAGTTTCATGGTCACTTTATCCCTTTTGGATGCCACATTTGTAGTATCTTTCCAATCGGGTCCTTAGAGAGGGTTTGTGAGGGTTTTAGAGAGGTATCTATTCTTAGCCATTGTTCATAAAAATGGTACATTTTAATTTGACCTAAATTTCACTAAGGGATTATTAGAAACCCTATATAATTTATATGAACACCTTGAGGTTCCATGCAAAGTGTCATGGAAGATATGAACATCCTAAGTTGCCCACTCGGGTCTTTTCTATGTATTTTGCAAGGTCTGAGTGCCTTCAAACAAAGAAATGGATTTACCATAGCCTCCCCTACAAAATATGAGTCTAGATGCACTTTTTGTCTCCACAAGATTATGTTAAAACTAGTTTCAATGGTTATAAAACTCTGAAGTGATGGTGGACTTCTTATACAAACTAGGCCTACACTAGGCCTACTAGGCCTAGCTATAGACTTTATGGCTCATACCCATTTTTTGACTCTCCATAACTATAATATGGATTTAAAACATCAATTAAGGACCCAAAAACCTATATCCATAATCTATAATTCACTCTTAGGTCTAGAACTAAACTTGACCTATTTGGACAAAACCTTGCCATTAAGGCTTGACTGTAACTCTTGGTGTGTAGGGTGCCTTGTTTAATTTACATAGTTATTACTTGGTTATTTATGTTTTTATATATGTTTTAAATATTTAATAACCTTATTTAAATTTCTAAACCTCTCAACTCCTTGAAACATCTCTTCTTTCCAAAATTGCCTGCTTCTGCACAAGTACTCCCTATCTAAGACAAAATAAGGGGTACTTCCCCTATTTTGCTAGACAAAATGTAGATTGAATAATATTATATAGGTTATATATTTATCCTACACAAAAATTAACTTTTGGTCTATCTATTTGACCCCCTAAACATCTCAAAATCTAAGGCAAACTAGTCAGGTGATGATTGTGTATGCTACCTTGTCTATTATGCTTGCTATAGGTGCGTACTTTTGTGAATTAGGATTTTAATGAAAATTTTAGAGTCTTCATTAAATCATCCATAATCAATTATCCATGATATAACTCACTTATTTGGAAATTACCCACACCATCACCTATAAATATCACTTCATTGCTCACTTATGACAACACAGTCAATCATCATGGTTGTAGGTGCACTTATGGTCTTTGGATGGTCTGTGTAGGTTTATATTTTATGGTTAAGATATCATGGAAGTAATAATAAATTTATATAATTAGTCACAAATCATTTCATCATGTTAATCTCCTTGTCAACCCTCGTATGCAATAAAGTTCTCAAACTGAGTTTCATTGCCCCTATTAACTGAGACAACCTGTAGATTCCTACCTGTAGGTGTATGTGAAAACTTCAAACTTAGGATATTATATGAAAATAACTCCATAAGTCTACCTTGAGGTCTGAAAACATGCATTTTAACTATCAGTCTTCCTCATGTGTTCTTAAAACCACTTAAGCAACCATTTCTAGCTCCATATGCCACTTTGTTATAGGTGCCTATTTAGGAGTGTGTATAGACTAAGAGCAAGCTTGGGAGTAAAAACTCAATGTGGCACTCTTTCATGGTGATAATTTAGGCCATGGATGCCATTTCACCCTCTTGAATCATTACTATTATGATAAAAATTCATGGTTTCTCATTAAATATGTCAAAACCATCTATATCTTCACAAGCCTATAGATGTTACAGTAGGTTTTCAGTGTGTTTAGAGGCCACTTTGAGACATTAATCAACCCTTCTCCCATTATCATTTGCCTCTCCAACTTTATGAACTCCTTTTCCATAGTAGATACAAAAAAACCTATCAATCTATATGTTTTAAAACACCTTGTAAACATGTTTTAAGGAGTCTGTAAAAATCCCCTAGGCCTCTATTTGGGCAATTTAGGGAAAATTTCTCTATAACTAGTCTTAATATTCAAATAGGATTCCATGATTCTTTTTAATGTATAGGATCTTTGAATTGGTATATCAAATTTTTATTTCTACCTCAAGACCTCAAGGAGGTGTAACATGGGTTAGCCCTTTTGTACAACACTTCAATCCCCTGCTAAGCCACATGTAGGTGCACTTTCTAAGTGTGAGGCAAATTTCTTGTCACCTGGGTTTCACTCGAACAACTTTGAGAGAGACTTATTCAAGTCTAGTTTGGTTGATTGTTCTTATTATATCTAAAACACATTTGAGAACTTGCCATGTTCCTTATATCAACTCTAAAATCTCTTCCCACACATAGACCTGATTGTTCCCTTAAGCAAGTTTTAGTCCTAATAGGCCATTAGGAGATTAGCATTCCTCTAAAAATTGTGTAAAATAAATTAAATTTTTCAAAAATTCAAATCCTTTTTACTCCTATAATAAAAATATTCAAATGATCGCAAGGATAACAAAGCTCTTTATGAAGAAAATAACTAGTCTACAAGCACAAACAAGCCTAGAAGCGGATTTTAGAGTTCATGAAACCTCCAAAGCCAAGAAGACAATGGAAAAATTGTGAATAGGCATTAGATAACCTTGATAAACACATAAAATATTCAAACCTATCAAACCAAATCAAAATCTTTAGAAGCAAGCTCATACAGGAACCCCTCATGGATGCAAAAGCATAAAAAATTGCCTAGCTTCTTAAAAATGATTCATAGAGGAGTAAAGAAAATTAGAATTATTCACATGAATTTAAATCGAAATAAGACCCCTCTTAACTCCCAAGATCACTTCCCCCATCTCCACTTGTATGGTCTGCACCAAGTATCTAAAGTTGGCTCTTCTTGGCTTGTGAAGGCAAGAAAGAAGGAAAAGAAGCAAAGTTTGATATTTTTGACTTTGTATCTACACACAAAGAATAGGAAAGGCTTTATGAATATCAAGAGACATTATTATCATGTTCTCACCTGAAGATGGACTCTCCAAGTCTGTACAAGTGCCATTAAGAACCCATTTTTTAGGAGATTCCTTTATTTTAGTACATAAAACTAGTTATTTTATAAATTTTACCATTTATTGACATATTATAACCTCATAAACACTATAATCCTCCTTGGTGATAATTTTTTCTTTGAAAAAGTATGTACAAGTCATTTAATGAGCCCAAAATTTGACTAAAAGACACTTTTAACATATGAAACATGGAAAAGGGTTAATTCAAAACTTAGGGACACCTTAGAAGACTTAAATGACCCTATTAAAACATTTATAAATTAATTTGAGCCTTTGACCAAGTTTGACTAGAGTTGACTTGGGTTGACTAGACAAGTACAAGGAAGCTAGGCTTAACCAAGGCTAGAACAGGGATAGGTGAGATGCTTAGACATACATGAGACCCTATAAGACATATGGAAACCCTTTTATAAAAGTTTAAATATCTATGGTTTGACCCAATTTGACTAAAATTCAAATTTAGTCAACATCTTTGGTAATTCATATGGGTAATATCCCTGCCATGTTAAAGATCAGTGGCCTTATCATATTCATTGGGCAAAGGGAGTCAATGCACACTAAAAAATTCAAGACTAGACCTTGACTTAACTGTAAGTTTAACTAACAAGACTGTTGATTGACCTCAACACATGAAAACAAGACAACACACACAAGACAAGGGAAAGAAAAACACACATATGTGAGTAAGACACTTAGGAAACACAATAAAATAAGAAGCAAAATACTTATGTACATCTAAATTGACAACTTTTTCTCCCTCCTAGATCAAAGGGGAAGTTTCTTAGGCCTCTTCTATGACAAGAAAATTCATGATGCCAAATAGGTGGTTTGTTGAAGTAGAAGCTTGATGACTCATACCTTTTGCTTGTCACCTTGATTTGTAGGCATCCAATTGGATCATATTCAAACATATCTCCAACATATATGTATTCCTTTGGATCTTTGATACATTTCTTATATTGATTCCTCATGATAATATAGCTTATCAATGCATCTATAACTGTAATTTCATATTTTGTCAGCTTATTTGGCTCATGATCTTCTTAGTATGTGTCTTGAGCAACCTCATCCTTCTCTATTTCTTCAAGAAGATTGAGAAACTGATCCCTAGCTTCTTTATTGATCTCTTGAGTAAGGGATACTAGTTTGATGTTACAATTAGTATAATAGTTTTCAAGTTCATCCCAAAAAGAATCACTTGCTTGTTTAATCTACTCATGGTCTCGTTCCTCAATATAAAAACCATACCAATCTGATTATTCCTCTTCTTGATCAAGGACCAAGACATCATCTTGATCATGATAATATTCTTAGAGCACCTTATCATAACCTTCCATATATTGTTCACTATCTTCATCAAGACAAAAAATAAGCTCATCAAGTATAGATAGTGAAAGCTCATCATGCCTACATGGCTCCATACCTACTACCTTTTCTTCTTAGACCTAAAAAGTGCTAGCAATTTAGACCTCCTCATGAGACACACTTGGAAAGGTATCCTCTTTAGCTTCAAGGTATTCAAGAGTTGTCCTTCCCTCATCATCATTGAGAGCCAAAGGGGAATCAAGTGGATTAAAGTTTTCAAAGTTAACATGATGCCACTGCAGGTCCTCAAACTCTACTCCTCCATTCAGATTATCTTCCTCACCCTTGAGGTCTAAAATTTTATCCTCCACGTCACACAACACATGTTCTCCTTTATCAAAGGAGAGGGTGGGAGGGCAAGAAAATTCTTTGACTGAATTGAAACATGTTGGAGCATTTTGATTTTTTTCTTTCCATCTTGTAATCACCATATCAAAACTTGGCATAATTTCATCACTTGAAACCACTTCAGATTGAGGGATAGGAGAGTGACTTACCAAATATGAATTTCTATTCATATTAGTCTCATCAAACTCCTCCTTATTCACCTCTTTAGGTTGTGATTACATTTAAATAACATCCTTCCAACATGTGAAAACCATAGGCATAGCTTCTTCCTTCCTTTCTTCTTCAATATTTTGAAGTGATTCATGATGAGCACTTATCCAACTTGTAATCTTGACATTATAAGTCTCCTCTTGATGATAGGTATAAATTCCATTCACTTTCTCAAGGTCTTGGGTTGGTTCATGATGGACAATTCTCCAACTTGGAATCTTGATATTAGATTGAAGGGCTTGAGGAGGTTGAGGGAGACTAGGAAGAGTTTGCACATGCATAGAAGGAGTTACTTTAATATGGATGTGTTGTTTTTCATGAGGGATAGGTTATATTTTATCAAAGGAGGACTCACAATTTGGGAAATTATAGTAGCTAGTTTGGTGAGCAAGTATCATTTGATAAAAGGGGTTTAGAGTACAAGGATGCTCACTTAGTGTAAAAGAAGGATTATTAGGCAGATTGAAAGATCCTTCTATCCTCTTTTGATGGGAAATTTCCATTTTTAGGAGGTTTGGGACAAGAGAGGGTTATTTTTACATGGGCAAAGGTTGTCTTTGGATGGAACAAGGCACACAAGGTTGATTGCATTGGGTGAGTTGACTCCTCTATCTTATTAGTCTCTCTTCCATGGATTGCATGGCTTGAGCTTGCCTAAACAAGCACTCCTCTTTGTATATTATATCTTTTTGGTATATATTTTACTCATTCAACCTATATACCTCTATCATTTTCTGCTCATATTCTAACATTATCTCCCTAATACTATTAGATTGACTAGGCGAAGGATAATTAGGAGAGATACTTGAGGTAATTCCATGAACAACATGAGTTTGATCAAAGCTATGTGAAGGAATATAAGATCCATACTGTTAAAAAATAGGATTATACATACCAAAATCTGATTTCTTGATTCACTAGGGTTGCTTGACCAGTTGATTCAACTTGGAGTCACTATTAGTGTTGTTTGGGATGCCTCCAAAAGGTTGATTAGTTAAATAACACACCAAGAATTCTCTAACTCTTTGGAAAAATGGTCCCACCAGGCATACCAAAAACTATTATCACTTTAAATTTCACCCCTTGATGAGATGACTCAGCTATCTTCATTCAAGTGGCACAATGGAAACACATCAAGGTTGTGGGTGACCCTATGTTGAGGTGAGTCTCTAGGTTAAGGTTAGTTCCCTTGATGTACCACTTCCACACTTGTTGAAACACACTTGCACCTATAAGGAAAAGGGTTAGGAAGCTTAAACTAAACATAAATAAGGAGGTGATGCACCAAATTGATTCCCTACTCACACCACTTAAAACCATAGGAAAATCTACATATATACTTCATCAAACAAAAATCTCCTCTTCTATGTCAATGTTTCAACATGGCATATTGAATAGAGTTTAGACTAAGAGGGATAGATAATGGGTCTTATAGAAACACAAATGAATAGACTACTCACTATACCTATAATCCACTTTAGACACTTCTTATTGACCTATAAAATAGAGATTTCAAACTACATAAGGCATTCAAAAGAACAATGTGTCAAGGTAAGCAAAGCAAACAATTGTGCAAGATCATCTACCATAGTATACACTCAGTGAAGTCATGAATAAGGTAAAAAAAATTCTAATTAGTTCAAGGCCAGAAATGAGTAGGGCTTCACCATACTTAGGTGGAGAGATCACTTCAAAAGCTAAAAAAACTAGTACATATAGCAATTATGAGAGAAGAGAGAGAAAGTGAAGCTCAAGAGTCACATGGACACTTGTCAGGAAAGATAAGGAATTATAACAATAATAAAATCATACATGAGATAGGTATTACAAGTAAAATAAGGACAAATATCTCTCAAAGTCATCCAACTCCTCCAAATGTGGTGTAGATGCTTTCTTGCTTGCATATGAAACTACCCTCATGATTTGCCTTCATTAGACTATATAATAGCTAAATAAGAATAGTTCTTATGGTTTATCTAAGAGGGATGGGTTACTTACAATCCTCCATAGGTATTAAAGTGGTCCCTAATAATCTAGATACCTCTGATCATGAGCCATCATTCCTAGTAGTTATAAAAGACTCTCTCCCATGTACCCCTTACACTTGGCATTCAAAATGCCTCTAATTTATCAACTCAATCCATACACAATGGGTAATTTCACTTTTCAAGATCTCCCATGTCATTATAATAATCCAACAAGCCTCAAAAGGCTTCCCAATTTGAGTTCTCACTCCTTCACTAGGTGATCACTATGCTAAACTATGACTAGTTGAGGTGAAGAAGATAGTAGGCATGCTTAGGATACTAGATAGAATAATGAATGAAAATAGAGACCTATAATAAGTATTATAATATCTCCAAAAGTTTGTTTCATCATCTAAATCTTCTCCACACCTACAAAACACTCAAAATTTTCAAATAAAGCCTTGTTGTACACCATATGTACAAGTGTAGTACAACTCAAATGCATGGGGAGGATCATTTAAGAGTTTCCTACAACCCAAAATCAGTTTCATGGTCACTTTATCCCTTTTGGATGCCACATTTATAGTATCTTTCCAATCGGATCCTTAGAGAGGGTTTATGAGGGTTTTAGAGACATATATGTTCTTAGCCATTGTTCATAAAAATGGCACATTGTAATTCTACCCCAATGCCATTGAGGGATTTTTAGAGACCCTATATAATGTCTCTAAACATCTTGATGTTCCATGAAAAGAGCCATGTAAGATATGAACATCCTAAGTTGGCCACTCAAGTTTTTTATGTGTATTCTGCAAGGTACGAGTGCCTTCAAGTGAAGAAATGGATTTCCCATAGCCCCCCATAAAAATAAAGAGTCTAGAAACAATTTTTGTCTACCCAAGAGTATGTTACAACTATTTTCAATGGTTATCAAACTCTGAAGTGATGGTGGACTTATTTTATGCACTAGGTATAGACTAGGCTTACTAGGCTTAGCTACAGACTTTGTGGCTCAGACCCCTTTTATGAATCTCCATACCTCTAAGATGGATTAAACACATTAATTAGGGTCCAAAAAACCTATCTCTATAGGCTATAATTCAATCTTATTTATAGAATTAAACTTGACCTATTTGGCCAAAACCTTGCCATTAAGGCTTGACTGTAATTCTTGGTGTGTAGGGTGCCCTATTTGATTTCCATATTTATTACTTGTATATTTATGTTTTATATATGTTTTTAAGCTTTAATAACCTTATTTTAAGGTCTAAACCCCTCTCAACTCCTTGAACCATCTCTTCTTTCCAAAATTGCCTACTTATGTACAAGAAGAAGTACCCCCTGTCTGAGACAAAATAGGGGGTACTTCCCCTATTTTTTTAAACAAAATGTATATTTAATAAGATTATATAGGTTATATGTGTCCCATACACAAAAATTATCTTTTTTATATCTATTTTACCCCCTAAATTTATCAAAGTCCAAGGCAAACTAGTCAAGTGATGACTATGTATGCTACCCTATTTGTTATGCTTGCTATAGGTGGGCATTTTTATGAATTAGGAATTCAATGCAAAGTTTAGAGTCTTAATTAAATCCTCAGTAATATATTATCCATGTTTTAACTCAATTTTTAATAAATAACCCATACCATCACCTGGAAACCTCACTTCATTGCTCACCTATGACAACACAGTCAATCATCATGGCTGCACGTGCACTTATGGTCTTTGGATGGTCTCTATAGGTTTATATTTTATGGTTAAGAGATAATATAAGTCATCATATGTTTATATAAGTATTAAAAAACTATTTCATCATGATAATTTTCTTATCAACCCTCCTATGCAATAAAGTTCTCAAACTGAGTTTCACTGCCCCTATTGACTGAGACAACCTATAGATTCTTGCCTGTAGGTGTATGTTAAAACTTCAAACCTAGGATCTGAGATTCAAATGACTCCCTAAGTCTACCTTGAGCTCTAAAATCATGAATTTGAACTAAAATTATTCTTTATAGATTCCAAACACCACTTAAGCATCCATTTCTAGGTCCCTATGCCACTTTGTTGTAGGTGCTTATTCAGGGGTGTGTACAGACTGGAAGCAAGCTTGGGATTCAAAACACAAAGTGCCACTCTTTCATGGTGATTATTTAGGCCATGGATGCCATTTCACCCTCTTGAATCATTCTTATTATGATAAAAATTCATGGTTTCTCACTAAAGATGTCAAAACCATCTATATCTTCACAAGCTTATAGATGTTATAGTAAGTTTTCAGTGTGTTTAGAGGCCACTTTGAGACCATAATCAACCCTTCTCCCCTTATCATTTACCTCTCTAACTTTATAAACTCCTTGTCCATACTAGAGATAACAAAACCTATTAATATATATGTTTTAAAACACCTTGTAAACATGTTTTAAGGAGTCTATAAAAATCCCTTAGGCCTCTATTTGGACAATTTAGGGAAAATGTCTCTATAACTAGTCTTAATCTTCAAATAGGATTACATGCTTATTTTTAACTTCTAAGTACTTTACATTGGTTTTTCAAAGCTTTATTAATACCTTAATACCTTATGGAGGTGTAACATGTCTTATCCATTCCGTACAACACTCCAATCCCCTACTAAGCCACCTGTAGGTGCACTTTCTTAATGTGAGGCAAATTTCTTGTCACTTGGATTTCACTAGCACAACTTTGAGAGAGACTTCTTCAAATCCGGTTTGGTTGATTGTTATTCTTGGATCTAGAACAAATTTGAGACCTTTCCATGTTCCTTATAGCACCTTCAAAGTCTCTGCCCTCACACAGACCTGATTGTTCCCTTAAGCAAGTTTTAGGCCTAATAGGCCATTAGGAGATTAGGCTCCCTCTAACACTTATGTAAAATCAATTGAATTTTTCACAAATTTATAGGATTTATAATCTTTCAATAAAACTCTTCAAATGATCTTGAAGGACAACAAAGATCCTTATGAAGAAAAAAACCAGTCTGCAAGCACAAATAAGCCTAAAAGAAACTTTTTGAGTTCATAAAACCCCCAAATCCAAGAAGACAATGGAAAAAATATGTATAGGCCTTATATAACGTTTAAAAACACATGAAATATTCAAACCTATCAAACTAAATCAAAATATTCAGAAACAAGTTCATACAAGAACCCCTCATGGATGCAAAATCATAAAAAGTTGCCTCGCTTATTAACAATGATTCATAAAGGGTGAGCCATAAAAATCAGACTTATTACCATGGATTTTAATTTTACTAAGACCCCTCTCAACTACCAATAGCACTTCCCCTAACTTTACTTGTATGGTCTGCACCAAGTATCCAAAGTTGGCTCTTCTTGGCTTGTGAAGGCAAGAAAGAAGGAAAAGAAGCAAAGTTTAATATTTTTTACTTTGTATTTGCACACCAAGCATTTTAAATTCTTTAACAAGTTCAAGAGACACTATTATCACATTCTCACCTGAAGATGGACTCTCCAGGTCCATATAAATGCAATTAAGAGCCCATTTTTTAGGAGATTCCCTTATTTTAGTGCATGAAACTACTTATTTTCTACCTATGACATTTATTGACATACTATGACCTCATAAACACTATAATCCTCCTTTGTGACAATTATTTCTTTAAAAAATTATGTACAAGTCATTTAATGAGCCCAAAATGTGACCAAAAGACACTTTTTAACATATGAAACATGGAAAAGAGTTAATTAAAAACTTAGGAACACATTAGAACACTTCAATGACAATATTATAACATTTATAAAATAATTTGAGCCTTTGACCATGTTTTACTAGAGTTGACTTGGGTTGACTAGACAAGTACAAGGAAGCTAGGCTTAGACCAAGGCTAGAACAGGGATAGGTGAGATGTTTAGACATACATGAGACCCTATAAGACATATGGAAACCCTTTTTTAAATTTTTTAATATGTATGGGTTGATCCAATTTGACTAAAAGTCAAATTTGGTCAACATGTACCTTACGATTTAAACAAGCTTTTATCATTTCTTCAATTTCAATTACCTTAATAATGCAACTTAGCTTAGAATGCAGATTTGATATTTGATTTCAATGTGTTTACATTTCAACAACATTGTGTGATTTATTTCAAATCATTTCATTTATTTGGATGTGTTTAATTTTTGAGAAAGTGTGTTTCTTTAAAGCATTTAGTTAAGACACTAAGAAGTAGGAACTTAATGTACATCAAATCCAAAAACCCCCCAACCAACATTGTTAATTGAATCTAATAAATATCTTATTGTAGATCGATTTGGACACTGGCCTTGGTAAGAAATGACACCAACATAGATTATTTAAATGAAGGGATAACAATGACTCCCATTATTTTTGGTTCCATTGTCAAGGAATTCTTATAAAGTGTTAGTAAGGTAAACCCTTAAGCTAATAGTTAAAAAGACCAAAAATATAATAAATTACTCTCTTATTAAATATAGGTATATGAGTAGCCAAAGGGATTCAAAAGGAATGTTTGTTCTAAAATATCCTCATCCTTTAGGAGAGAGAATCATGGTACTTTTAGAAAATATAGAAAGCTTGAAGAAAGAAATAAGCGAGTCTTTTGGAAGTACATCCCAAGATCTAGAGGAATCTTCCTCTAAAAAAATTGAAATTTTAGACAGTGAACAAAAAAAATACTTTGAAGGATCTCCTCCTCTCAATAAAACTTTATTTACAATGGGAGAAAATATAGGTCATGTAGAAAACCCTCATAGAAATCCTTCTAGGAGGACTTTCTCTTACCCCATTGTTTTTGAGAATGATGATCAAACAATAATGAAAAACATTTCCCCATCCAATCTACCTACCTTTAGAAGTATATCCACTAAAGACCTAGACTAATTCCTTTTTGAGTTAAAAGTTCTCTATCAAACCTATGATTACACTTTAGACAATTATAAGTTGAAACTCTTTCCCTCTACTTTGAAAGAAGGAGCAATGAGGTAGTTTATGGGCCTAACAAGAAACTTTATCAGTACTTGGAGAGAGATGGAAATATTATTATTGAATAAATACCAAGATTACTATAGGGTCAGGGATAGAAAAGAAGAGTTTTTCAAGATAAAATAGAATGAATATGAGAACCTTTAAGTTTATCTAGACCGGTTTGTTTTTGCCCACAATAGGTGTGGATATGATCTATCTGAGGAAGTAATCAAAAATATTTTCCTTTAAATATTATATGATTCCTCCAAGGATTCTTTGAATATCATGGGAAAGGGAGATATTAACAAACTAGACTTCCAAGAGATTACACAATTATGTACCAATTACTCTAGGATAAAACATAGTAGTAGGAGAGGTAAACTAGGGAAATCTAGTTATGTAAGCTAACTCATGGAGGAACTAGAAAATTTCAAAGGCTTATATTTTTAATGTTCTAAAATATATGATCACTAGCTTCATGCTTTACATGATGGAAGTATCAATTTTAAATTAGTTTTTCAATATTTATTTGACCAAGTTGTAACTTCCTATAGTCAATATTGGAATCTGTTGACAATCACTTTGAAAAAGAGAGAAGTTATCTCTCTTACTAATGTAAGATGGACCCTTAGGATAGATAAGGCCATCATTTAGATCATTACCAATGTAATTCAAGAAGGTGGACTTAAATTTTGGATTGGAATGAGATTCAAACCACCTCTATTGCTTTCTCCCATGTCTCCATATCAGAACATAGGGCCATAGTTTGAAGAACAATTTGATCTTTAGCTTCACTTTATTAATAGAGATATGGGATTCACTCCTCATGATGAAATATTGTTGTGTTGTGGATCCTATTTATAAATTACAATGTATTTTAAAATAATATACATTTTAAATGTGCTGTACACTCTATATGTATTCTCACCAGAGTTCAGGGGTAGTAGCCCCCCAAAAAAAATTTGGACCCCCTTTAATGGGAAACCATTTTAGATTGACTTTGCCCATGGTTTTTGTACCCATTATTTTATAATAACACTTAGTTGATGTATTATGCATGTTTGTTTTTGTTTTTTGTGCATCTCTAATCATATTTATTATTATGATTCTATGAAATTATTTTGCATTAATTTATGTATTTATTCCTAACAATTGGTTTTAGAGCTTTAGGTTGTATTTGTTGGAGTGTTGAATTACAAGAAGGGTTATTAGTTCAAGTGGGAGCTATGGCTGATGATCATAGATCAAAGATTGAAATGTTCAATAGACATAACTTTGGTCTATGGAAGATACAAATGGAGGATTACCTCTATCAAAAGGATCTCCATGCTTTGTTGGGAGGAAAATTAAAGCAACTAGTGTATATGATAGATGAGGCTTGAGACCTACTTGATAGGAAAGCACTTGGGGTCATCAGGTTATGCCTTGCATCTTTGATCACATTTAATATATCATAGGAGAAGACCATGAAAGGTCTCATGAATGCATTAGGGAAGTTATATGAGAAACCCTTTGATTATAATAAAATATTTTTGATGAAAAAGTTATTTAATATGAAGATGTCTAAATATGGTTTAGTTGTTGATCATCTAAATGAATTCAATATGATTATATGTTGAATTCTGTAAAAATTGATTTTGATGATGAAGTTAGGGCTTTGCTTATTTTGTGTTCCTTACCAAAGAGTTGGAATAGCCTGGTAATGGTTGTGAGTAACTTAGTCTCTAATCATGCCAAGTTGAAGTTTGAGGATGTCATAGGAGAAAGCCTTAGTGAGGAAATGTGACAAAAAAGATTTGGGGAGACTTCTACTTCAGGTGATGCTTTGGTAGTGGAGAGTAGAGGGAGACAAAATTTTAGAGGAAAAGGAAAGCGTATAAAGTCAAATGGTCTTAGAAGGTCAAAATCAAGGGTTAGGATGGTATGTTGGCATTGTGGAAAGACTGGGCATGCGAAGAAGGATTGTTGATCTCTTCAAAATAAGAACAAAAATTAGGAAGACACCAAGGAGGTGAATGTGGCAACTAGATAATGTTTTTTAGGATGCATTAATTCTCTCCATTGATAATATTATTGAGTCTTGGGTTTTAGATTTAGGGGCTTCTTTTCATGCTACACCATATATGCATTATTTTATTGATTATGTTCATGGGGATTTTGGACATGTTTACCTTAGTGATGATGAGCCTTACAAAATATTAAGAAAGGAAAGTGTTCAGATCAAGATGTAGAATAGGAGCACTTAGCTACTAAAGGATGTCAGGCATGTGCCTAAGTTGAGGTAGAATTTGGTATCCACAAGATAACTAGGTAGTGAAGGTTGTAGGGTGACATTTACAATAGATTCCTAGAAGGTGACCAAGGGTTCTCTTGTGGTAGAAAAAGGTAAGAAGGTTGGTACCCTATAGTTATCAAGTAGTGTTGATTATTGTAATTTAGTTACTATAGATGCAAATGCAACTTTGTGGCACAATAGGCTCGATCACATGAGCCAAAAGGGTATGCAAATTTTTAAGGATCAGGTGTCTAGATTGAAAGGATCTGATTTAGATTTCTATGAAGAATATGTGTATGGAAAATAGAAAAGGCTAAAGTTTCTCAAGGTTGGACCTATGAGGAAGGATAATAAGTTGGAGCTGGTTCATTCAGATGTATGAGGACCATCTCAAGTATCTTCTATTGGTGGGTCATCTTATTATGTCACTTTTATTGATGATGCAACTAGGAAAGTTTGGGTGTATGGCATTAGGAGAAAATTTGATGTGTTTGATACATTTAACAATGGAAATCCTTGGTTGAGAATGAAATAGGTCTCAAGTTAAAATGTCTCAGGTCAGATAATGGTGGTGAATATTACAGTAATTCATTTTTCGACTACTTTTTAAGGAATGGAATTTGAAAACAAAGGACAGTTCCAAGAATTCCATAATATAATGGAGTGTCAAAAAGGATGAACAAGACTATTATGGATCATACTAGGATCATGAAGTTGCATGTAGGATTGCCTCTTCAATTTTGGGTAGAATTAATAAACATGACTGTATATCTGATAAATAGAGGTCCTTCATCTACTTTGGATGGAGGCATACATAAGGAATCTTGGTCTAGTAAGAAGGTTGATTATTAATTTCTTAGATTATTTGGTCGTGAAGCCTTCATTCATATTGATAATGATGATAGGACCAAGTTAGAGGCTAAGTCTAAAGAATGCACTTTTATAGGTTATGGTGAGGATGACTTTGGTTTCCAGATTTGGAGTCTTAAAGACAAAAAAATCCTTAGGGCTAGGGATGTTATCTTTAATGAAAAAGTCATGTATAAATAGTAGTTATATGATAAAAAATAGGATTCTAGAAAATAGAACACAATACTGGAGGACATTGTAGATGATAAAGTGTCCAAATAATCAGTTTAGGCACCTACTCCATAAGAACCCCAAACTCTTGTGATGAGAAGGTCTTCTAGGGTAAGAAGGGAACATGAAAATTTTTCTCCATCTCTTGATCATTTATTACTCACTAACAATGGAGAGCTAGAGTGCTTTGAAGAAGTAATGCAAGTAGATGTCAAGAAGAAGTGGGAGCAAGCAATGGATGAAGAGCATCAGTCTCATGAAAATTCAGACTTGGAATTTGGTAACTCCACCTGAAGGTAAGAGAGTATTGCAGAACAAGTGGGTGTATAAAGTAAAATAAGATGGTGGAGGCTAGAAAAGGTACAAGGACTGATTGGTGGTAAAGGGTTTTACACAAAAGAAGGAAATTTATTTCGATGAGAGTTTTTCCCTAGTGGTAAAGATGACTTCTATTATGACTATTTTTGGGATAGTGGTAGCAGAAGACTTGCACTTAGAGAAGCTAGATATGAAGACTAAATTCCTTCATGGTGATTTGGAGGAGGACTTGTATATGAAGTAGCCACATGGATATAAGGTAACAGGAAAGAATAACATGGTGTGCAAATTGAAGAAGAGCTTGTATGGACTGAAATAAGCTCCAAAATAGTGGTACATGAAATTTGATAGTTTTATGATGGAGCAGGGATACTCCAAGTGTTAGTCAAACCATTGCATATATACCAATAAATTTGATGATGGTGATTACATTATCCTTTGTTTGTATGTGGATGACATGTTGGTTACAGGTAAAAACATGTAAAAAATAAAGGTGCTTAAGGAACAACTTAGTAATTCCTTTACTATGAAGGATTTGGGAACATCAAAAAAAATCTTTGGTATGAGAATAACTTAGGATAGAAAGGAATGGAACCTAAATTTATCCCAAGAAGAGTACATCAAAAAGGTATTAGAGAGATTTAGTATGTAGGATGCTAAATTGGTTGGAACTCCTTTGGTAGGTCATTTAAAGTTATCAAAGGAGCAGTGTCCCAAGATAGAGGAGGAGAGAATCTATATGTCACATGTACCTTATTCATCATCTTTTGGTAGCTTGATGTATGCCATGGTATGCACTAGGTCAAATATTATCCATGCAGTGGAAGTCGTAAATAGGTACATGAGTGATCCAGGTAGAGAACACTAGAAAGTAATGAAGTGAATCCTTCAATATTTAAGAGGAACCATGGGGATAGTTTTAAGTTATGGTGTATTGGACACCACTTTGTGTGCTTATGTAGATTCGGATATGGATAGAGATTTAGACATCAAGAGGAATACAATAGGATATGTATTTACTATAGGTGACATAGTGGTGAATTAGATTTCATGACTACAAAAACTTGTGGCTTTGTCAACCACAAAGGCTGAGTATGTTATTTCCATAGAGATAAACAAAGAAATGATTTGGTTACAGTAGTTGTTTGAAGAGTTGGGGCATAAGTAGGAGGAAGAGAAGCTATATAGTGATAGTCAGAGTGTTATACATCTAGCAAATAACTCCACTTTCTACTCTAGGATGAATCATATATAGTTAAGATACCATTTCATCAAGACAACTTTGGAGGAAGGGAAGTTGATGCTGGAGAAGATTCATACCATTTTTAATCCTATAGACATGATTACCAAGGTGGTCACAAGGGAGAAAATGAAGCTATGTTTAGTTTTGGTTGGCCTTCATAGTTGATAGTGAAGGGTTGAGAAGTGTACTTAGAGGAAATTAATCTCCAAGTGGGAGATTGTTGTGTTGTGGAGCCTATTTATAAATTATAATGTATTTTCAAATACTAGACATTTTAAATGTACTGTACACTCTATATATATTCTATCTGGGGTTTAGGGGTGGTATCCCCCAAAAACAAATTGGACCCCCTTTAATGGGAAACCATTTTGGGTTGACTTTGCCTATAGTTTTGGTATCCATTGTTTTGTAATACCAATTTGATTATGTATTATCTATAGATAGATATTTTTTAGGTAATACATCATGATAACAAGGGTTTGAGAAGGAAGAATAGAGTGTGTGAATTCAAGCTTGAATTCAGGAGGGTTTATTGAGTGCAACTCCAAATAATATTTGTGCATTGTAAGTATGAAGACAAATTTGAGACTGATTGTACTCTGGTGGCTTGTAATAAAATTTGATCAAGTGTTTCTTGGTGGATGTAACCTACATTAGGTGAACCATGTTAAATATAATCTCTTTATTGTGTATGTTTATTTTTATTCTTTATGCATCTCTAATCATATTTATTATTGTGATTCTATGAAATTATTTTTCATCTATTTATGTATTTATTCCTAACAAATATTACAAGATTTTTACTCCATCTATGATTTCAGTCTCAGATTGGAGCAGATAATCCACACTTATGAAGATAAGAGAAGATAGTTTGTTATGGGACTTGTAACAGGTAAGGTGTGGGGGAAATGATGAGTCCACACTATGACTCATTATAGTCATGATATATCATCCTTCACATCCATTAATATTACATTTTAGTTGAGCATTGCATGTAGTCTTAGAGCTTATAACTAGCCTAAGGTATAAGATGAATTGTTTGTCTCTTTAAGCATATGTGAGTTTGAGTTAGCATTCTTTACATGATGTTCTAACTATTCGCATGTTTAGTCCTTCATTATATATGTATGTATGTATGTATGTATGTATGTATGTATGTTAGCATCTAAATAAGATTTTTGATATGATCTCATGAAGACAAGGAAGTGTTGTGACCATGAACTAATCATTTGAGTGAAGCTCTAGACTTTTCTAGGCATTCTATGGACCTTGATAGTCAAGCTACGGACTTTGAAAGTCACATTACAGACTTCTACATCTCACTATAGACTCATCCACAACATATTTCAAGGCATTCTAGAAGTTCCTTGAGCTATTATATGATGATCCATGACTCCTCTAGATACTTTCTATTTTTATATATGTCTATATATAGACTTTTATTTATGTGCAACTTTTCATTTATATAAGCTAGTAGATATAAGTTACAAATTTAGATAAGATTATATGAATACATTGTATGAACTTGATATGGTTAGAAGTAGTTACAAATCCCATGATGATCTTCTCAACTGCATGTGGATCTTTTTGCAACACTCCTCTCTATTTTGGCCATATACACCAATCTCTATAAATATCCTCTTATTTAATTAGTTAAGTTGATACCTACTACTTAGGATAGTTATTTTATTTTGTATCCAATAAAAGGTAGATCCCTGCTTGATATGTAAAGGCGTGTGTGAAACATTGTAATAATTGTCATTTTTAAATACAAGAAGATTTTGTGGTAGAGAATACTCTTTAATTTCTATGTGTTAGTCAAGATAGCTTTTTAAGGACTATATTATTTTGACCTTGAATCCAAGGGTGAGCAAGGGCCCACTCCCCAAGGAGATAGGACTTGTGTACTTTTGGTATTTATAATTTTTTTCTTATTTATTTTTACTTAGAACTAATATAAATACTTTTTGTGATTGGATTGATAACTTGCAAGTCAAATAGACTATTAATGTGTGTGTGTGTACCTTATGATTTAAACAAACATTTATCATTTCTTTAATTTTAGTAATCTTAATTTTGCAACTTAGTTTAGAGTGTGGATTTGATGTTTGATTTTAGTGTGTGTACTTTTCAACAACATTGTGTGATTTATTTCAAAGTATTTTATTCAGCTTGGTGTGTTTACTTTTCGAGCAAGTGTGTTTCTTTCAAGTATTTAGTTAAGACACTAGGAAGTAGGAACTTAAGATATATCAATTCCAAAACCCCCCAACCAACACTATTAGCTGAATCTAATAAATAATTTTTTGCAAAATAGCCTTGGATACTAGCCCTGGTAAGAAATGACACCAACACAAATTGATTAAATGAAGGGATAACAATGACTCCCATCATTATCCATAAATATATATCTATTGTACTCTTTTTGAGTTTGAAATATGGGTTTCAGGTGTTACAAGGAATGTTGTGTTCGATTATGATTTTATTAAGTATTGGAATGACATTTTGAAGTATTTTCAAAATAATTACAATTTTTATAAAAAAATATAGGGGGGGTTATTTCCAAATTACCCTAGGGATGGGTTTGGCCCATCCACATGGCTGAGTACAAATAATCCCAACCCTTGTCATTTATTGGTTGTGCCCATTGTGAATCAAAGAACAAGTTATACACGGGGTTTTATGACTATATAAATAAAAACTTACTTTTTTGCTAAAATCTTTGTGAGCTATGTAATCATTCAGGTTTGGTAATGGATTTATTAGGCTAAAGGTGTTTATAATTAATTTAGAGTTTTTGAACCATTTGAATTATTTGCATTTACTAATGTGAATAGGATTTAAGTCAGGATTATTTAACTTAACATATACCTCCATGCTTGAGTGAGTTGGGTGGCTATAAACATCCAAAGTAAATTTCTAATATTTTTATGTTGATTATAGGACTGTATTTTTGTCAAAATAAAATGACTTCTTGAACTCAGTAATTTATGTTGATATTGGTAGTAGAAATATTGACTTATATGTGGGAATACTTTTTATCATGAGTCATGCCTGTAGCTATTATAAGGTATTTATAATATATGTTAAACCCTGTCGAAACATTTGGTAATTGTGTTCTTAATGGATAGTTAAATGGGAATTTTTAATGTGTGATTGTATGACTATAAATATTTTAAACATTTGTCTGAAACTTGTTATTTTGGGTGGATTGGTTTGAACATTATCAATTCATTTGTTTGATTTAGTTTGCATGTTTTGCACAATATCATGTTATAATATATTTATTTATGATATGATGTATGTGATAGTTATCTTAAAGAACACAGGTTCCAGTTGACATTCTCAATTCTTGTGCCATCACTACTGCTCATCCGTGAAGGGAGGGACATTCCCTTGTTGGGAGATTGTGTGGGGAATCAATGATCTATGGTTGGTGTGGAAAATCACTTGGATGATACTTTCTCTCCCCTTCCAATAGTCAACTGATAGAGGCTTTACTCATAATTTTTTTTAGATATTAATGAGTTCATTTAGACTCGTATGGTCTATAAAACATTTTATATTTCTAATATGATATTTAGATATGTAATATTGTATACTTGTACTATTTGATATTAATTCTATAACAACATATGGCTATTTTTCTTGTATCTGTTGTGATATTTAACCAATAGTGTCTAATTTGTTAATTTGGGTAATTTAGTATTATTCTATGTTTTACTTGAAAAAGCAAATCAATATTTTTATATAGTGATCATTAGCTAAATGAATCATATGATTAACTTGATGGCTAAAAAAATAGTTTACTTAAATGATACATTTAGTTAAAGATCATTAGTATTTGGAATCAATAAAGATAATTTGTTAATGAGTTAAAATTAAAAAATTAACCTAATTCTAGTTTAACCCTAAGGGGTCATTATAGAACTAGTATAAATACAAGTCAAAGCCAATTCATTTTGACATCTAAAAAATATCAAGTAATCACCTCTAAAGCTTAGACATAATTTCAAAGTGCACAACTAAGCTATTCTACTCTATTCATCCCTATTTGCATTTCAATCATAGGATAAGTCATAATACAGGTCTGAAGCACTCAAAAGATATCTCATGAGTCATGTTTTTCAAGTTATAAGCTAGATCACTACATATATATTCATATAGTATATTTCACCCTTGTGCACACACATTTCCACTTATAGAAGAGACTTACATTAGTCTAAGAACCTACTTGGAGTATTGGTTACATAGGCAACACTCATTGACAGAGGGGTCTTTAGGGTCAACTCGACACTATGAGCTCACTAACCTATTTTTTGGCAAGGTAACCTAACCTAAAGTGAACAGCTATGATTTGATCTATAAAAAGTGATACATATCTTATGAATGAGATTTAGATACATCATATTAAAGGTGATAAAAACCTATAAAGACCTAGGTGGTCACATCTTGATATAAAAAACATTTCATATAGGATATTTACTTTAATATTCGGATAGTAGTGTCGATGCAAGTGTCCATAGGTTGACACTTTAGATTTCCAATTCCTAACACCGTTTATGTTGAAATTGTCAATCTTACTTGAATTGCACTCAAATGCACATTTTAGGTCAAAATCCATAAAACACACTAAAAGGTTCAAACTTCTCATTTACAAGTGCCAATTTAGGTGAAAGTATCCCTAAATGGGGCAATGCATTTTATGGGCCAACTAACTTTGATCAGATCGTTTCGAGTCAAAATGACAATTTCACCATTTAGTATTCTAGATCTCTCTTTTCTTCTAATTCATTAGTACACATCATGTACCTTTATTATTTGCTATTTGCAACATCTTAAATGGGAATACGGTTGTGGTGCATCTAATGTCACCTTCTAATTCTTCTCGAGTCAAATTACAACCCAATAATATGAATTTCTACCATTTTGATTAATTGAGGGTCAATTTTCAAATAAATTACACAAATGTTGATTAACCTTATTTAAGGCTAATTAATCCAAATCAAGAGCTTAAGTGGATTTTCCATGAGATTTGTTGAATATTTTTAAAAAAAATTGATTCATATTAATTACATCATCAGGTGACATAATTTCTTGGTAAGACATCTCTAGGTCATAAATGCCACAAATATCAGGATTATGGGTCACCCATGCCTAGTTAATGCCTCCCATGCCTCTTCAATGCCCCTTCTTTCAAGGTCATGATGAATATAATTATAGATTTAATTCTGAATATTAGGATTATTCGTGGCCAAACATCTCAATCTTGAGATGGACGGTCATGGTTGATCCTGACCAATCTCAAAAATCTATAAATAGAGAGGCCATGAACATCATTTCTAAGCTATTTTTGGTGCAAGGTTATTATGCTCAAATATCTTCAAAGCTTGAATATTTCAAAGTTATAATGCTAAATTATTTCCATAAAGCTTCATTGATAGGCTAGTTTAGTGATTTGGAATTAAGAGCCTAGGTTTTATGGAGTGTTCTTGAGGCATTGGAGGAGCTTACCACCATTGTTGATAAAGACAAGGATGCTTGATTAAGGGAGAACATGTTTTTGAGCCACATGGGTATGGTGAATCCATTTGGGAAGGTAATATGGTGTTGCTTTCTTTAATTTTTTTATTTCTATCCTTTATAATTCCCATAGGAATAGATAGGCTTGGTTAGTTAGTTCTTTATGCATGTTTCATTATTTATGGACTAATTCTTGACTAACTGGCTTTGTAATCCTCTCTACATCTTAGCATGCCTGGTGGGATAAGATCCATCTCACACCTAAATAAGATCACTTTGAAACTCTAAAATGTCCATTTGAGCCTTTAAAACTATTGAAAATTTATTTTCTAACTTTATTTTGCCATTTTGGTTGCCACAGTTTTAACACAATAACCAACGTCAATAGAAATATCAACATCAGTTACCTACTTAACCGATGTCAAACATCAAAATCAACATCGATTATATTTCAATTAGTTATAGTAACTAATGTCGGTGGTAATAACCAATGTCAGTCATTGTGTTTTTTCCAAAAACATAGACCTGAGAACTACTTTTCCAAAGTTTATTATTTCAAACTCAAAAGGGCTTCAAAGCTAAAGGACATGCAGACATTTTTACTATAGGAACAAGCTTTTTCTTTGATAAAAACATGTTTGAATCACCTCTTGCATGCTTAAAAATTAATTAGGAACTTTGTTTTGGGTGTTTAAAAAATAATTTAGATGTTTTGGTGAATGTTTTCAAAGTTTGCAACTAAGACCAAGGGGTCAAATGAACACCACCAAACATTTCATTTGGGTTTAAAATTGAACACACATATCAATTATTGTTTGCATTAGTTATTGACTTAGATTTTGTTTGGCAAAAATAGGAATGTTGCATGTGTGCTCTTCCATTTATCCCCTTTAGGGAACCCTTAGAATCAAAAGTGTCATTCCTATTGCAAATAGCCTAGTCCAAGGCTTAAAAAGAATGTCACCTAAAGCACTCCCCAAAAACTCACCAAAGTTTGGGTGATCTTGAAAATGACCCTAAAGTCTTTCTATTTTATGCTTTCTTTATTCTCATGCAAACTTGGCTTGTGAGGGGGACGTCATTACCTCCCTCAAGTTTTTTAGGGAAGATTTGACCCAAGGTTTCACCTCCTAGTATTGACTTCATTTGACTCCTTTGGAGTTGCACATGGGACATATCTGCATTTGGACATCACACTACACTGAGAGAATAATAGAATGTAGTGGTTGTAAAAAATACTAGACATTTTTACAACTAGCCAATACCACAGTCATCAAATTTTTATGCTTGTATTTTGCATCATTTGATGTGAAAGTCATTGTGCAATTGATTCCCCTAGAATAATCAAAACTTTGCTAATTTAGTGGACCCCTCTTTGCCATACCTTGTTAGTTTAGACATGAGACATTTGTTTTTGTCATTAGCTTACGTGGTCTTGATTTGTGTCTAAAATTGCTTGTTAACTCAATGAACTTAACCAAAACACATTGTCCTTAATTTTCTTGAGCAAGGGAGGCGTTACGCTATCCAAATGGAAAATTCATATTTTCCTTGTTTAAATTGATATCAAAAGCTTTGTGTCATGTCATCCACTTTGGCATAGTCATGATGCCCAATTGAGTATAGGTCTTTTACCCAATTTGTTTAAATCCTTCATTTATAATCCACATTTGAAATTGAACCTTTCTGAGTTCTATGGGTTGGTGTGTCAAAGTGGGTTTACCATTTGTGCACTAAGCTTGTTTTAACTTGGGTTCAATTTTATATTTGGATTGAAAGACTCAAATTCACATTATCATCTTGGTGGACTCAAATAATCTTGTGTATCACTCATGCTTTGGGTCCTAGAACATAATTTATCCTACTAGAATCATGTGGTGATGTTGTGCTGCCTTTTTGGTCCTAGCTTTATACTTAGTCATTCGTGTATGTTTTTACATCTTGAGTTTCTTAGTTCATTTTGTCTTCTTCGTAATCCAAAGAGATTTCCTCTAAACTTATAGGGTCAACTTGTCAAAGTTAAAGCTAGATTTAATAGTGTGGGTGTATCACAAAGATCTAGGCTTTGGTGTACTAGTTTTCACCTTAGATCTTTTAGTTACCTTACTCTCTTCCAATCTATATGATTTCAACTTTACCAAAGGTTGAGTAAACTCGTAAACCAAATCTTCTAAATTGTGCATGGTTTCAAACCACCCTCCTTTATAGTCTCATTGGTACCTTGGTTATTTTTTTGAAAGAGAGCCAAAGTGTACTTTGATTGGTTTCCAAACATTGGTCCAAAGTCAACACATAGAACAACTCTTTTTAGACATGACTCAAAGGTTCACTCATAGTGGGGCCTCTTATGGCCTTAGTTATGAGGATGAGCAATTTTATGATGGTCAAGATAACCCCATTATTTTTGATGATATCCCCATAACAGTAGAATTCAAAGATGATTACAATGAATATCAACCCCAAGAAGATCAAGATGAAGCCCTTATTAGATTGATAAAATCAAGTGTTAGACTACCTTCTGAATTTCCTATAGAAAAATTGCATACCTTAGTTAGAGAAGGAGAAAAATGATGGCAAGAGCAAGATTTTGCATAAATAGACGTACCTTCTTCCTCTAACAAAGGAAAGGAAATTCAAACAGAGTCAAAACCCATAAATCTAGATCTTCTAGCTAAGATCAAGATAATAAGTCAATGATATGTAGATCAACTTGTCACAAGCTTAACAAACTCCCTAGTTGCCACTTTAATTCACAATAATGATTTGAAAGAACATGAAGATATGGTTGAAGGTACGTAACAAGTATTGGATGAGAAAATTACCATAGTGGATCAAGGAAATCTAAATAAATAGTTAAAGACACAAGAGACCTTACAGATTGTTCCATTTGATACAGAACATACATTCTTTAATCATCAAGAACCTCTTGTTACTTTACAAACTTGGAAACCTAAACATTCAGTTCGAATTGAGGAAATCCCTCAAGACAATTTGGCTAGTTCTTTTCAACCAACCCAAATATTGGTAAATAAACATAGAAATTTCCAAAATCAACAAAGTGCGAAACAACTAGATCCAAGGAATGTTTTACAATCCAAGAATAAACAACCTATGTTCTCAACTCAAGAAAAAAATCATAACTAAATCATGGACTGAAAGGTATACTCTCCCTATAGATCCACACAAAACCAGGAGCACATTCCACCCTAACAACAACAAAAATAGGGGCACATTCCACCCAAATAACAATAAAACTAGGGGCATATTCCACCCCAACAATAATGAAACTAGGGGCACATTCCACCCCAACAACATCTAATGCAATCCACAAATGTACCAAACATGCAAGAATGGAATTATATGAAGGAAATTATCCAAATATTGGAGATGAATAATAGAGTCAAAAAGTATAAATTTGATGAGATATGCTCATGTCCATTTGATTTATCTATTATCCTAAACCCCTTTCCACCTCATTTTGAGGCACCCAAATTTGACAAGTAAAAATGGAAAGGAGATCCATGTAAACACATACATGCATTCTTCATCTTATGTCAAGAGGTTACTTATAGTAGCGAGTAGTTACTACAACTATTTTCATGAAGTTTAGCAGAACAAGCTCTTGATTGGCTACTTAAAATACACAAGAGATCAGTTATAGATTGGAATGACCTATCAAAAAAGTTCATTAACCATTTTTCATATAACATAGAACATGAGTTGACCATTGTTAACATATGCAAATCCAAGTAGCATGATGGTGAACGTTTTGTTGCATATCTACAAAGGTGGCGAGCATTGGCAGGTTGCTTTTAACATAATTTGCCAGACAAATAGTTGGCTGATATCTTTGCATAGAATTTGCATCATAAAGTTATGCATAATATATGATTAGCTTGTGCTAACTCATTTTAATAAATTATTGACAAAGGAGTTCAGATTGAGAAGGCTCTTAATGCTAGGGGCCTTGTTAAGATCTTTGCACAATGTCAAGCATCTAATAAAACTAAATCACCAACTCCTCAAATAGTTACTTAGGATAAGCCTAAGGGCTTTAAAAAAAATAAGAACATGGCTAGAAATGTGGTGACAAAAACAAGACATGCACAAATGGTATAGGCTATACCTCCTCTAAATATACAAATAACTCCCTCAAATCCACTACCTACTTTATAGAGACAACCTCCACAAAGGACATTTCATAACAATTTTAGAGTCTTTAGCAAGTTAGGAGAATCAGTTGAAATAGTGTTAAAAAAGCTCATTACAAATAATTTAATTATATAGCCAATATCAAGGCCATTTCCTCAAGATCAGCCAAAACCAGACTGGTACAAAGAGAATGAATGGTGTAACTTTCATCATGTTGCTAGTCATGATGCATATCATTGCATTTAATTGTGACATATTATTGAAGACTTCATTGAAAATGGTGAGATATAAATTAAGTTTGCCCCTAATCAAGACACAAATCATGATATGGGAATCTACAAAGACCCCTTTCCTCAACACGATCCACCACCACCAAGAAACAATCAGAACCAGAATTAGAACCAACAACAAGGTCAGAATCATAATGAGCATAATCAAGATCATAATGCCCACACTAATAATGTGGCTTATAACAATGTCCCTTATAAATATAATAACAATGTGGGACAGTTTTGTAACCCATATTTCCATTGTTATTGTAATGCCACGTGGCCAATCTCATGTTCCTCATAATGTGAGACCCATCATTATAGGGTCAGTACCCTCTCCCCTTATTAATACCATGTCAAATTTACATAATCATGTTGCTACTCCATTTACATGGGTTATTAATCCTAAGCAATAATACCTTTCTTATAAAGGCTCTTTGCTGACCCAAAATTGTCATAATATTGTTAATCATTCGTGAATCATCATCCAAGGCCCTATGCCTCCCTCTTCTAATTATAATAGCTCCTTACCACCTCTAGGTTGTGCAATCACAACTAGACACCTGTGAGTTACCATTCAGGGCCCTTTTCCCACTTCTTTCCAAAAACTTAATGAGAACACTGTGCCAACAGTTTCAGACCCAAATACTATCCCAACAAAGACCAAACTAGTTCAATCCACAATTCAAAGGCCTTATAGTATAATGGATCAATTAGATAAAACCCCTATGCAAATTTCTATATTAGAACTCTTGCAGACATCTGATGTCCGTCAAACCATCTTCAACAAACTTTTACAAGAGTCTATTGTGCCTACTAATATAAACCTTGATTAGTTCCAGAACCTAGTTGGACATTTGTCTTCATTTTGGTAAATCACATTTGATCAAAAGGACATATCCACCCTTGGCCCAAACCACAATAACCCACTATACATTGAGATAATCATTACGGATCACAAGATTAAGTAGTTTCTTAGAGATAATGGTTCAAGGCTAAACATCATATCTCTTAAAATGGTGCGATGATTGGGTTACATAGATAAAGACATTCCACTAGAAACTATTATAATCAAGGCTTATGACAACACCAATAGGGATTCATCTAGTACAATTTGGTGACCAGTCATGGTTGGGTCTATTTCTCATGACACACTATTCTATATTATGGATATTGAGCTTCCTTATAACATACTTCTTGGTCATCCTTGGATCCATGAAGTACAATGAGTTCCATCTACTCTTCACCAATGCCTTAAGTTTCCCCATGATGGGATTGAGGTTACTATTCTCATTGATCAACAACCATATAATACTACAAACATCTTGAAGCAGAGTTTCATAATTATAACTATTGTCTAGGTTCTAAATTCATTGAAAAGAAGAACAAATCCATCATTTCTAACCTATCTCCATCTAATTATATAGACCCTGGTGATCTAGCCTCCACTTCGGCTAATCCTTTTCCTATAACTCTGGCCAAACAAGTGATTATTAAATATGTAGGTATTTCAACATACCATCTAAAGGACATATTCCATATTGAAAAATTACCAAAATCCCCTAAAACATTTGGTAAGCTTAAAACTTCCTGGACTCCTAACAGACCTGATCAGATTTGGCAACCAAAGAAGAAGCAACCAAAGCCTCCTATGGTTTTTGTACCTATAATTATACCAAAGAAAGATCAAGAGGCTTTTACCAAGGGAGATTGGTTATATTCTAAGGGCCTTATAGATTATTTTTAGAATCTAAAGGATCCTATCCTGAATAGGAAAATGGATCATCTTGAATATATAAGGAAAGGCTTTGTCCCACACACACAAGGAATTTTAGAACCCTTATTAGCTGGAATCATGGTCTCAAATTTAAACCACCAGAGGATGACCTCATAACATTTGGTAGTGACTCTTTCAAAGTGACTAGTAATGAGACCCCTAGTAGTGACATAATGTCCCATTATAGCCTTTTTGATGAGCTTCATGATTCATATTTGTTTGATTTAAAATCCATATTGACCATAACACCTATTGGAGCTTCCCATCCTGAAGCAAAAACCCATCCTAGTGGTGCTTCCCTTCCTGAAGTAGGACATTATATCTTTACCATTGGTGCTTCCCATCCTAAAGCCTATGCCTTTGCCAGCCTATATCTTTACCATTGGTGTAACCTATGCCTTTGCCATCCTAAACTCATAGATTAGGATCAACACAATTTGGTCATATGCCTCAATGAGTTTCAAAATGAAGAATCAATTACAGAATACATGTGCCTATGAGATGCATTCCCCATTGGTGATCATAAGCAGGGTCTTGATTTTTCATTGAATTATTCTACCTACTTTGGAGAGTAGGCAAACTTTCTTGGTCATAATAAAAAAAAATTGAGACCTTTAGCTGAAAACCTCTTTGAGACACTTGTTGATCAGGGAAAAAGCAAATAAAAAGACAAAACTTTGAGTGAAAACCTATTTCAGGCACTCCCAAGTGGGAAAGTTTGCTCATCCCCTCAGGATGTAAAAATTCTATCTAGCCCAAGTTCCATAGCTATTATAAGCATCTCTTCAGAACAACATAAAATATTTGAGTGTCTTGCTGTTGAGTTTCCAGAGGTCTTTGCCAATTGGCCTTTACTAGTAGAAGAAGATGATCATGACCATACATTGCCTAAAATTCTAGAAGATGGATCTATACTCTTTATGGAGGGTACAATAGAAGTAAATTTGGGATCCTCATGAGGATACCAATTTTTTTTTATCTTGGAGCTTCCCTTATTGAAGTGGAATGTGAACATATTATATCCATTCTTAAGGATTATATAGACATCTTTACATGGCATATTCTGACATGTTAGGCCTGGATCCAAATTTAGTTGTGCATCACGTTGTTGTTCACCCTGATGCTAAACTAGTCAAGCAAAAGTTGAGAAAGATGCATCCACTCATTGCCCTTTTAGTTATGGCTAAGTTGGAAAAGTTGTTAGGAGCCAATTTTATCAGACCACTAGACTACTCTGAATGGATTTCTAACATAGTGCCAGTAAGTATAAAACCCCCAGGCATACGTGTTTGTACTAATTTTCATGATATCAACAAAGCATGCCCCAAAGATGATTTTCCTCTACCCAACATCAACATGATTATCGTCTCAACTACTAGGTATGAGATGCTATCCTTAATGGATGGATTTTCTAGTTACAATAAGATCAAGATAGCCCCTAAAGATTAGCATAAGACTATATTCACTACTCTATGGGGGGCATTCTGTTACCAAGTCATGCCATTCAGTTTGAAGAATGTTGGAGCTATATATCAACATGAAATGACTGTCATCTTCCATGACATGATGAATGACATTATTGAGGACTATATTGATGATATACTATTAAAATCATGAACAAGAGTGGGACACCCTAGCATTCTGTGAAGAATATTTGAGAGGCTTCATGCATATAAAGTCTACTTGAATCCTAAGAAATGTGTCTTTGGAGTCACATCAAGAAAATTTCTAGGGTTCATTATGTCACAATGAGGGATTGAATTCAATAATGTAAAGGTCACCACTATTATGGAAATGCCTCCACATAACAATCTTAAATAGTTGTGAGGTTTACAAGACAAGAGCCAGTATATACACAGGTTCATTTCTCAATTGGAAGATAAGTGCTACCCATTTACCCATCTCTTAAAGAAAGGGGTAATATTTCACTGGGATGAATATTATCAGATAGCATTTGCAAAGCTTAAAACATACTTGGCCAATCCATCGGTATTATGACCTCTAACACAAGGAAAACCACTGCTTCTTTATTATCAGCCATTGAACATGCACTAGGGGCACTTTTGGCTCAACATGATGATCATGGTAAGGAAGATGCAGTTTATTATTTAAGCCACACTTTGCTGGCCTATAAACATAATTATATGCCTATTGAGAAGGCATGTTTAGCTATGGTGTTCACCACTCAAAAATTGTGACATTATATGCTAAATAATAAAACTATTATTATTGCAAAGGTAGATCCTCTCAAGTTCCTCTTATCTAAAATAGCTCTTCAAGGATGCATGGCTAAATGGATTATGATCCTCAGTGAGTTTGATATTGAATACCAAAATCAAAAGGCAATCAAGGATAGGTTCTTGTAGACCAACTTGTAGAAGCTCCTATTACGGCCACTCAACCTCTCAACTTTGACCTTCCAGATGATTCTATCATGATGATAAAACAAGCATCATAAGAACCTAAATAGTGGAAAATATATTTTGATGGATACTTCACATCTTGAGGATCTAAAGATGGCATATTATTGTTCATGCCATAGGGGGATTTGATCCCCAAAGCATTCTATATACAATTTTAGTGTACAAACAATATGGCTGAATATGAGGCATTGATGAAAGGGCTCCATCTTGCCATATAATGGGATATTCAAAGCTTAAAGGTATATGGAGATTCATAACTAATCATAGATTAGACAACTGATCAGTATCAAATAAGAGATGATAATCTTGTTCCTTACAAGTAAATTATTGATAAACTCAAAACACATTTTGAATCTCTATAGTTTGAGCAAGTTCCACGAGTCAACAATAGATCTACCGACACCATGGAAATAATTGGTTCCATGATTCAAATGCATGAAAATGTTAAAGCGTATCAATTCTTGATTGAAAATAATCTTCACCTGGTACATATTCTATTAGATTTAGGTGGATATGCACCATTGTTGATCCTAATCCTTCACCTAAGCTACCATGGTACCAAGATTTTTATAACTATTTCCATAGTCATGTATTTCCCACCAACCTTTCCAACAATCAAAAAAAACTTTTCCTTCATCTCTTAACATGTTATATCCTCCTTGGAAACATGTTTTATCATAAAGGATATGATGGAACGCTTCTTTGTTGTTTATCTTTGGGAGAATCCAAGCTGGCACTAAAGGAGGTTCATGAAGAAATGTGTGGGGCCCATACCAATGGTGTATTCCTATCAAAGAAACTTCTCAGAACATGCTATTATTGGCCCAAAATGGAGATAGATGCTTATAATTATGTAAAGAAGTGTGTTCCTTGTCAGCAGCATGACAACTTGATACACACCTTCTTTACCATTACAGTTGATTACAACACCATGGCCATTCTCAACATGGAGTCTCGATCTCATTGAGAAATTTAACCCAACATCTTCAGATGGCCATAAACACATTTTGACTACAACCAAGTACTTTACCAAGTGGATTGAGGCCATTCCTCTCACTTATGTTACTAGGAAACAAATATCCAAATTCATTCATTATCATATCATCTGTCGATATGGCATCCCAGCCTATATTATATCTAATAATGGTAGATCCTTTGTGAACCAAGATGTGAAATATCTTTGTGAAAAAATCAAGATCAAGCACAAGAAATCCACTCTATATAACTCACAAGGCAATAGACAAACTGAGGCATCAAATAAAACCATTCTAGCCATCTAAAAAATATTGTCAATGATGTTGGCTATAATTGGCACTTGCAATTTTTTCCTACCCTTTGGGCTTATAGAACCAATCATTACACCCCAACTGGAGCTACTCTATACTCTCTTGTTTTTGGCACTAAAGCTATCATCCTAGTCAAGATTGAGATCCCATCATTAAGAATATCACTAGAGCACATTGAAGATGATGAAGACTATAGAGTCTCACAGCTACAAGAACTAGAACTTCTTGATGGTAAGCATTTTGCTGCCCTAGAAAGCTTGTAGGCCTACCAGAATAGATTACATAGAAGATACAACAAATGCATTCTCCCTCAAGAATTTGAGATTTGTGACTTGGTTTTGAAAGAGAACCAAAAGAACATGAATGTTAAACCCAAAAATAAAGGCAAGTTTTAGCCTAATTGGTTAGGACCATATATTGTCACAACAAACTATGGATCAGGAGCATATCGATTAGATAAACCTACTGATGAATAACTTTTAAAGCTCGTGAACATTGTATATCTTAAGAGGTTCTGTGCATGAATAAATTTGAACCATAATCTATAAAACCCATGACTTGGGGGCAACTTGTGATGTCATAATTTTGTCCCACCTTTTTATCTTACCTTGAACACGTTTTATACTACTCTGGTCCACTTTTCATGATTCTTGACAATAAAGGCTTTGAACCCTTGGCACTCTGAACACATTCTTCATCCCAATCTGGATCATTCTCTTCGAGAGGCATATATTTTTTATGTTTAGGACATGTTATAAGCTTGAACACTTTTTGTCCCTTGACCAATTATGATCTCAATTATGTCTCATAAATGTTATGAACATCTTCAGTGGTAGTTTTATAAAGCAGTTCAACCAGGTTAGTCTTGTGCAGCTTTAGATAGGTGAACAACCACATCTTCTCAGTACAAGTATTTTCTACTTTCTTGTTTTATCAAGAACCTCACTCTCATCTATTTATGAGCATGGGTATTTACAACTGGATTAACTATCTTATTATAACCTCTACTCTTAGGACATGCATCTCTTTGACTAGATGGTCCCACCTTGTGTATATTTTATCCTAAAAACACCAAAAACATTAAAAATACTTTGAAAATATCAAAAACATTAGAACATGATCCAAAAAAGAACAAAAACATTGTCTCATGCTTCTATCATTTGTACATTCCTATTCCACCATCCCACGCTCTCACTATTTTGTGAGCAACTATTAAGTTTGAATGCTCTTACCATTTTTCAAACACATAGACACTAGTTCATTTCATCTTATTCCATGCACTTACCATTTTTAAAGATGATTCTTTCTCATTTCATCAATTTCTTGTTTACCAGACCATTCTCATTTGTTTCTCGTATCTTATATAACATTAATCAATTTGGTTTGATCATCATTTTTCTTCTATCCCATTTCCTGAGAACTACATTTGGCTAAAGTTCATGTTGGAACATGCATCCATAGAACTATGTAGGCAACGTCCATTTGTCTTATAAATTTGGAGTCAGCTCAACCAATCTATTCCTTTTCTTCTCTTCCCCCATTCATTTTGTCATTGTTCCTCTTTAATTAGGGAATAATTGTCATGTCATTGTTCTTTGTTATGATGTGGTGGAAAGTAACACCTCTATCACACATGCATGAACATTTGTCTTTAAAACTGCACTAACTTGGTTTTTGTTTGTGTGTATTTATTTGATCTTTTTGGTGTTTTGTTGTGATTTTGCACCTCTCCTTTTATTTCTTCTCTTATTCTATTTTTATTATTTCTTGTCTCCATTCTTAGTCTTGTTTTTCTGTTTATTTTTGTTTTTCTCTTTTGTGTTCAAGAATACCTTAATGGTCCACATGGATCTTGATTATTCATATCTTGGTCTCATATCATTAAGACATTCTTGCCTTTTATTTTTAAACATTTTGTTCCTACTTAAGATCATATCTTGATTTCAAGTTAGGTTCATTTATGTTTATCTTGTTCTTTGTTTTTGCTTTTTTATTTAAATGTAAATTGTTGTAACTCTAGTTTTGGTCATTGTTTTACCATTATCCTTAGTTATATGTATTCAAATTTGAACTGGATCAATGCAATTGGAATCTTATTTCATTATAAGTTATTCATACTTATGATTCCTAATTTCTTTTGCTATAGCAAGCACCTTGTGCTCAAGTCTCAATGTCTTAACATCAACATCAGCTCTGATGAATGATTCTCAAGACACTTTACAAAAATTAGGCTCATGATATGAAATTAGGCTTCTAGGTAACATGCATTTTAGGCTTTTTTATCTATGCTTAGATGTGCATCTCTTTGCATACATTGTGAGTCTAATCAATTCTTGGTCATTTTTCATCATTCCTCATTCCATTCTCTCCTAAACTTCACTGAACTACATTGCCCTAAAGTTCATGTTGGAACATGAGTCCATGGAACTATGTAGGCAGTGCTCAATTTCTATTGAGGTCAGCTCAACTATCTCCATTCTTATTTTCATCTCTATCATCACTTTGTGCATTCTCATATGCTTGGTTTTATATGGCTTTCTAAGCTATTACACCATCGCATGTACATTTGCACTCACTCACTTTAACCTATCTTTTGGGTTATATCCTTGAGCTATTTTGCTTACCAATTACCCATGCTAGGGAACAACATCTAAATCACATTTGAATCAAATCAGCTCTATAAGGGCAAAATCATTATTTATTCTTTATCAATGATCAAAATTCATCCTATTAGGGCAAAACTATTTTATCATGATCAAATCTACTCTATTAGAGTACTTCTTACTATATTCTATTTAGAGACCTTGTTCTAGTGGTGTTTCCCTTCTTAAAGTAGAATGTTCTCTTTTTTTCTAATTCCAAGCTCGCCACATTAAAGTCCATGATGGCAATATTTTAGTATGCAACTTGTCTCAGGATTGATCAATGCCATAAGCACGCAACTTGTACTCTTAAATTAGGTACATTTACAGTATGTCCCTTACATTTATGGATTGTATCTTTCCCATTCCCCCCATCTCTAGGGCCTATTATACCTCTAATTATATTTTGATCATTGATGGTAATCACGTGTGCAAGCATTAACTCATCTGGATGTGATCTATTCCATGGGTTAACCTCTCACTTTCTCTCTCTTTTTTGAGAGTCCATCCTTGTCTTCCATCCTAGTATGTCCTCTCAAGGGGGCATCATGGGTTTGTTCCAATTTCTTCTTAACAACTCTTTTCTTTGAAAAGATGTTGCTTCATCTGAATGTCTCACTACACCTTCTCAAATAGGGGTAAAATGTAGACATCTAATTCCTAACACCATTTGTGTTAAAATTATTAAACTTACTCGAATTATACTCAAATGTACATTTTAGGTCAAAATAAATAAAATGCACTAAAAGGTTTGAACTTGTCATTTACAAGTGCCAATTTAGGTTGAAGTGTCCCTAAATGGGGCAATGCATTTTATGGGCCAGCTAACTTTGATCAAATCATTTTGAGTCAAAATGACAATTTTGCCATTTAGTGCCCTAGATCACTCTTTTATTCTAATTCATTGGTACACATCATGTACCTTTTTTATTTGTTATTGGGAACATCCTAAATGGGAATACAGTTTTGGTGCATCTAACGTCACCTTATAATTCTTTCCGAGTCAAATTATGACCCATTAATATGACTTTCTGACCATTTTGATTAATTGAGGGCCAATCTTCAAATAAATTGCATAAATTTTGATTAACCTTGTTTAAGGCTAATTAATCCAAATCAAGAGCTTAAGTGGATTTTCCATGAGAGTTGTTGAATATTTTTAAAAAAAAATTAATTCCTATTAACTACATCATCAGGTGACATCATTTCTTGGGAAGACATCCCTAGGCCATAAATTCCACAAATATCAGGATTATGGGTCACCCATGTCTCTTCAATTCCCCTTCTTCCAAGGTCATGATGAACATAATTATGGATTTAATTCTAAATATTAGGATTATCCATGGCCACACATCTCAATCTTGAGATGGACGGTCATGGTTGATCCTGACCAATCTCAAAAATCTATAAATAGAGAGGTCATGAACATCATTTCTAAGCTATTTTTGGTGCAAGGTTATTATGCTCAAATATCTTCAAATATTGAATATTGCAAAGTTATAATGCTAAATTATTTCCATAAAGCTTCATTGATAGGCTAGTTTAGTGATTTGGAATCAAGAGCGTAGGTTTTATGGAGTGTTCTTGAGGCATTGGAGGAGCTTACCACCATTGTTGACAAATACAAGGATGCTTGATCAAGGGAGAACATGTTTTGAGCCACATGGGTATGGTGAATCTATTTGGGAAGGTAATATAGTGTTGTTTTCTTTCATTTGTTTCTTGTTATCCTTTGTAATTCCCATAGGAATAGATAGGCTTGGTTAGTTAATTCTTTATGCATATTTCATTATTTATGGAATAATGCTTGACTAACTTTCTTTGTAATCCTCTCTACAGACACAAGTGCTCAAGCAACAAAAAATAATATTTCTAGAATTTGACGATTGGTTATTAAACACCAAACAACCTTTTTCCATACATGTACATATCATATATATATGCACATAATTACATAAGGTAAGTATTGTTTATTATTCATGATTATGCAATTAAAATACTATTTACAATGCACTTTTTATATTAAGTATTTTTGTAATTCAGCATTGAAATTGAATATCATAAACTGAATTATTTAATTACCCTGATTTAGGGAATAGTTTACTTCACTCTTGAATATTATATTCCCATCATAATCTTTAATCATCCAAAAAGGGTTAAACACTAAGATAAAAATATGTGTTAACCTTCATTAATGTTTTTTCAAAAAAAATGGGTTTATTTTCTGAAGCTAAAAAGTGAGGTGTTTGAGAAATTTAAGATATTTAAAGCCCTAAGGGAAAATGAAAGTGGGAGAAAAAAATAAGACTCTTATATTAGACACTGGAAGAGAGTATATCATAAAATTGTTTCAAAACTTTTCTGATAATGCATATATTAAAAAGTAATTAATAGCTAGATATACCTTAAATAAATGAAGTTATAGATATAAAAAAATAAAACCTTAGTAGAAATGGTTAAGTGCATGATTCAAACTAGGGATTTAACTCATTAGTACAATAGTTACTACCACTTATATACTAAATAGGTATATCAAAAAATATGTAAGAAACATGACATTGGATGAAGCACAGTATGGTAGTAAGTCATTAGTCAAATATTTTAGAGTGTTTAGATGTGATGTTTATGGTCATGTGCCTGATGAATTAAGAAAGAAACTTGATAAGAAAAGAATGTGAAATATATATTCATTTATTATAATGAATAGTCTAAAGGCTGCAGGGTATATGATCCTCAAACTAAGAAGGTTATTATTAGTATGGATGGTGTATTTGATGAAGGTATTCATGAGGAATATACACATACTTTTGAATTAGCTCTGAAATTAAAGACAAAGATAAGGAATAAAAAGGCAAGAATGAACAAAGACACCCAAAGAAAATAAAAAATATTTAATAAATTTATAAAAAGAGTAAGCAAATTAAAGATAATGATCATCATGTTAATTATGATTTGATGACTATAATATCCAAAGTAAGTGATCCATGGTCATATGAAGAAGCCAAATGAAAGAAAAAATGGGAAGATGTAATGCCAAAAGAGTAGAACTCATTGATGGAAAATAACACATGGGAATTAATAAAAAATTTATAATGTAAAAATATTATTGGTATTAATTGGGTATATAAGACCAAATTTAGATATGATGTGTGCACTGACATATTCAAATCATGCATTTTAGAAAAAGAGTATAGAGAAAAAGAAGGAATTTATTTTAGAGAGACATTTGTTCTTGTTGCAAAATAAATAAAATGAGACTTGTTACTACGTTGGATGCTAAATTTAAATGGAAGGTTCATCGAATAGATGTGAAAAATGCATTCATTAATTTTGATTTATAAAAAAATATCTACATGAAACAACCACAAGGATTTTTGAGAAAAGATTAAGAGCATCTTATTTACATGTTGATGAAATATTTATATGGCTTGAAGCAAACATCAAGGTCATGCTCTGCCAAGATTGATGATTAATTTAAATAAGAAGATTTTGTAAAAATCCCCTCTAACCTTAATCTTTATATAAGAATGTTTCAGCATAATTTTTGATTAAGGGATTAGATTAATTTAATTAATATAGAACTTTGAAATAGAATTTAGATCAATAGATATGGTAATCAAGCATACATCTAAATGTAAGTGACTGAAATTTTGACTCTTCTAATTTGATAAGGGCATATGTTAAATATGAAAAGTACTAAAGATATCAAATAATTAGCTTTTTTCGTTGACTGTATATCTATGACTATGTTCTAGAAGTGGAAATCATGGATAAGCACACCTCTAATTTACTCGATTCAAGAGTTGATTTATTTTTGACATGGGGTTAGTTCCACAAGATTAAATTAATATCAATGGTAGATACTAACTTTTTGGTGAGTATATACCTACATGTAATTGTGTTAGAGTGACTATATGGTTAACTTAAATTAGACTTAATTATTTTATTTTTTAATCCTGAACCCTAACGACACATATAGATTCAAAAATCAAACTTCTTTGCCTTGAAACCCTATAGATGTTTGTGAGGGATAGAAAATATAAAAATGGGGGAATTTAATGGATTTATCTGACCCCAATCACCCTCATCTAATGATTGACTACTACCTACATATCCAATCATCTAAGGATGGAAATCAAGCCGCACATTTCTCCCACCTAGTGTGATTGTGTAATTGTGTTCCTTTGCTATGTGCATACAACTAATGATTGGCTTTAGTACTTGAAAATTCTTATTTTTACCTATATTTTGAGTGATTCAAACTTGGATTATGATTTATCCTAGTGATAGGTATGTAAATTAGGAAGAATACAATATATTTTCTCAGTGTGCAATAGTATATAGATGTATATAATATGCATGCAAGATAGATCCTTTCGAATGATATTTTTATTTGTTTATATATGGATCCATTTGAATAATTAATCATACCAACAAAATACTAGGTTGATGGTCTAACCCTAAGGATGGGTTTGATTTTAAAAATATTTGTTATGGGAGCAGGTCAATTCGAACCAGTGTGAGTCATTGTTGACTAACAATAATGATTGTAAATGTCATAACTAATCCATGTATAGATGGATTGTTCTGAGAGTTTAGAGATATCTATGCAAGATGCTTAGTGGGTTTCAAATAGATAGTGAGGTTCCAATAGGTGTATGAAATCAAAATTTAAGAGTTGACTCATAAGATAACATGCAAGTGTGAGAAGATGGTAAATTAGTACTTTGTATAGGTGCTTAAGTCATGCATGGTAAATGTGTGTCAATATTTCCATTGTCAAGTATTAGAAGACCAAATTTTAGTATCTAAAAATTCCCTCTTTTTATTATAGTAATGAAATATAATTGAGTGTATACAACACACTTTTTCTTTTGGCAGATGGATCCAAATGTATAGCTTTTCTCTATGTAACCCACAGTGATAATGAATTAGTCAATGTCCATATGTGAAATGTGAAATATGAAAGTTGAAAATTGAAAGATAAAGGGTTAGGTTACACCTGTATGTTGGAAAAATCTTTGTTTCCTTTGCATCCTATTGGAGATTATGCTTCCCTATTGAAGCATTAGAGAGTTGGGGTGATTATGCCCCAAACTTATGTAACTATGCACAATATTGAGTTGGGAAAGTAACATGCCCCAAACCTCATGAATGTGGGAAAAATTACCCAATGCACTAAATCAAATAACTATGTAGGAAAAATATAGAGAACTATGTAATTGGGTTCATCTAAAAAAATAAATACTATGTAGGTAAAATGAGAAAAATGATAAAAAAAAAAATTCATTCAAAATGAATCAACCACTACATATGGATTATAGATTCAATTAAAACATTTATCCCTAGTTTGATCAAGTTTGATCCATGTAATAAAAATAATGAGTGATCGCAAGGGAATGAATAATGTTCTTGCCCCCATCATGTATATAGGATTGATTGTGTGAAGTGGAATGACAACCATTTTACATTCAACAGTAAACTATGTTTTTTTTGTGTATATGCATGAACCAATATAATTCCCTCTAAATAGATATGTTAGATTTGGGAATTTATATCTCAAATGTATACAAATGTGAAAATCTAAAATTTTAATCATGTAAATTATTGTGCATATGCATCCAAGTGTGTATAAATATGTGCTCAAGTGTTTGTAAATTGAATGCATATGCATAACATATGTCCATGTACTCTATATCAATGTGCCAATGTTTTCCATGTATTTGAAATAATTTGATATCTAAATCATTTGAATCTCTAAAATCTATGAAACTTGTACTTTGCTCTAATTTTTTGCTCATAGAGGATTATGTCTCTAAGATAATCCATTTGTGCTACCCCGCCTTTTGAGATGAGGGATGTATCCTATGAGTCACTCATCTCAAAATAAGAATGAAATGTATCATTTCATGTGAAAATATATTATCATGTAATATCATTTGATCATATGAAAATTATGTCATCATAGTAATATATGTATTGATCAAGGGGTGTGTGTAACATATGGAATGTAGGGCATGTAAGTGTCATGTCTATATAGGTATATTAATAAATTATGTAGTATAAGTATATATGAATAAAGATGCATAGTAGTAGTGCATGAGATAGATCATGGTACCCCTTAATATCAACAAGCTTAGCAAATGCAAGTGTTAATTATCACATATATGACAAAATGCCAAATAAAAAGGATATAATGTGTCATAAAAATCAAGGTGAAATTACACATGAAGGACACCATAAAAAATGTTGCAAGCAAGGTATATCAATGGATGTCACATCAATCGAGATCAAGGGCCACACACAATAGTCACACACAAAGTAATCTATTATGTAAAAGAGTAATAACATCAATAAAGCGTTTAACAAAGGACTAGTCCACACCATCCATATATATCAATGTCATATCACAATAAAATGGAATATCATGTGTCACTACGTTAGAAATAATCAACTAGAAAGGCATGTGTAAGCAATATAGATAGATCAACATGGTACAAAAGTCGTAAAAATATATAAATTATAATAGTGAAATCTATGGAACAAGATGCCCCTAGTGTGGCCACTGAGTAGAAGGAAACTTAACATTTATATGTCCATGTGTAACTTGTATGTCCTATAAAGAAATCAAACATTGCAAAATGCATGTGTGTATGTAAATAAAATTCCATCTACCAAACATGTGATAAATAACATATGTAAATAGTGTAAACTAGAAATAATGTCATACTCAAGTACTAATTTTAGTTTTTGAATATTTGATTTTTTTTTTAATATTGAAAAGTGATGCAAAGTGTCAATGGTTTTGAAGATATAAGAATGGGAAGGATCCAAATAATCTATAACATGTGTCAAGGCATAATGTGTACTAATGTGATAACAAGGATAATGTGGATAAAGTAAAAGAAAAAAATATGCCCCCACTATCTATGTAAATTACAACAATGTAAATCAATAGTGTGTGTGGAGATAAGGATCATTATGCCCCTAGTGGGAAAGAATCAATGTGTGCTCATGTGATATGTGAATATAAATGTATATGATCATGTAAGCTCAATGGAAATGATAAATGATATGCACTAGATCATGGTAGGATAAGTGTCACAGATGTCTAGATCAAGATAACAATCAAGGAGAAAATGCCAAGTGAAAATAAAACCAAGAGCAAGAAGAATGATCAATGCAGACATATATGAACACATGTATGTCGAAATAGAAGAATAGAAGAAGTATGCAATTAAGAAGATATGTATAAGAGATTATGTTTCATCTAACTAGGAGTCAATTAGGGATCAATTGAGCATCAAAAAATATCATCCATGGGATGCCATATGTATGCCTATATATTCAAGTGTAATGTTATGTGTATCATATATGTTGAATTCTGTAGTGTATCATCGTTCAGAATATGATTAACTCGTTCATCATCATCTTTGTCATAAACATCACTATCATACCAAATCTCTTCATTATCAAATGATAAATGTAAGAGAGAGGGAATTCCTTGTGTTTTTTTTTTTTGTTTTTCTTATAATTTTATGCTTTCTAACATTTCTTGTTCCATTTGTTCCTTTTGTAACTTCTCTTGTCATATTTGTTTCTTTTGTAATATCTCTTGTTCCATTTTTTCCATTTGTGTATTATTTTGTTCAATTTGTTCCTTTTATACCTTTTGTTGTTCTATTTTTTACTTTTGTACCTTTTATTATTCCATTTGTAACCTTTTTTGCTCTAATTTTTATTTTTATAACCCTTTTTGCTATAGTTGTTCTTTTTTCACTTGTTCCTTAAGAGATGTTATCATAGTGTGATTAAGTTTCTTGATTGTAGAATTTATTCTTAAATTAGGTGGTGGTTTGATCAATTTATCTAGTATAGGCTCACCACTATCAATGATACTATGTATTTTTTTTCAAAGCCCAATAATTATTCATATGATATCCATCCATTCTATGATAGTCATAATAGTATTTTTATTTCCTTAGAGAATGCATAGGAGGTAGTGTGATCAACTTATTTCAAATCATGTTCCTTATAATTCCACTTAAACTCTTATTAAGTTTATTTACACTTTTTGAATCACTAGTTGTAGATGTATCATGTTTTAGCTTCCATTTTTGAGATGTAGTTATTTTAGGCACAAAATATTTGGATACAGATGTAGATATATGATTGATGCTAACATGTTATGGACTTTTTGTATATGTCATTTCATTTTCAAGTGATGTGATCCTTAAACTTAAATTATATTGATTTTTATTTTGCAACTCCTCTATGAACATTCTCGTAGTGACTATTTTATCTTGAAGGGTTTCACAAGCATAAGCCTTGGGTATTTTTTATTGAATATGCCTACAAAAATCATCGAGAGGGTTTGTGGGAGGTGGATGGGGATGGGAAGGAACACTTAGATGACCTATATTTTGTAACATATGAGGGGCCACCTTAACTCTTGGGATAGTGAAAACATGGACCTCCTTAGAGGGAAAGTAGCCATCAACACCTTAAGGAAAGGTGAAAAAAATAATATAAGAATCCATAGGAGGCAATAAATAACTAACCAGTCCAATCCAACTGCGAGAAATTTTTAGAATCCAAAATAAATTTTTGATAAAAATTAGTAGATAGATAAAATCCATAAATCAATTAGAAAATAGTTAAATTATTCATCCCCTAGGCCAAATTTACTAAAAATAGTAAATTCTAAATTCTAAAAAATATGTATAGTATTTTGGTGAACAAAAATAAGTATTTCATCCACTCAATATAACTACAATTATTTTTTGGAGTGTTTCTAACATAGAGCCCTTTGGATCCAAATATTAACCAATCAAATAATAACCCTAATAGAGAAAACCCTAATAGGAGAGTGAGTGAAAAAAACCTATGGCAAAAGATAAAAATTTCTAATTTGTGCAGAGGGGAAGGGAAAGTAAAAAATTAGAACTAAAAATAAAACCCTAAGGTTGAAACCTAAAACCATAGAAGAATGAAACCCTAAGGGAAGACCTAGGGTTTTCACACTTATTCTATATGTGTATGGGTTCACCAATATGTTTTACCCTAATTTAGATTAATAGGTTGGATTGATATAATTAAAGATAGAACTATGAAATAGAATTTAGATCAATAGATATGTCATTCAAGTATACATCTGAATGTAAATGATTGATAATTTGACTCTTCTGATTTGATGAGGGCACATGTTAAATATGAAAAGAATTAAAGAGATCAAGGTGCTCAGATTTTATGGTTGACTATCTGACTATGATTATGTTATTAGAAGTGGAAATTATGGATAAACATGCCTATGGTTCACTTAGTTTAAGAACTGATTTGATGCCCATGCTAGGTCAGTTTTACAAGAACATGTCAGTATCATTGGTCAAAATTGACCTGCTAGTCAGTGCTGACCTGAGTAAAAATGAAGTATAATAAATTTATGGTCACCTTGAATTTCTTTATTTGTTTTATATTTATAATCCCAAACCCTGATGATGCATATAGATCCATAATCAACCTCATTTACCTTGAAACCCTAGTGTGCTTGTGAGGGATAAAACCCTACAAAAATAGAAGTGTAGTGGGTTGAGCTAACCATAATCACCCCCACTTGATGATTGATCATTGTCTACATATCCAATACTTCAAGAAGAAAAATAAAGCCACACATAATTCTTCCACCTAGTGTGATTGTGTTCCTTCATTATGTGTATGCAATTAATCATTGGATTTGGTACTTGAAAATACTTACTTTAACATGAATTTTGAGTGCTTTAGACTCGACTTATGATTGCTCAAAATTAGTTATAGATATGTAAATTGGAAATAATAGTGCAAATTTTCTTAGTGGACAATAACATATAGATGCTTATCAAATAAGTTACATATAGATATTTTTGATTGAAACTTTGATTTGTTTATATCTGGATCCATTTGAATAATTACTCATGCCACCAACACACTAGGCTAATGGGCCAACCCTAAGGATGGGTTTGATTTTATAAAATAGATATTGTTAGGAGTGGATTGGCTTCAACCAATACAGGTCATTATCGACTAACAATAATGACTGTAATCATTAGAAGTAACTTATGTACCGGTGGATTGCTATAAGAGTTTGGAGATGCATTATCTTTAGCATGTTTGAAATAACCAGTGAGGTTCCTATATGTGTATGATAATAAAATAGAAGAATTGACTCATAAGATAACATGCAAGTATGAAAGGATGGCGAATTAGGACCTTATTTTGGTGCTCAAGTCATGCATCGTAAATGTATGTCAATCTTGTCATTGTCAAGGATTGAAGACCATATTTTGGTATCTAACAAATTATAATTGTGGTTCTTTATGCAGATGCTATAATAACCGCAAGTAATTGTGTCATGTTATCTAATGATACATAGAAAACATTATGAAATGTGTTTGAGATAACTGATTTAGGATTGCTTCATTATTGTCTTAGTATACAAGTGTGAAAGAAAGATGATATGATATTGTACTCTCTCAATCTAAATATGCACATGTTTTATTGGTTAAATTTAAATTAGAAGAATGCAAAAATGATTCTACACAATTTGAAGTAGGGATGAAATTGTTGACAAGTGATGATTCATAAAATATAGATGACACATTATTTAGATAGTTAGTGGGGAGTCTTATCTATTTGACTATAACTATTTCAGACATTACCTATATGATTAGTCTAGTTTCAAAGTTTATGTCATCTCCCAAAATTCTTCATTGGAAAGTAGTTAAAATAATTTTGACATATGTGAAAGGAACTATAAATTTTGGGAGAGAATATTTGGCACATACTAATATATTTTTAACATGTTTCATAGATTCTGATTGGGCTAGATATGTGGATAATCGCAAATCTGTAACTAGTTTTGTGTTCAACATTGGATCTGATGCTATCTCATGATGTAGCAACAAAAAAATAACAATTGCATGTTCATCAATAGAGGCAAAGTATACATCAATATGTGTAGGCACTTGTGAAGTAGCATGGTTAGGAGAATACCTAGTAATTTATATTTTCCATAAAATCAATCTTCATTATGATAACAAAAGTACAATACAACTAACAAATAATCTCATCTATCATACAAGAACAAAACATGTGGAAATGCATCATCACTGTACATTAAAAAATTGATTTAAAACAATGTAATTCAATTTGTTTATTACAACATTGAAAATCAAGTTGTAGATATTTTCACAAAACATTAAGTAATTTTTAAAAAAAATTAAAAATAAATTAGAAGTCAAAGAAATTATATAAATGGGTACCTCATTAACTATAATTGAAAGGAAAACCCATATTTTATATATTATGATTATGGGAGATCTTTAAAATCCTTAAGTTATATAAAAATAATTTTAAAGGAGGGTGTTAGAAAGTAAATTTATTAGTAAAAAAATCTATCGATAGTCAACAATGAACACTCTTAACATAGTTCTAGAGTCTTCCACAAGAGTAGGCATATACTATTAATCATGACTACCGACCATCTGGAAATTGCTACCAATTTTTGTTTGCTTTCCATCATAATCTAAGTGTGAAAGCTGAGTAAAATGCATTCCAATTGCAAACCAATTTATGAGCTTTGTCTAATAATTTTAAATAATTATCTATGATTAAAACAACATATAATTATAATAAGCGACATAAATAAAGTTTAAATGACAAATACAATAAACCGAATGATCGATTGTTGACTGCGAACCAACTAACCCGAAACAAAACATGATCTGGAAGATTCTTCGGGGCCGCCAACCCATATAATAAAATTACAGTGCGTGCCATGCGTTTTAAGTTATAATTTATTTAATCATAAGTATCACGTAATTATTGTAATAATACAAGTGTGCAAGAGCAGGGCATCAGAATGTAATTACGTGCGTTTATCCTTCCTTCCTCCGCGGACCACGCCTGGAGCAGAGCGCACGCTAATGTGTCACACGTGATCGGTGGGACCCACAGTCGATCCAATTGCGTATCTAACTGTGTATGTGTCGTCCGTGCATATACACATTAGGTATCTCCCCAGCGTAGAAGTGAACGTTGCAAGTACGCCCACAGTTTCATGGTTGGTCTGTGAAGTCTGCAATTGCATTCACATGCTTAGCATTCTCTAACAGTCAAAAAAAATAATTGCTCTGCAACCTTTTCCTCATACCTTTTTGTCTGTTTGTATGTAGAAGTCGTCTGGCAAATGACCGTTGGCAATACTGTCGTTTTTATAGATAGAAACAGTAAGAGCAAGAGAGTAATAGTTGCTTCCAATGCATTTTCGTGGCCAATTATAGTCGCTTTTATCGATAAATGCTTGTACAAACTGAGTGAGAAGGCAAGAATTTCTGTGCCACAAAGCAGATTCCAATCATAACAATCTGAAATGTATGGGCATCACTTTGTTTTTGAAGAAAAAATTGTTTTCATGAGCATGGCAGCCAAGAGATTGTTCAAAGTTGTATTGATATTCACGGTGGTGAGCTGTTTTTCGTGGTATTGTAATGGATCGAGTCAGAATGATAAGCAGACTTCCCTTGATGAAGTGAAGCAAGATTATGATGAATGGATTTCATGGCAGATTCTGCAGAGAAGCAGCAATTTTGTTTATAGTGTGAATGATGACATTGGGAAGAGTAATTCAGTTACTGGGCTTGAGAAGAAACTTAGGAAGGCTGAGGAGAATAGGAAAGTAATTACAGTCTGCCCAAATGGAAGTGGAGATTTCAGGACTATTAGAGATGCTGTGCACAGCATTAGCATCAATAACACAAGGAGGACTGTAATATATATCAAAGCTGGATTGTACAGGTTACAACTTAGTATTGGGATTCTGAAATATTCTAATTGTGCTATGAAGTTTTGAAGAGTGAATGTATATTGTTGGTTTTAATTCCACCACTTGATTCCTCTACCTGATGAAATGAGTATTATGTAATAGATTCTTCACCACTCATAAGAGATGGCTACTTGGGTATTAAAAATCTAGGCAGTTAATTTCAATCTAGTTCAATGTATTCATTATGGTCAATTGGCTAATTAGTTATGTTTTTGTTTTTTATCATGTTGCAGGGAGAAGGTGTTGGTGCCAAAAACCAAGCCATTTGTGACCTTCATGGGAGATGAATCAAAGCAGCCAATTATCACAGGGAATGACACTGCCTCCACTGTACTAAAGGATGGGCAGCCAATGAAAACATTCCACAGTGCTACTGTGGCCGTAAACTCTGACTATTTCATAGCTTATAACATAAGATTTGAGGTTATTACCATTGACTTAGTAAACCTCTTTATGTGTAAACAACTCTTTAGATTTCATTTTTCTTAATTACAATATTTTTTCTAAAATTAAGCCATATGGTCTAGTAGTCACTAGTCAATAGTAGTACCTTGTAAGGGGTAGTTGTCTTTAATTGAAAGATAAACATTCTGATCGAGGAACCTTACAGTTAGTGGGTTATAAATCATTTTCTTCCGTTTATTGTCAAAGATAGAGGGATATATATTCCGTCAAATTTATATGAAATTGAAGAATAATTTTTATTTAATTTGTAACAGTGATTTTTAATATAACCAATACTTTCTACAAATCATAAAAGTGAAATAGGGAATAAATGGCAAGGTTGTGTTTGTATTATGTTGAAAATATATCATGCTTTGAAGGTGAACACCTAATAAAAAGATTAAAACTGAATCTAAAATAGCTATACAGATATAGCCTCTCCATGGTTCGTTATTTCCTAGCTTATATAGTTTTAGATATAATTTAAGTCTTTTTTATTGGCTTCAGTAACTGGAGCATTAAATAGTTTCCTGTTTAAAAATAGTCTAATCAGTGAGTATAATGTTTAATGGTATGTCTGCATATAGAATACAGCTCCTTACCCAGAAGTAGGAAGTGAGGGAGGGCAAGCAGTTGCTCTGAGAATCTCTGGCAGCAAGGCAGCCTTCTACAATTGCAGTTTCTATGGAGCTCAGGACACCCTGTATGATCATAAAGGCCTGCACTATTTCAAGAGCTGCTTCATCCAGGGCTCTATGGACTTCATCTTTGGTTATGGAAGGTCACTCTATGCGGTCTGCTACTGATCATTGTAACTTGAATTTGATAATAAACCAGCATATACATAAATCAATTATGTTTTATTTTCTATTGGATTAAGTATGTTATTGGGTTACCACCATTTATTTCAAACTTGATCAACACTAATTGCATAATGTTTTTTGATTTTCCAATCAGAATTGTCTTATCAAATCCATAGCTAAAGGAGTTGCAGCCCTTACAGCACAGAAAAGGAGCAAAGCCTCAATGACTAGTGGGTTCTCCTTCTGGAACTGTAGAATTACTGGATCTGGCCTGGTCTATCTAGGTAGAGCATGGGGAGACCATTCCAGGGTGGTTTTTGCCTATACTTTCATGGATAGCATAGTTCTTCCAGAGGGCTGGAATAACTGGGGATGCCCACAAAGAGAGAGGTATGCACATTTCACATGACCCCTTCCTTATAGATTCTGCAGGTCAATCAATGACAAATGTTGTCCTATTGTTTCTTAAAATGAGTGCAGGACTGTGTACTATGCACAGTATAAATGCATAGGGCCTGGTGCAAATACAACAGGAAGAGTGGAGTGGGGAAGGATTCTTAGTGACGAAGAGGCCACACCTTTTCTGTCCACTTCATTCATTCAGGGCTCAAAATGGCTCATGGCCCATCCATCCTTACCATTCATTTCTTAATCATAAAATCAAACAAACAACATTAAAATTCTTTCATCGATATACATTAGAGCAGAGAGCAGCCTTCAGCCTATGTATTTGATGTATGCATTATTTGAAATGCAGAGCACCTAAATTACAATAAATTATATTTTTTTAATGATCTTTCTGCTATGTACATTCCTGCCCCATCCTTTATGCCAGGGAGCTCTGCTGCACTTCAATATAAATATTATTGGGAATGGAATTCTCTTAAGTTCAGCTAATCTTTATGTTGTATTCAGATGGGTCAACGTCATTCGTTGTCAGAAAATGTCAATAACTTCGCAAGCGTTCAAGACCCAACTAAACTTTTGTAAAAAATATGTATTCCATCTCAGGGTGGCCTTTCCAAGAAAGTAAATGATTCGAAATATTCTAATTATTAAAATTTAGCCGATCTGTTGCCGCCAAAGATGCAACAGATCGCGATAGGCTTTTAAAAATGACCAGAAGTATGTGTGAGGTATTAAGTTTAATCAATAATTTGTTAGTGTTTTGGTTGTGAAAAGGTTTGGTGTTTTGCTGTGGATTTATATTTATAAATTAATTGTTTTGAGATTGATATTAATATTTTTATTTCATGTTATTGGTATTTATACTAATATCAAATGCAGAATTTAAAATTGTATACATTTTTAGATTGAAAAACGTATTTTATTGATAAAACAAATTATAATATAACATATATTTTGATTTAGATGGGAACCACAACATCTTATTAGAGAGCATCAAAGTATTAGACTTTACAATTCCACCCAAAATATTATACTTTTCATCTAAAATATCATTTTAAAATCTTTAAAACAACATTATTTTAAAGTCTTTAAAGCAACAACTACTCATGTTTGTGAGATATATGAATACTAAGAGAATATATTAAAGAACATATTTATAAATATGTAACTCTTAATATTAATAAAAAGATAAAATAAAATAATAAGATAACATTTTTTAAGTTTCAAACTAGATGTTATATATAAAGTTAAAGTTATTTTTATGGTTTATGATAAATTTCACATTTAAAAATTAAGATATTGCTTATAAAAATAAAATTAGAAGGAAAACTTAGAAGTAAGAAGTTGCATTGGACTTTTAGTGAAGTTGCATAAGCATCATCTATTTTACTAATAAAAAATAGTTATTTTTTATACCTATTATTTATGTGTCTCAATATTTCAACTTGAAGAGAGAAACATGTTTTCATGGCATTCTTATGTGAGGCCCAACATTCTCTTTTTTCGGCACTAAAATTATTTTGACTAGTAGAACGACACTAAAGTGCCAACTAAAGCAATTACAAACTCCTTTGTTTTGACATACACAATTTTAATTTATGAATGTCACTAAAATAACTCAATTATCTTTATGTTTGATAGTGCCAAAAATCATTCAAAAAAAATGAAGAAAAAAGTGATTTAAAATTTGATAAGTAGCGGTTGTCACTCTTGAGTCACCCTCCATAAATATTTTAAATAACTATCTTATTAGATTCTACATTATGTGTCCACTAAAACTCATCACTCCCAATCAAGTATAAGATATATATGCACTTAAATTTGTTCGCTTCGCCACTAATATCATTAGTTTCATCTATTTCCATCTATTTGTCTTAATATCGTATTACCCTAGTCCTAGTCCAATATTTATAATATATCCCCCATCATACACTGACCTTATAACATCCCATGACTAATTAACTCTTCTAATTAATCCCACTTATATCCAATTTTTATCTTATCTAATATTTGGGAATTTAAAATTCCCTCCCACCTACCCTAGCCTATGAGTAGCCTCTCCTACACACCTAAACACTCTAGAACCCTTTAATCATATGACTAATCACCCATCAATCATGATTAAACATCTAAAAAAACTCTAGAGGCTTCTACCTCTAGAACATTCCCTCCTCTAGAATCATCCAAGTAATTCTCCACCACTGATCTTCCTAACCCAATTTTGAATTCTATCCATTGATCTTCCTTCCTCCTCTATAAATAACCAACCCACCCTCCATTCCAACTAATGAGAAAACTCCATGAAAAATTAGTCCATAATCTCTTAATCATTTTACTCCATTATCAAGCTATTCTCCATTGCTACAACTTCAATGTCTAAGTCTACATCAAGTGATCAAGCATAATCAATTTGGACCAAGATTGGGTCTAAAAGGTCATGATGCTGGTATAAATTTTGTTTGAATTCATTTTTGTTTACATTATGATCTTTCTTATTTCAAATTTTTAAGATTGGTGTTTTTGAGTAAATTTTGATATAATTGTATATCTAAATTCCATTGCTCATAATTATCATCTCACAGACAAAAGGATGCAAACTTTAGACATATCCCATGTAAGGACACATGCAAGGGAGTGAGAGATGATAATAAAGTTACAGACCCGGTCATGCCCCAATCGAAGGAGGAAACCATAAATTTTAAATGATGAATTGACCAATCACTGATAATGGATGATTGATGGAATAAAAAATGAAGGTTGTGATTTTTTGAGACCAATCAATAGGTGCAGGTGATTGAATGAAAAGATTGGGAAGATGATTATGGGGATGGTGATTAATCAGTAGACTGATGGATTAATGATTGATATTATAGCTCAAGGATTTAACTATGCAAGATTTGGGGATGATGAGGGATAAGGGAGATGTAATAATGAATGATGGGGAAAGAGGAGAGAGTGGTCGAGTTGACCTTAAACATGTTATGTGACTAAGCACTTCCTACATAGTGTAAAAAGACCTCAAGCCAATGTAGTTCAAACTAGATGATAAATGATAATATAAACTAGAGGAGGAGGATGATAATGATTGTTAGACATGTTAGTTATTAGATATAAGATGTGACTTAGATATTAGACATCACAATAAAAGGATTAAGAGAAATGATTGGATGTGAGATGTTAGATGTTAATGACAAGAAAGATGATGGATGAGTAGCTAGAAGATATATATGGGATGATAAATGGGTTGGAGGAATGATTGGATATTAGACGAATGGACTAGGATGATTGACTTGATGATGGGATTAAGATGATTAGATGTTTAGACACGTGATAGACAACAGGGGAAATGATGAGTGTAGTCCACTATCAAGCCATCATTGTTGTAACAAGGTTCATCATAGTCTAATTAATCGGATGTAAATATAGCACTAGGAAAAATGCCCTATGATATGAGTATGACTAAGAGGACATTGTGCCAAAGTGCATGATTATAAAAAGGGTAAATAGTGAACTTTACATCATCAAAGGCACCTAAAAGCATCATTGTAACTTCTGGTGTCATTATAACATCCTCATTCATTACTCACTTTTTTAAAAAAATTATGCTATGAGAAAGATCAAACTAAGACAAAAAAGATATATATAGACAAACATTTACAGATAATTGAATATAGAAAAAATACAAATAAAAACACACAGATCATACAAATAACACACACACACATATCAAGCAAATAGGGTCTTATCTATTATCTAAATGTATAAGGATAGGATAAATGAGCATGATAATTGATGTCAACAAACGAGGATGAATATACTTGCCTTGATTAAGATTAGGATGGAATGGGGTTATGAATAGGGTGGGCTTGAGCAAATTTCAACTTAAACATAGGGCCTAGTTGACTTGCAGATTGACCATGTTTTGAATTTATGCGAGACTTAGGACTTATCAAAGCTAAAGTGAGACTAGGTCAATGCTAGCTCAATATAGACCATATTTACTCCAGTTAGAAATAGGGAATGAAAGACAATAGTAGGAGGGCTGGCTAATGAGAGGTGAAGGGCATGGAGATGGATGTGAATGGGGGAATAGGCATAAGATAATACATGGAATATTTTTGGCTTTTTCTAGATTTTATGATTTTTTTAGATCTTTGTTTCAATTTTTAGGGCTTTTTTAGAATATGAATATACACTATACAAAGTGGGTTACTTGTAAAGGGAATACCATGCCTAGTAACCAGGATGAAGATGGATGGAATACTAGATAGGATGACAAAAGGATGAGATGCTAAATAGGGGATGAGGACCAAGGAAGAATGGACTAGGGATCCCCAACAACCACATCATGAATGAACCAAATTTATAGTTGCCCGAGTTTCCATTAGAAGATATGCCAAGATGATTCCAGAACATTTCCCAAGACATATTCCATTCCCTTACAAAGGTCAAAACTGGAGGAAATTATGGACATAATAAGATGCATGATATGATGGCATATGATGGGTAGGAGCAATTAGATCGAGGGATAGGAGAGACAAGGATGACATGGATGGGATTAATAGGGTATACATTTTGCCCCCAAGTGTTGAGGTATAATGCAGATAATAGACTATTTTACCATGATGTTGAAAACTGGTTCTCATCATGGTACTTTCCCAATGCACTAGAAGATTGGTTTTCACCATTGGATAAATGTTGTTTTTTAATTATTAGTTTTATGCATCTTTATTTATTAGATATGGGTGTGAGATGCAGGAATGCTAAAACTTTCTTGATCTTTAACTAACACCTATTCTAGAGATATGTGATACTAGGATCATGTTGTTGATGTTGGATTCACTAATGTCCTTGTGACCTTAGTTGACTCTTGATTTAGACCCCTTTAAACATTTAGATCAGGTGTCTTCATCACCCTTACAAGAGATAATGTTTCCTGGTATAGTGAGGTGAGGTATGGATGGATTTAAGGTTTGGATTTGATGGTGTTTTATAGTTCTTAAATGTATGATAGGGAGGTGTGATGGGTGATTGGGACTAGCATTCTCACACACCTTTGGACATGTTAGATTTTCCATGTTTGATTGGTGTTATTTGAAAAAAGACTATTGGATATCCAAGAGACTTTGACTTTATGGTTTATCTTTGATCTAATTATTTGAAGGATTATCGACCATCTTGATGATACTTTTGACATTGTTTTGAGTTTTAGACTTGATTATATCTTGACTGACCTTGGTGCCTGACTTTGGGCTTCACTAGAGGATATTTAACTTGATAGATGATTATTATTTTAATTTTGATGGTCCCCTAGTGCCTCAAAGAGGGTTTCACTAGGGGAAGACACTTTTTTATTAGGATGATAACTGTACTTTTCTTGATTTTGACTTGTTGGATCAAAGGTCATTTGATCACCATGTATGACCTTTTTAATATGGACTTTGACCTTTATATTTTTAGTGCATGTTATGTTGCTCGAGGAAGGATCCAACAATGCATGTCCCTATTCATCCCTATGGAGGGATGTGATTAAATGATCATTGACGAGAAGAAAAGGATCTATAATGGATGAAGGTGGTGGAGATGGTACGATGATGTCAATGAGTGGTGATGGGGCAACATGTTCCTCATAGAGATTCCCAGGAGACCCAATTTTGACATCAAATAAAATATCCTCAAGATCGATAAAAGGATCACTAAGACTAGCTATTGTACACACATCCAAGGTAGGATCATATTCATTCTCAAAATATTTGACATATAAATATTGTAAGAACTCTATTATGAATTCATCATCCTGATTGGGATGAAAAGATATGACCTGTGATTGGTTGACATATCATTTGGAGGTGTCCTCAAATAGGTAGATGTCATCATGATCTATAATATCTATTAGGGATGATGTTTCTAATGAGGAATCTAATTTGGATACTAATGTTGAACATGATCTTGATGCAAATAATATTGGTGTTGACTCCAATATTGACTTTGATGTACAAGATGTAATGTTGCTAGTAGAGGCTTCTTTATCCACAAGTGACCTCTCAAAATGGGGTCTTTGATGTGATGATGCAGAGATAATATATTCGACAAAGATAGGCCCATGAAAGAAGGAATCATGAGAAAATAAAGGACTAAGTTTATGAGAAATGGATTCATCATCAATGGAGGATTTGTCAAAGATGAGGGGACCATGAAAGATGGACTTGGTGTCTTGACCTTGGTTTAGAAAGAGAAAGGATTGATCATGATTAGGAATGAAATATTGGCATACCTCTTCTTGTTCACCCTCATGTGTTCATCTACTTCATCCTTGATTTTGAGGTCACCATAGTCGATGAGGTCTTGGACATAATTTTGAAAATTATGAAATTGATTAATGGTATGCCCCTAGGTTCAATGATATATGTAATAATGGTTTGGTCTATACCAAGAGGGCATAGGCTTGATGGGATCAAGATGTCCTACGGGTGGATAGACCATCATGTCAGTGGAAATAAGTTTGTGGAAGAGGGATTCTAAGCATATAAAAAGAGTATATGGCCTCTCTTCACTGTGTGACTTGGATGTGGAAGCATTGTACTTTAGATCATATGGTTATTATTGTGATTGGGTGGTTAAACTAGTAAATGATGAGGTGCCTAGAATAAGATTCCATTTGATAGTGTAGGAAGGGGTAGACGACTAGCTAAAATTAGTGGATGGAGGATTTGAATGGAATTGGGTAGTATGAAGACTAGGAGTAGACTGACATGGATGGGTGCAGACTGGAGTTAATGTTGGGTGGATGAGGTCAAAGTTTTTAGGATGTGGAGTGCTTATCTTAATGAGGTAGGAAAGGAGTACATCCCTATTAGACATGAGGCATTTCTCAATTAGGGTATCAACCAAATCTATTTTAGATGCCATGGATCAAGACAAGAAGAAAATATGGATGATGTGGTTCATTGGCCTCAATCAATAGGTACGAGGGATTGAATGGAAAGATTAAGGGATGAAGATGGGATGTGTGGAACAAATTTGGACAAAGGATTAATTTAGTCTAATCTCAATTTTAACTAGATGTTAGATGTGATGTGATGTTTGATGAAGTAAGTAGACTAAATTAGGATGTGAGATAGACTTTGATGATTTTGACTTGATTCAACTAAGTGAGCTATGACAAGCTTTAGGACTGGAATTGGGATAGACTAGCCCAAGAGACTAATTTCAACTAGGGATTAACTTGACTTTAGACTAGCTCAAGAAAAAAAAGATCTACTCAAATAGGATGAGATGATTTGATTGATAGGTTGATAGGATTGTGATTATTACTCAGACTTGATTAGACACAAGCAAAATTAAAATCGAGACCCTGATGTGGAAAGAGTTATTTTCCAATGTGGAAGAGGACTAATGCATGACTACTATCTTGAAAAGATGATTAATATAGTTAAGGTGATGATAAGGTAAGGAAAAATTAGACTATCACTAGGATATGTTGTAAGGGATAAAGTGGTGGACAAGGTGATTAGGCTAGACAAGGTTGAGACATGTGATAAGGTGTCGAATAAGATGAGGTGGTTTTTGTGATGGGTAATATGGTTGGGCTAAAACTTTAATGACGAGTAAGACAAGACAAGATGATGTGAGGATATGGTGATAAAAAGGACTAGGATGTGACCAATATTGGTTATGGATAAGGTGGATTTAGTCTTAAATATAACACTAGGGATGATTAATGCTAAGTCTAAGTGGATAATATGAAGTTAGAATATGATAAGATGTGAGGACTGGATGACAAGACTTGATTAAGGTATGTAAGTCATGGGGGTATGACTAGTGATAGATAGAGAGACTAAACTATGATGTGAGTAAGATGAGCAAGGTGTGAGAGATAGGACAAGACACAAGATGAGACAAACTTAAAGGATGTACATGCATGTACAAAGAAAATATGTACAAGACGATATTGGCAAGGATGTATATAATGATATAATGATGAGACAAGGGTATACAATAAGATGATATATTAAAGAGACCTAGATAGGTGTGTATAAGCTTGGTTAAAATGCTGACTTGGATCACATACAACATTGGTCTAACACAATACTCACCAAATCAAGCAAACCACAAACCTGTCACTAGTAGAATGATTTGGGAGTGTAACTCGATGACTGCACCATCTAATGGATTCATTAGTAAGGTTTTAGGATAGTGACCCATTATAAAAACTCCAAAACCCTCTCAACCCCATTTTAACTTAATGGCCACTTGGATGCTGATACTGACTCTGGAAACAAGTCACCTGTTATGACTAAAGGTCCTATTATATGTTTTACAGGCTCTAAGGGTGTCCCAAATATAAACTAGGTATGTGGGGCCTGATTCTATATAGGGTGTTATCTAATGCTTGGGTCAGAGAATTAACTCTTTCCCTTCATAAAATACCTGTATGGGGTCAACCGCTTGGCCTAATGACAACTCACCTTGATTTTTAGACTATGTCAAAACACAAAGTGTGGTTACTGTAGACATGTAAATTTAGCCACCAATGGCTTCATATCTAACTTTAGACCAATTCTTGCCAATGATTGAATGCCTAGCCCAAGAATTTCTATTAGTCTCTAATTTGACTTTATAACCTTGCATTAAATCAATTTGGCCTATTACATCAATTAAACAAGGCAAATATACATATTGAATTAATCAATATCAAACAAATGACCAAATGCCTAAAAATAATTAATTAACTTGCACACCCTTATCAAAATCAATTAGCAAGTTAAACCAATTTCAAATCTTAATTGAGTTCACCCATGAGCAAATAAATCAATTACTAAAAAATAAATTCAATATCATCTTATAACATTCTAGAACAGACTCATTACCTTTGTGAGTTGTCGCTTGATGAAAATATCTAAAAGAATATTCTAAGAATATGCCAAACTCAACCAAAGTTAATAAACTCAACCATGGTCAGATTTAACCCATTCTAAGGGATTTGAAAGTCTATAAAAGCAAGCCTAGAGCTCTTCATTTAGGGAGCTCAATCAAAGTAGAGTTATAATGCAGGAATAGATTCATGAAGCTAAAATCCTAGTGTTATAATGTTGAATTTGAGCCAAGACATATCAATCAAGCCATGCCTTCAACAATGGTGCATAGAGGAGATGATGTTAGCCATATGTCATTGATGAAGACTTATTATGTATAAGCCGAGCAAGCCAAATAAAGAAAACATTTGGAGCTCTCAAAAAAGGTAAAAATTGTTGTTCTTTGCATTTAGTTGGGTTTTTAATTGTTGTTTATTCATTAAGCTTTGCCTAAGATCTAGGCTTAGAGATGTTAGTGTGTTAGTGTGTTGATTTCATGGTTTTATAGACTAACACTTGATCTAACCTCCTCACTTTGTCAAATTCCTTCATCACAGTTATATGTGTGATGATGAAATCATTATCACCAACCCCCAACACTATTAACAAGTGCATGGGGATCAAATCCACATCATGTTTCTCACTAAAAAAGATAAGTGGGAGGTTTTGTTAATGGTTTTTGATCCTCCATAAATCACTGCAAGGATGTAGGGAGGAGATCATACACCATTGTAGCCTTTGAGTAAAGACAAATATAAAAAAGTTGATTAACTGATTACGAGTTTTATATATATATATATATATATATATATATATATATACATATATATATATATATATACATATACATATATATATATATATATATATATACATATATATATATATATATACATATATATATATATATATGGTTTTTAAAATATCAAAATATTTAACAAGCGTCCTACAAAGCAAGTGATTAGTAGTTTCAATTTGGAAATCTAGAGGGGTAACCTACAAGACAAGAAGTTAGACAAAAATATGACCTGTAAGATAAGATGTTAGTAGTCTTAAGCAAGACAAAATTACCACTAAATTCACCCCTATAAGAATCCAAGCAAAAGGTTAGTTTAGACCAATAACCTTGATTAAAAACACTAGTAAAAAGTCATGAGTTTGCACAATATAACTATTAAATAAGGGGCTGGGATGTGGGGTTCTAGGGGAGGTAGCCCCAAATGAGGTCAAGGGGAAATTCCCCTTGAAAGTTCTGGGGATGGAGCCTCTGATGCCAAAAGCAATTTGAGGCTTATGGGATCCTTGGAATGGCTCAGTATTCACCAAATTTCATAAAAAAGGAACACACTCAAAAAGAAGAATTTGAAGTCAAATAGAGGGTTATTAGTTTAGCTTAGCAAATCTAGTGGATGATTCTACAAAAATGACATTAATAGACAAGCAAGCCTACATCAAATGATGTTAGTATTTTTTTAAGTAATTGAGAAGTTTGGTCGTTATCACTCATGTAACTTCGAGTTAAAAATTCACCTCTAAAAATAATTTATCATTCTTAAAATGATTTTCCCCTGGCATGATTTTCTGATTAGGTTATGTAGGAAACAAAATGAGTATTTATGTATATATTAAAAAACATACAAAGAATATTTATTTAAGATAAGTTTAAAATTGTAGTGTTGAACAAAAACAAGATCTTGATGTTAATAATTAAATATAGACATATCATCTTTGCATTGATTGCTTCAAACAAATTGAGCCACTAAGTTTCCTAGCATCTTATTATACAAGTATGGCCTGACACATTCACCTTGGGTAAGGAAAATGGCAAAAAAAAAAAATCCGAATAGATAGCATGTAAGAAAGTTTCTCTATGACACTTGTAATAAAGCAATATTATCTTAGCAAATATATTAGAGTGACTCTAGTCTACATTTCCTAGAATTATTACAAATGCATCTGAGACGTTAATATATTATAATAACAGGGAAGAAAAATAACTTGATTTGACTCCTTTGACTATTCACCAATAAAATCTTACCATCAATGGTCGTATCGAATAAAATAAGTTTTTGGCCGAAATGTTATTATTTGGTTTGGACCATGTCATTAAAGGCTTATAGACTATGGAGGTTATCTCTAGATATGAAGTTATTGATATAATTTAATAGATTAGACAACTTGGATGGCTCTATAGTTGGATAGATTGTTGTTGATGTGATATTTTCAAAGAAACCATATAGGACAATATAGACCATTTGATCTAAATATAAACATATTATATTTTAATTATTTTTTTAATGAAAAATTATCGACAGGTAATAATTGGATTTAATGGATCAAAATACATATGATGAGTAGAGAAAAGATCAAACATAATTTTATAAATGAAACACGTGAGCAAGGCCCTACAAAAATTCATTTATCATACCAAAAAAAAAAAAAGATATGGATGAAAATAAACCACTCACCCAAAATTTTAATCGATTAATAGTAAATTTAAGGATATACCTACATTATGAATAGTAAGATGATGATTGGGTTTTTATACATAATATAACTTTAAATAATTTATATAAAAGTGAAAAATATCTTGAATACTTCAATGTTTAATCTCAAAATAATGACAAAAAAGATTAATCTATTACCAAAGACTTAACAAGCTACTGTAATTATCATGATTTTGATGATCAATACTATGGATATTGAAGCTGCCAAATAGTGACTGTTGAATTTCTAATTCATCCCCGTCTTGCATAGAACTCAAAAGGATTTTACAAAAGGTTTTGGAACTTATGAAGTGTTGATTTATTTAAATCAATCCATGTGTACAAGCCTCTCATCCGTGCCTGTACCCAAAGTAGTCAGTGCAGGTTCAAAGATGCAAATCCCTGATCTTCGAATAATGCAAGCAAAGGTGCATAAGAAGTAGTTCCAAATTTTAATAAATGTGCCCATGATATTGCATATTCATGAACATTCCTATTCCAAAGGTTCCCTATGCTTTCATGATGAATTCTTATACCAAATCATAGCGTTTCACTTCTACAATCTCATACATCATAGACTGTGATCTACACTATAAAAAAACTACTTCATAGGCTAGTAAAAGCTCTTATATTTAGAATGTAGACCTATGAGGAACATTATAATGGATTTGACTCTAAAAGGGTTGAGATTCATATAATCTCATAGAATAATTCTACATTAGTGCCCTTTGCAAATTCATAACTTCATTACGCAACCTATTCTCTGCATAGTCTTCAATGTGTACACTTTACGTAGGATGCAACCAGGTAATAAAGTGAGTGCACACTTGCTTCATGAATGTGAAGATCAACTAGGTTATCAAAGACTAAATAAAGGCATGCATTCGTTTCTAAGAAGACTCTTGACTTGTATAGAATTTGGCTAAGTCCCAAGCACACACTTGATAGTGCACACACAATTCCAAATAGTTATGCACCAATACCTCCTACATGTGTATTGACAAATTAGCAATCCAAATTAATCCTACACAACTTCCACATCTATGGACCCAAATGGATCAAAAAGTGGTAGACAAGGTGCATGTGGTAGTTAGGGGTAGTTGGGCATCTAATGAAGCAATGTCAGAATAGGATGGACCATAAAAATGATAAATCCAACTAAAACCTTAATGAGACATGATGGATAGTCATAGTAACATGGCCAATAACAAATCCCAAGGAAATTAAGTGGTTTAGCCTTATTCATTTCTGTGGCAACAAAAGTATGGGCATGTAATTATCATGTCAGAGCCATGAGCCATTCAACTAAACATCATTAAGAATTATAACTACCTCAATAGTGGGTGAGATTTTAGTTAATGAACCATATGCCTCTCATTGCTTATAAAAAATCCTAGGTATTTCATTGTAAAGGGTCAACATTTTTAGGAAACCTTATGCTGTCAAAATTTGCCCTTCAAGAATAATTTTATTAGCTGAACCTTGCATGTCAAAAAGAATTAAGTTCACCTCCCTCTATTTTTCTTATACCTTGTGTGATATTTACATTTATTGATCTTTGTCTGTGGGTCATGTTTATCCCTCACATCACCATCCATTCCCAATGCCTCTATATGGAACTTAGAACTCACTTGTAAGTCATATCTTGTGCATAATCAAGTCTATGTAGACATTGTTTGGGGATCATTTGTCATCCTCATAAGTGTTGCACTACATTTTTGCACCTCTATGTGAAAATATTTATGCATTTAGAGTGTCCTTGGTGGAGTTTGTGTGATAACATCTTGTTCTCAAATATTTTTAGTGTGTTCACGGTAGTAGGAGTGCTCACTCTATTCTTGGTGTATCACCTTTTATTTATAGCAAATTCTTACCTTCTCCCTCCATTTTTCCTAAAAAAATCTTAGGTTTAGATTAGTTATAGATTTACCTTTTTGATCTTTAGGTCTACACGCTGGTCCTAAACTAGGTGCACTTAGAATAGAAGGAATCTAACCTACTCTAGAGGCTTATCCCAAGGAACACAAGGTTCCTACACCTTTGGAACATTCTCATCATTAAGATGTGATAACCAATACTCCATGTACATAAGTTAGTGATAATAGTTCTATGCCTAGTGTTGAATACTTTTGCACCCTACACAAGGCATTGACACTCTACACCCCACCACACAACCTCCTACATAGTATACCATCCATGGGTACACATTTTGAATGATAATAGTTTATGGAATGCTTAGTGGGACCAATTTGAATAAAGAGCTAAGGAATCAATGCTACCCTTAGCTAACAAGTGTTCAAGACACTATGTAGAGCACTTGGCAACTCTGAATGTCCAATATATTAGTTTAAGCAATATGTGTACCTAAAGATGTGTCTTTTCATCCCCATTCCATGAAAATTATACTGTCTTGCCTTCTCATATATTATATCAAGCTCATGAGAGTGCTTGTAGTTTTCCCATAGTTTGGCCTGAAGTAGTAGGGTATCACCCTTATCATAACATTTACCCCCTCCTACCCTGATTCAACCTTCTTGGTAGCCTGTTTGTGCCTAAAAATAGCCTCAAGAAGGCTACCTTGATCCTAACCCATGTTATTACCCTCTTAATCAACCCCCAAAGAGCATTAATGATATATGTCTAGATTTTTAAAGACAGTTGAGGGAGTTTAAAGAGAGTAATGGTATAGCAGGTAGCATGAAGAACTTGTGCATCAAACTTACAATCATTAGTTGGAGATGATGGAGTAACAAAAATATGAGGAAGACTCCTTAACTAGATAGGTCATGACCAAATAAAAACAAATGTGTTAGTTGCTTGCACAAATGCAAGAAATTGAATCACAGCTAAGTGCCTCCACTCCTTCCTTTCCTAGATTCAAGCAAGATCCACCTATGCTTGCATCCCATCCTATGAGGTAGGAAAATTTAATGCTTAAGGTCCCTAGCTTCAGGAAAGATAAATCCTATGTGCTTTCAAGTAAACCCCTTGATTTTAAGGTTCCAAATTTTAGAGCCCCCCTTCCTTGAAAGAGATTGCACCCATACCTCCTCAAAAACCATAAGTGAAATCATGGTAGTGTTAGAGGTACAATCACTAAGAGGGGAGTTAATTATTGATACAATATATTCAATCCAATTCAAACTCTTCAAAACCTTAATCATTCAACACATACATTCATGAAACATACACATCATTCATAACAATGAACATGAAAGATAATACAAGATTAAGAAAAAAACATAAGGATTATGTGGGAAACCCTCATGGGGAATAAAACCCACTCTCAAGCTTTCAAACACATGGACTACTTATCCTATAAGTTAATTACAAACATGAGACTACTTGTCCTTCACACCCTCTCAATGCATCCAAAACCACCTTTTAGATCACTCTACACTTCTTTGCACATAATCAATCAGAAAACCTACAACAAATTTATTATTACATCAAAATTATGACCTATATGTCATGAACACAATCCTCAACCTTCTCTTCTCTTTAATCCATCTACTAGGCACACTCACACTTCTCTATCCTTCACATCTCAACTCTAGAAACCATCACCTTTGATTTTACTCTTTATAGAGTCTTCATGATTTCCATCTTCTTGGTCAAACAAGACTTGAATTAACATTTAAGGCTTTTATCACACTAATACATATCTCAATACCACCCTCATAGGTCTACCATAGCATCCATGGGTCACCCTTAAGCAACTACACCTTTCAACTAGGCCTTAGTAGCCCTTATAGGTCTCATGAAGACATATTCACCCCCTTAGCACATCATCAATAAAATTAGGAACACAAGACCACTTAAAAATGCATATATCCACTCAACATTACCCCTATGACACATTCAAGTGTTCACATTCATCCCTAATCAGCTTTGCATATGTAGAACCTGCTCAAACATTAGCCTTATACACAAGAACATCATGAATGAATAAATAGTCAGCTTCTAAGCATTTATTCATATTGAATATGGATTGGTAAAACCTCCAAAATATATACAAATGGTCCTCATGGATTATAAAACACTCTCCAATTTCTAATTCACCTTGAAACATCAAAATACCATCAATAGAAACACAAATATCCATCATGGGTCACTTGCAGAAGATGATCAAACCCTCAGTCAAATTTGGAGCTCTAAAACTTAAACTATATGGATATTTAAACCTTATAATAATTTTTTATGGATATCCATTGGAGTCCTTTACAAATTTTCTTTGTATACCACCATAAAATTTGTCATACATCAAAATATATAGCTCAAACAATCAACACTAATTTTCTTTTGTTAATTTGAAAATTTAAATTCCAATGGTCATTGCTTAATTCAAAAATATTTGGACATGTTTATTCATCTCATTCCCCATGGAAACTAGATAAAATTTTCTCCATCAATCTCTTTGAGAGTCTCTTAGACTTGACTTTGTGCTCACCGCTAATCTTTGATCTGGGCATCTAAGATTGTGACACTTGGCAACCCCGTGTGCCTTCTATGTACCCTACTACCAATCTCCATTTAGTTAAAGATATTACACCATGTGTAAAACTTATGTATAATATAAGATTATTGACTTATTGAATTGATTTGTACCATCGAACTCCATTTGTATGATTGAATGTGTGTTGTCGACATTTGATTTTTATGATGAAATATTCACCATTGATCTGCTACCAATTCACCATGATTGTGACACATGACACCATCACATTTAATCTCAAGATCATTTGACCTATTGAATTCATGTTCATCATTAGATATCTATCTGCATGCTTGAACACACACCGTAGATCTTTGATATTGTAAATTTGGCTAAGTATGGAAACTAGTGAAATTTTCTTGGGAGACCAACTTTGCACTACCATAACTTTTGATATGGACCACATGATCTTCTCTCATAGGGGAATCCATCCATATACCAAACTTCTCCTACTAAATTTACACATGTAAATGTTGATGTCATCAATCTGCCTATTCATCCTTATCTACCAAGATGATTAGGAGAACCTAGACATTCATATGATTACTCTAATGAATTACTTTCACTTCCAAAAGCACTCCAAGAACTCATAACACCCCATAGGGTTTTTCCAACATGACCACACCATCAATAACATCCATCAACTACCTCACTAAGTCAAACACTAAATAATCATGAAATAAAACTAAAACAAACTTTGTCACTATCATTATAACATGCAGGACACCTCATCAACATCCTCAAAAACCTTGGATATATAATTAATAACTCTCCAATAATCTCCCCCTTTCTCATTGATGTCAACACCAATCACAAAGCATGCTCACACTCTTTCTCTCTTCAAACACTTTCTACCCCTTTGACACAATGACAAAATGGGCACCAATTGATTATAAGGACCTAAAAAGACTTCAAGGAAAAAAACAAGAAAGTAACACCTTTTAGAGATGATACAAACTCCCCTTAACACTGTGCATTCCTACTCTTACCTTGAACTTCTCAAGCATGCTCCATGACTACACTCTTTCTTTGATCATACTCTACTCTATGAAGATAAAACATGCATGAACACCAAAAATTTCCTAAAATCACCTTGAAGACATTAAGAGGGACTCCCAATAAGTCACCTGAGCTTAGGCACCCATTGAGAACCTTCAGACCATCTCTAACCATGAAGAAATTTCATACTTACCTTCAAATTTTCTCTTACAAACCACCTCCATGATCATCAATATATGAACAAGCCCATCTTCAAATAGGACAGATGCACATAAATAACTAAAAAACTCATTCGAGAACAACCATACCTTTATCATTTGGATAAAATGACCAAAAACCACTCTTCTCGTCACTAGCCTTGCCTAAAGGCCTAGTAGCCCTACCTGAACCTTGAAACACCCATATATTTCTATGTAGATACCTTCAAGAATTGAAATTTCATATTTGAAATATACTAATTTTACCTCTCAATCATGCCAAAAATCATCATCTAATTCTACCTCTACACCATAGCTCCTTCAAAAGCATACTTGCCAATTAGCCCTCCATTTGCACAAATCCTCATCCATGGAAGACACCACACACTTTAAAATGATTATGAAACACTTTTTAACAACCCATTTGGCCATTTCAACATATCAACCAACCTAAAACCTTAACTCTTTAGGGAAGTCAACTTACCATCATGAGCAAAAACACTAGATTTATAAGAGAAACATAGTCAACACACCATCTTCTAGTCAACACCCACATCTAAAAATTATCTCACTCTTGGAGGTCTTCAATACACACTTATGGACCAAATTTTGAGCTCATAATCCTTTGGGAATCCATACTTCCTATACCATGGTTTTTGACCTACATACCCCTAAGCATAAATAGGGAAACTAGAGAGCAAACAAAATTCTCCAATTGCACACAAAAGATATTCAAAACTTGAAATCACCTAGAACACACTAGAATAAGGTCAACACACCTTTCTATTCAAATAGAACATCTTGAAAACTCACCATCCTTAATTAGACACTTGAAAACCTCCATACTCTATCTTTAAGACCAAAGTCCTTGAAACAACAAGAGTACACATGCTTGCTTATCCAAATGAAAGATGTCTCCTAAAAAGCATAGATATAGACACCCTAACCCACAATGTCCTATATCATTATGAAACCAAGAGTTTCCCACATCTCCTCTATTACTTCCTTGATCCTCTTGTAGTTATAGGGCTAATTGTTCTTCTTCTCCTTCTTAGGCTTAAGAGAAATAACTTGCTCATCCACTACAACATTCTCCTTCTCTTTTAATATTAAATTGACAACATAGGGAGACAACATAGATACATGACATACCTTTTCAATTGAAGAAAGAACATCATCACTAGGCATTAACAACTGATGTTTTTTGCATGAAACTTATGAAACAACAACAAGATTTTCACTTATATCTATACACACCTCAAAACTAGCCTCAACTAGCACCTTGGTCTTCTCCTTGAGATTGGTCTCTTCATTCACAACATGAGTAGAAAATGAGAGATATTAACACTCTATAACCTTTGTATCATTATCCACAATAACAAACATACCACTTGGACTTGTAGAATCATCATGACTCACACTTTCCACTTTTGGTTTCCATGAGTTAACTAGCCTTCTTCATTACACTCTAGGACCCTGAAAGAACTTGTTTTGACTTGATAACCTTTACTTGTAGAAGCTAGTAATTTGACCAATATTCTCACAGTTGTAGCAAACCATTCTTCTTGTAGGAAACTCAACTTTCCTTACTTTATTTGGACAATGTTTTGTAAATTATCCCACACCATGATAGTTGAAACACTTAATCCTGCTCACACTAGTTGACTGATGATTCCACTCATTTTTAGTAGGTCTTCTAAACTCTCTAGCCCTATAACCAAATTGATTACAAGTATAAAAATAACCACTGAATTTGGAATACTTCATGGCATTTGATTTTCTGATCTGATTTGTTTTCATTCTACCAGCATCTTCATTCCATGACTGATTGTTGACCTTTGAGGTCTAATTGTCCTTGTTCACATTAATCTTCACCTTGTATTGAGTTGCAATATTTTTTTATTCTTTATAACCAAGTCCATTTTTATCACTAGCATGCTATTGACTATTCATAATTTTGTTTAGATCACTTGAGCTCTTTTTAAACCTCATAAATGACTTCACCTTACTAGATATCTTCTGTAACTTAACTTTCAATGACTCTGATTTATTATTTTTTGGAAATTAGATGTTTAATTCCTAAATAATAAAAGGGTATGAGTAGATGAAATTAGTAAATAAATTACAATAATTAGGCTATTGATTTGTGAAATTTAACTATAATTAGGGATTTTCTAAAAATAGTAGTGAGAGAAAAAATCAAACTTATCTTATTTTGTACTATTCTGACTGAGATAGGGTCTAGAAATCTATGTGTAGGCTTGGGAGACTATCAAAAATAGGAATATAGAGTTTGTTTCTTGATTAGATAGGAGTACTAAAAGTGGGACACCCTAGCTTCTAGTGCTATAGTTTTATCTTAGTGCTATTGTGTTGGTGATCTAAGCTTTCTGGGTTTTATGCACCAGGTTTGTGTGACCCTACTTGTGAAATATCAAAGCCTAAAATTCTAAAGAGCTCATTTTTTACATAATTTAGTATTAAATACCCTAGGTCCTTTTTGTGCTTGAACTTGAATGTAAATTTTGGAGAAAGGAGAGGATGGGTTAGTGTGTAAAGGATATGCTGGATGCACTTCACACACCTACATACCAATACTCTGAAGAGGGATCAAGCTATATGTAGTTCTCCCATTGAAGTATTTGGTGCAATAGTGTGATGAAAATGCAAGTAAATGAAAAATTGGGTATACTTGGAATGACTAAGGACTAGTGTAAAGGTTTTAATAAACTTGAAATGCTTTTGGATGGCTATATGCAGAGAATAGGGAAAAGTGCTTGAGTGGTCTTTTTTGTATTCTTGCTTCCCTCTTGTAAATGAGTGATAACCCTTTTAAATGGAATTTTAATGGCCTTTTATAGGGGATTTAATGATCATTCATTAAATGAAGTCTTGTTAAGCCAACATGAATTAGGATAATGATTCAGAAGAATATGATTGTTAGAAGCCAAAATGCACTTGGACAACAATGCCAAAAATAGGACACCCTAGGTTTCAATATTGTAGTCCAATTTTTGGTGATATTTTCTATGGTTGACAAGACTTAGGGGGATGGATTAAACATAAAAATAAAAATTTGGGTCTATAAGGGTTCAATCTGGGAGCCTATGAATGACTAGGAATCAGTGAAACATGTCTATGAGGGTCATGAGAGAAAGTAAGATATAATTATGGATTGGGTGTCATTAACCACTCTTAAGTTACCAAATTTTTTATTTTATATTACTACATTCCCCCCCCCCCCCCCCCCCGCTTTATTCTAGTGATGTATCAAATCAAAATACTAGGACAAAAAAAAAATAGAAAGCATATATGAACTTACCTATAAAGGTGAAGCTCGTGAAGTTGTGTGATGTTGGATGTGTGTAGAGAAAGCACCATGTGAAGTGTGAATCTATAATGAAAAACATAGAGTAGATCAGTCTTTACTAGATATGCTATATATAACATAAGAACATAGAAAAGCTGGGTAAGAGAGAAAGGAAGAGAAAGGAAAGAATACACCTCATTGTGTACGTGAACCAATACAAAACTTTTTGTGATTTTGGATTATGTTGGCTATGTGTTATCGAAAAAGTAATATCAAAAATAGAGATGAATGCTCAACTCCCTAGAAGTGGCTCAATAATGTAAAGGTAGACCCTTTGATTCCATTGTCACCAACTGAGTGAATCTAATGAATTGTGCATGTGTCAATCAATGTTTGGACTATGTGTCTAATCCCCCTGAATAAGTAGCTCAAGAATACAAAGGATATACCTTTGGATCCATCATTTCCCACTAAGTGAAGCTAGATGATCATGGGTGTGATTATCGATGTCTAGACTATGTGTCTAATCCCTTTGGATAGGTGGCTCAATAATACAAAGGCTAGCCCTTTGGCATCATCATTGCCTCACGAATTGAAACTACGAAGTGATATTAGTATGGAATAGATGTCATATGAGATGGCTCTTGAAGCCCATGAATGTAATGTGATCTAACAATGTTGGAATGGATAGCCAAATGTATGCTAGAAACTAGGCCACTCTTGGCTATTTTGAAAGATGGAGATTAAGCTTATATGAAATTCACTCTGAAACTAGTGCAATAGGCATATGTGGAAGCCAACTCAAGAAATCAAGTACTTAGGAAGTTAAGCTTGTATGAAATCCAAACTTGAAAAAGGATTCCAACCACCTATAGATGGAGTAAGGCACACAACTACTGAGAAATGCTTGGGAAATAAACTAAACTAAGAAAAAAGGGGAGGATCAATGTGTTGTGCACATTGCCCCCAATCACTAGTGTCTGGAACATAGATTTTAATCTAGAAGTTATATCAACTACATAATTTGAAATTGGAAGTGAGAGCCATCATGCCACACATGATGCCCCTATATCTAGATTCTCTAAGTAAAAACTATACTAAAACATACTGAATCTAGACTATACTGATTTGACAAACCTGTGACTGAACTCACTTTTCTATCTATTACTGGAAAAAATGATTTTTTTGCTATCTAAAAAAGAGCACCAAAAATAGGACACCTTACTATTTGGTGATGTATTCCAACTTTGGAACTGTTGTCCAAGGCCAAATCTGTTAACTATTATGGATTCTATGTTGTCTGCCTAGTCTGATGTTTGGATTCTATTCTGAGTGTTTTGAAAACTACTTTTTTGACTATTAGGAGCTTTGATCTTTGTGAAAAAACCCCTATTTATTTCCCCCTCTTATGAGGGTAGGAATGAAGATGTTACAATGAATACCTTAAGAAGAAAGAGCCTTGTAAGTGTGTTATACTGCATAGATATATGATATAGCAATAATAATTGATAAGATATCTCAAGATATAATAAGGTTAGTATTGAGAGATTATTAGATCAACAAGGGTATGCCTAGATAGATTTAATAATGTAATAACATGTTAAATGTACTAAACTATAATTGAAAGTGTTAGTTTTTAGTTGTTAGCAAGGACGGATGGAGCATGATGTCTGTCATGGCATCTAAGAAAGCAAGGAAATGCATGATATGGATCATGGAATTATAGATAGGAAAATTAATCAGGCAATAAACATATAAAGCAAGAAGAATACAAGAGTTGCCAAGGGCCCAAGCAATCAAGGGACATGGGAAAATGTCACTCAAACTAGAAATCAAGCATACAAGTCATCTTCAAATGCTACATACACATATAATTGAAATAAAAAAAGTTGGCACAAGGGCCATAGGCACATGGAAGAGTATAAATAAAGGACATTGGAAAATGTCCTAAGGCACACACATGAATAGAAGCAAAGGACATTGGTGAATGTCCTAAAATACCTACAACAATAAATTGAGAAAATGCAAACACATCAAGCTATGCTAAGCAATAAAGGAAAGTATGTATATATTGGAAGTGCAATCACATATAACTAATCAAAGCAAGAAGTGAAAGTATGTAAAACATGTTAATACAAGACTAAGTATATGATAGGAAATACACAAGTTCAAGATACTAGTGAGTGTTGATATGGTAATATGTGTAAGTTGAGTAAGTAATATATGTCAACATGATGACTAGAGTGTGTGGTGTAGGATTGACATAACCTAGATGGTGTAGTCATGTAGAAGATGCCCCTAGTGGGTATGTATATCAATGTGTGTCTCAAATGTAGAAGTAGGATGCCACCTCAATGGGTAGAGTAAAGCAATCAAGTAGCTGGATGTCAGTGCACACACTCAAAAAAGATCAAGTGAAGCTTGATAATGTAGATAAATCAACAAATAGTAAGAATAGAACAAATGTAAGTTTAGCATAGTAGTAGCAATGTACAACATGGATGATGCATATAATCAAGATGTCTTTGTATTTTTTATTTATTTGAGTTTTTGATATAAGCTATGTACAATCAATTATAAGGAGACTATGTACAAGAAATATTGAGAAACTATGTACAAGTATGCATAAAGAAACTATGTATAAGTAATACTGAGGAGAAATGATACTAATCAATGAGTCTCATGGGAGACTCCCTATCATGGTGTCTTATATAAACAAAGGAATCATGCATGATTTTGAAGCATGAAGGAATGGCTGTGAATATGATTCTGAATATTTGGATTCATTGTTGGTATCTTAGAAATCATAATAACTTGTGTTGTTCCACTCATCATTATCATCTTGATTTTGAACCAATGGAATGCTAGTGTTGACTTTTGTTGTATCTAGATCTTTTCCTTTTATAAATTATGTCTATGAATGATTTGAATTAAGATGTTAAATAAATCCTAAACCTTGGTGACAAACATTATCAAATGCTAGAATAGGAGTAGTGATGCTTTAAGTCTGCTTGCCCAACCCTTAACCTTGATAATCAAACTATTGTAGATATTTATGACCTAACCCATACTACTTTAAAAGTTGAGCCTTATTTTGGAGAGGTAGAGTTTCATCTTTTTTGTGTTTTACATATGCTTTTGGTACTGTTTATTGTTTTTATTTTGATTTTTGATCCTTTTGTTGTTTTGAGTTATGCTTTAGTAACCACTTTTGTATTATTTTCCAATTTGACCCTTTGTGAATGTGTTATTGTGTCACTATGGATTTCTTGAATAATTTACCTTGTATAGGGTCCTTATTAGCAATTATCTATTGTATATGTTTTTTCAATGCCAAACATGAATCTGTGTGATGCCCATGAATTCTATGATATGCACAATAATATCTAGATCTTCTCACTAGATGTAAAGGAGGTAATTTGATCAACTTAGCTTTAATCATTTCCCTTATAACCTCATTTAAAATCTTATTTGAATGCCTTTTAAATCACTAGTTGTAGAGTTACTTTGTTGTGATTTCTTATTTTGATATGTAACATTGCTTGCAACCAATTGACTAGGTGAAGGTGCATATACATGATTGGCAATAGGGTGCCTTTAAGGATTTTGTATTATAATCTGATTTTCCAATGTTGTGATCTTGTCATGTAATATCTAATTTTTTGTTTGTAAATATGAAATTAACTTGCTCATACTGTTGATTTGATCCCTTAGAGCCTTACAAGGGTGAGCCCTAGTTGCTTTTGATTGAACATGTAAGCACATATGTTGAGGAAGATTTGAAGAAGCTATAGGCTGAATGTATGCCTTAGGAACAATATTTTAGGTTGACTCACCTTTTTGAGGTGTGATATCAGGAGGGAAAATAGCTATCACCCTCTTGGGGGAGAGGAGGAGAAGGAATTTCTTTCCTCTGCATGAAATATGACATTGAAACAAGAGTAGCCAAGGAGGCATATACATCTAGGTAGAAACCATGTATATGGGATAAAATTCATGTAAGTGGAGTTATAAATTGTATAGCAATATGATTATAGAGAAAATTCCACATAAGAGATACCAAACAAGGGATGGAGAGTATGAAATTGTGCATTAATGTATAGAAAATTTTGACATTAATCATAACATTTCTAACATGTTTAGCATGATAAACTTGAAAATTTTTCCATATGAGTGATATAAAGTAAAGGATAGAGATCATGAATTTTTTCATAAAGGCATATAAAATTTTGACATGTAACATAACATTTTGAATGCATTTAGCAAAATGGAGTTGGTAATTATTCCATACGAGCAAAAGAGATTATGCAAAAAGAATTTTGAAATTTTGTGCATTTTTGGTAATGAATTTTGTAATATCATCCCATATAATGAAACATAATCATGAAATACAAATGATTAAGATTTGTACTAATATATGATAGACTTCATCATTCATGCACATGATAGGGCCCATTATGGTTTCCTTATTATTTGCAAAAAATGTAAGAAAAAATTGTACATAAGTGAGAATCATTTTTGCAATTTGATTATGGATGTAAGGTGATACCTCAAGAAGCAAATAGGTGATAGTACATGCAACTAGGAATATGAAAATAATATTTTTGCAAAAAACTATGATTTTTTTAAATTAAAATTGTATTTCTAATATAAGTATGCAAGTTAAAATTCAAAAATTTATGGGAAAGTGTTTGGTTTAATGGGACATAGTAGATGCAACCAGGGTTTTGTGGCAAATGATATTTTAAAAATTACTATGAATTTTTAGAAGTTGAAGTGATTTTATGATTTTAATATTCAACTAAAAATTTAGAAAATGATTGGACAATTACTAAAAAATTACTGGGAGCTAGTTGATGCAACTAGGGTTTGAAATAAAATTATTTTAAAATTTACTACTAAATTTTAAAATTTGAGATAAATTTTTGATTTATATATGCAAGCAAAAAATTAGGAAATTATTGGATTAATGTTGGAAAATTATTAGGACCTCGTGTATGCCACTAGGGTTTGAAATAAATTTATTTTATAATTTACTAAAAACTTTTAAAATTTGAGAGGAATTTTTTATTTTAATATTCAAGAAAAAAATAAAAAATTAATGGGAAAAATTAGATAGGAATTTACCCTAGGGTTTCTAAGGTTTTTATGCAAAATTTGAATTAAGTCAGTTTCACCAAATGATTTATTATTTTTTGGAAATTAGATGTTTAATTCCTAAATAATAAACAAGTCTGAGAAGATAAAATCAGTAAACAATATATAATAATTAGGCTACTAATTTATGAAATTTGACTATAATTTGGGATTTTCTAAAAATAGTACTAATAGAGAGAAAATCAAACTTATCTTATTTTGTACTATTCTGACTAAAATAGGGTTTGAAAATCTATGTGCAAGCTTGGGAGACTATCACAAACAAGAATCTATAGTTCATTTATTGATTGAATAACATCACTAAAATTGGGACACCCTAGGTTTCGATGCTATATTATTATCTCAGTATTGTTGTCCTGGTGATCTAAGCTTTCTAGGTTTTGTGTGTTAGGTTTGTGTGACTCTACCTATGAAATATCAAAGCCTAAAAGTCCATAGAGCTCATTATGTATCTAATTTAGTCTTTAATACCTTGGGTCCTCTTTGTGCTTGAACTTTAATGTAAAATTTGGAGAAAGGAAAGGAGGAGTTAGTGTGTAAAAGATACACTAGACGTACTTCACACCCCGTGTGTGGGCACACTGCCTACATACCAATACTCTGAAGAGGGCTCAAGCTAATAGTAGTTCTTCCATTAAAGTGCTTGGTGTAATTTTTTGATGAAAATGCAAGTAAATGAGAAATTTGGTGTACATGGAATGACTAAGGACTGGTGTAAAGGTTTGAATAAGCTTGAAATGCTATTAGATGGTTGTATGCAAAAAATAGGGAAAAGTGCTTGAGTGATCTTGCTTGTATTCTTGCTTCCCTCTTGTAAATGAGTGCCAAACCTTCTAAATGGACTTTGAATGGAAATTTATAGGGTATTTAATGATCATGGGTTAAATTAATTCATGTTAGGTTGACATGAATTAGGATAAGGATTAAGAATAATATGATTGTTAGAAGCTAAATTGCACTTGGACAATAATGCCAAAAATAAGACACCCTAGGTTTCAGCACTGTAGTCCAAGTTTGGGCACTATTATCCATCACTGATGGGAACTAAGGGGATGGATTAAACATGGAAAGATCAATCTGGGTCTACAAGGGTAAAATTTGGGAGGCTACAAATGATTGGAAATGAGTGAAAACATGCTTATGAGGGTCATGAGAGCAAGCAAGATGGACCTATGGATTGGGTGTCATTAACCACTCTTAAGTTACCAAATTTTATATTTTATATGACTACAGAATCAATTTCAATTACATACCTTGAACACTCATCTTATTTAGCTTGCAGGCTTGTAGATAAGATTTTCAATTGAAAACTGAGATGCTTAATTGTACCTTCATACTCCTTAGTGTCTTCATTCATTCTTACCTCAAACACATTTAATTAATCCTCATAGTCCTTAATTTATGACTTCATCTTCTTGTTAATCTTCTTCTTAATCTTAAGTTCTTCAAGAGTATTCCTCAATTCAATCTCATAGTCCTCTTTGTCTTCTTCATTATCTGTATCACCCTAGGTAGACTCTTTTTGATATGATCAATTTCCTTCTTGTGCCATTAAGAGGACTTCATTTTCAATAGGACCATCATCTTCATGATCATACTCTGAGTCACTGTCTTCACTCTCATCTGATTTACTGCATTCTTCTTTGGTGTAGAGACTCTTCTTATCCTTGAAGGACTTATTTTTGTTGTCATACTTTCTAAATCCTTTCTTCCTCTTATCAGACCTAAATGTCTTCTTTCCTTCATCTTGGCCTTGACCATGCTTTTCATCATCATTATTCTTATTCTTATAAAGGCACTTGTTAGAAAAGTGTCCTACTTCTCCATAATTTAAACATTTGAAGGGTAGTTTACCCTTATACTTCCCTGAGCCTATTTTCACTTTACTTGTAAACAAAGTTATTAGTTCATCATCAGATATATCATCATACTTGGCTTCCTTACCTTGAGTTCTCTTCTTATTTAGCTTCATTTCTATCTTGAATGTTGCTTCCTTTGTTGGTGGGTTGTCCTCATTTATTCTCATCTCATAGGTAGTAAGGATGCCATGCAATTCATCCATCTTAATTTGAGTAAGATCATGACTTTCTTCTATAATAGACACTTTTGAATCAAAATCAAGGGAGAGAAACCTTAATACCTTTTTTAATACAATAGATTATTCAATATTCTCTCCAAGACCTTTGATAATGTTCATAATCTCATCAACTCTCTATAGAAAGGTTGCCACATAATCTTATTCCTTCATCTTGAGACTCTCAAATTATCTTTAATGAGTTTGCAACTTGGCCAACTTGACCTTTGAATATCCTTCATAGATGTTCTAAAATTTATCCCATGGTTATTTGGTAGACTTGCAATGGATTACCTTGGTGTACTTAGTCTTTGAAAGATCACAAGTGATGGCATTCATTTCCTTATAATATCTCTCACACAACTTCTTATCAATGACACTAGTTGGAAGAGTAGGGGGGCTGAATATCCATCCACAATAGATTTCCAAATATCAAACCCTAGTGACATGATGTATGTATTCATTCTCAAACTCCAAAAAACATAATTGGACCAATTGAACATTAGTTATTTATTAGTGGAAAATCCTCCTTACATTTGATGACTACCCATATTGTACCTTGGATCACCTTCAAACTATCAAGCCTTCACTAAAAGACCTGATCTGATACTAATTATTAGAGGTATAATCATTGAGAGAAGGGGGATGAATAAGTGATGTAAGATATTCAATCTGATTCAAAATCTTCATACCCTTAATCATTCAACACACACATTCATGAAGCATACACATCATTCATAATAATGAATAAGAAAGATAATGCAATATTAAGCATGAAAAATAAATATTATGTGGGAAACCCTCATGGGGAATAAAAACCACTCTCAAGTCTATAAGCACATGGACTAATTGTCTTATAAGTTTATTATAAACATGAGATTTTAGTGAAGCGCCCACTTCACAAGGAGCACCAGCCTCTAAAGATGGACAAACACCTCTTGCCCTAGATGTTGAGCACCCAAAACAACACCTATGAAATTACCATCTCCTCATCTCTAATTTCCTACCAATCTGATGGAGATATAATGAATATCATCTCTCTTCAACCCTACACACTCTCTCTAGCCTTCACACCCTCTCAATGCATCCAAAACCACCTTTTGGATCACTCTACACTTATTCACACATACTCAATAAAAAACATATAATAAATCTATTATGACATCATAATTATGACCTATAGGTCATGCACACAATCCTCAACTTGATCTGATCTTCAATACATCCACTAGGCACACTCACACTTCTCTATCCTTCGCATCTCAACTCTAGAAACTATCACCTTTGATTTTACTATTTATAGAGTCTTCATGATTTCCATCTTCTTGGTCAGCCATAATACTTGCCTTAAAACTTAAGGATTATATCACAATAATAAATATCTCAATACCACCCTCATAATTTGACCATAGGATTCATGGGTCACCCTTAAGCAGCTACACCTTTCAATTAGGCCTTAGTAGCCCTTATAGGTCTCATGGAGATCTATTCACACCTTTAGCACTTCACTAAGAAAATTAGGAATACAATACCACTTATAAATACATATTTCCACTCTAGATAACCCCTAAGACACCTTAAAGTTATTAAATTCATCCCTACTCACCTATGCATATGTAGAACCTGCTCAAACATTAGCCTTGTACACAAGAACATCATGAATGAACAAATATTAAAATTATAAGAATTTATTCATACTAAATATGGATTTTTAAAACCTTAAAAATCCATAAATATGGTCCTCATGTAGTTTTAAACACTCTCTAATTGATAATTCATCTTGAAACATCAAAACACCATCAATACAAACATAAACATCCATCTCGGGTCACTTGCAGAAGATGGTCAAACCCTCAGTCAAATTTGGATCTCAATAAATATTATTGTATGAAAATTCAAACCTTATAATCAATGTTTATGGATATCCCTTAGATTCCTTTACAACTTTTATTTTTATACCACCATCAAATTTTTTATACATCAAAAGATATATCTCAAACAATAAACATGGGTTTCATTTTGTTAATTACAAAATTCAAATTCCATCACTCACTATTTATTGAAAAAACATTCAAACATGTGTCTTCATCTTGTTCCCACTATAAACTAGATAAAATTTTCTCCATCTATCTCTTTTGGAGTCTCGTATCCTTGACTTTGTTCTCTTCTTTAATCTTTGATCCAGGCTTCCAAGATTGTGACACTTGATAGCCCTGCATGCCTTATGTGTACCCTACTATCAATCTCTATTTATTAATGATATTAAACATGTGATATCCTTATATACAATCTGGGATTATTATTTTATTGAGTCAATTCACACTTTTAATTTCCATTTTCATGATTGAACGCATGTCATCGATCTTTGATTTTCATGATGAAATGCTTACCATGAATCTAATGCCAATTCACCATGATTGTGACACATGGAACCATAAAATTCAATCTTAGGATACTTTGAATTATTTAATTTATTATTGCCATTATATTTCCATCTATATGATTTAACATGCACCATAGATATTTGATATTGTAAATTTGGCTAAGTATGGAAATTAGTGAAATCTGCATGGGAGATCAACTTTGCACTACTATAACTTTTAATATACATAATGTCAAGACCTAAAAATTGAACCACATGATCTCATCTCATAGGGGAATAAATCCATATACCAAAGTACTCCTGAGACCTTTACACTTGTTAATTCTAATGTCATCAGTCTACCTACTCAACCTTATTTTTTAAGATGACTAAGAGAACCTAGACATTAATATGACTACTCTGATGAATTAATTTCACTTACAAAATCACTCCAAACACTCATAACACCCCATATGGTTTATGAAACATGAACACACCATCAATAACATCCTTCAACTACCTCACTAAGTCAAACATTGAAGAACCATGCAAAAACACTGAAGCACATTGAAACGCACTTTTTCATTGTCATTCTAACACATATGACACCTCATCAACATCCTTGGCCACCATGGAGACATCATTGAAAACTCTCCAATAATTATACTTCTTGGGCCATGCACCTTGACTTTAAGATGCCTGCCTTGATCAACACCACTCCTACTATGTTAGCCAAAACCTTCTACCCTCCCACCATCTCCCTATTTAAAGGAAGACCAGTTGTATGGAGTACAGATGAAGTCCACTCAAAATAAGAGGAGGGTTCCTCAAGTGAAGAAGAGGAGATAATCATTGGCAGTCCCCTCTATAATACCACACCAAAAATATCAACCCTATTGTGAGAAGAAGATAGATATAATCAGATGGAGTAGTAGGTTGGTGAGTAAACAAACAAAGTGGTAGTAGAAGGGGAGGATCCTAATGAGAAAGGGTCAATTTTCACCACTCTAAAATGCATCCAAAATCCTAGGCCAAACTTCTCTTAGATAAATGAGCTTTTATTTGATGCTATGGAAGAGGACTTCAAAGAAGAATCAAACCTTCAAGAGGAGTGCATGCCTAAAGATAATGACTGTGATCACCTCAAGGTTAGCCTATAGGAATGATTAAAAGGGTAGGAAGAATACTCTTTTTAGGATGAGATAGAGGAATTTTGATCAAGTATGGATGATAAACCAACATCCCCTTAGGAGCATACACATAACCAATCCTATGCCAACTACTAGTTTCAATCACATTCTATAGAAAGGTAGGGTGTGCACATAGAAGAGGTTATAACCTCATATATAGAAGAATCCTACATGGTTCTAGTCATACATTCCATCATGAATGAGTCATAAAAAGGCTTGTTCTAATTGAGGGATCAATACTAGCTAGTCAAACACAAGAAGTAACATGAAAATATAGAGGAAGTTGTGGTGATAAGTGATATCAACCCTTGCACAACCAAGCATGTCACAAAGGTATTTTTAGAAGGCATGTTGGACTTGAAGTAGTAAATGTGAGATGATTGAAAGCATCCCACTAATTTCATTATTTTCCCAAGCATTAGGTACAAGCCTCCCAATATATATAAGGCTTAGTTTGAGCAAAGAACATAGCTAGGTGCTAAGAAGTTTGGGAGGAGTTGGCTCAACTTTGAAGACATCATCCTTCTATGCACAACTTGATGGAATAATTAATTTAAAGGGAGCCCATGAAAACTAACTTCCTTGAGTATTATTTAGAGGAAATTAGGGTGTACCTCCTTAGTAGAAAACATATGTTCTCTTACTTAAGCCCATAACATATCAATAATAGGATGGTGCACAATGCAAAGGATCTAAGAGGTTTCTATTTTGACCTAGGAGGATGAAGGCTTATGTTTGTAGGTTGTATATAGTAGATTATATTGGTTCTCATTGTATTTACCTAAGTGCCTATGGGCACATAATATAGTCTTTATTTTATTTTGTTTTCCTCTAAGTGCATCTCACATATTTTTAGCTTGTTTTTCTCCCTTTAATTTATTGAGGGAAAGACTCAATTCAATTTATTTAGGCATAGGCCAAGTAGGTTATAGTTTCAAAGACTCCATGCCTAATGGATTACTTTAAAGGCTTCTGTATTCCTGCTTAGCAAGCAAGTATCCCACATAGGTTTCCATAAGTGTTGAATTTATAAATCCCCTCTAGCTTGCACAAAGCTCATAAGGATATTATTGAAGGTTTGAGCACCTATGAAGTATCAAGTTATTTAAAGCAAGAAATTTGCTAATACCTCTTGTCCATACCTGTGCCTAAAGTAGTCAGCATAGGTTCAAGGACACAAAGCCCCAGTCTTAAAATAATATAGATTAAAGTGCACAAGAAGTAGTTTTGAATTGTAAAAAATGTACCCAAGATATTCTATATTCATGCGCATTCCTATTCAAAAGGTCCCATATGACTTCATGATTAATTCTTACACCAAATTATATAATTTTGCTTCTATAATCTCATACATCACAGACTATGATCTATGTTATGCACAAACTACTTAGTAGGCTAGTAAAAGCTCCCAAATTTAGAACTAAACTTGTGAGGATAATCATAAGGGATTTGATGCTAAAAAGGTTGAGATTCATATAATCCCACAAAATAATTTTACATCATCACCCTTCAAAAAATCATAGCTTCATTGTGGAGCCTATTCTCTATGCAGTCTTTAGTGATTGCACTTTACATAAGATGCAACAAGGTAATAAAATGAGTGCGCACTTGCTTCATGAGTGTGAAGATGAACCAAATTAGAAAAAACCAAATAAAGGTGCACATCCATTTCCAAGAATACTCATAATTTGTGAAAAATTTGGCTAAGTACCAAGGGCACACTTATCAATGCATGTAGAATTCCTAATCATTATGCACAAATCCCTCCTATGTGTGCATTACAAAATTAGTGACCCAAATGAATCCTATGCAGATTCCACATCTACAGATCCAAATAGATAAAAAAATGGTAGATAAGGTAAAAATGGTAGTTGGGGGTAGTTGGGCATCTAACAAACTAATGTTAGAATAGGATGGACTGCAAAAATGACAAATCCAACTATAACTTAATAAGGTATGATGTATAGTCACAAGAATGTGGCCAATAGTGAATCCCAAGGAAATCAAGTGGTTGAGCCTTATTCATTTTCATGACAACAAAATCATGGGCACACAATTATCATGTTAGAGCCTCGAGCCATTTAATTGATCATCATTAAGAATTGTAACTACCTTAATAGTGTGTGAGATTTTAATTAATTATCCATTGACCTCTTATTTCTTATTAAAAAACTTAGGTCTTTCATTGTAAAGGGTAAATATTTTTAGGCAACCTCACACTGTCAAAATTTTCCCTCTAAGAGAAATATTGGCTGAACCTTGCATGTTAACAATAATTAATTTCACCTCCCTCTTCTCTTCTTACACTTTATGTGTTATTTTTATTTGTTGATCTTTGTCTATGGGTAATGTTCACCCCTTTCATTACCATCCATTCTTAACACCTCTGTGTGAAACTTAGAACTCACTTGCAAGTCACATTCAATTTTGTGTAGAGATTATCTATGGATAATTTGACATCCCTCTTAGTGTTTCACTACATTCCCACACCTCTATGTGATATAATTATGCATTTAGATTGTCCTTAGTGGTGTCTGTGTGATAACATCTTATTCTCAAAGATTTGTAGTGTGTTCACGATAATAAGAGTGATCACTCTATTCTTGATGTATCACCTTTAATTTATATCAAATTCTTACATTTTCCCTCCCTTTTCCCTCAAAAATCTTAGGTTTAGATTAACGGTCAACTTACCTTTCTACTCTTTAGGTCTGTGCACTAGTCCTAATCAGGTGTACTTAAAATAGAAGGAATCTGACCTACTCTAGAAGCTCATCCCAAGGAGCGTAAGGGTCCCACACCTTAGGTAAATTCCCATCATTGTGATGGGATAACCAATGTTTTGCATGTGCAAGTGATGGATAACACTTCTGCACCTAGTGCCAAACACTTTTGCACCTTGTACAAGGCATTCATGCTTTGTGACCCATCACAAAACCTCCTACAAAACATACCATCTATGGGTGCATGTTTCAAATGAAAATAATGACCTTGAAAATAAACTTATAATATCCCCTAAAAAATAGTGATTGTACTCAACAAAATCTTTAAATTAAATAAAGAAATTCATAGATTAGACACAAAAACTCATGTTTCTAAATAGATAGTGAAAATATATAGATATTTCAAGACTTTTGGTCCCAACTCCTTGACTCTCTAACCTATAATTTTAATCAACACACTACAAACATAGGTTTATCAAAAAGAGGGATACAACTATGGTCACCATGTAATATTGAGATTTTGAGCAATGGAATTTAGATATGAAAATTATGTCAAAATTTCCTAAAAAACACAAATCTTCAAAATTTGAAACAAGCAAGATCATAATGCAAAAAAAAAAAATGAATTCAAAATAGAATTTATATCAACATCATGACCTCTCTTTGACCCAATATTTCTCCAAATTGATTATTCTTGATCACTTGGTGTAGACTCAGACCTTGAAGTTGTAGCAATGGAGAATAGCTTGATAATGGACTAAGATGATTAAGAGATTATGGACTAATTTTTCATGGTTTTTTATCATTAGTTGGAATTGAGGGTGGGTTGGATATTTATAGAGAGGGATGAAGGAATATCAATGGATAAAATTCAAGTTTGGGTGTAGGAAGATCAATGGTGGAGAATTATTCAAGGAATTAAAAATTCCTTGGATGATTCTAGAGGAGGGAATGTTCTAGAGGTAGAAGCCTCTAGAGTTTTTATAGATGTTTAATCATGATTAATGGGTGATTCATATTATTAAGGAGTTTTAGAGATTTTAGGGGTGTACGAAGGGCTAATCATAGGCTAGGGTAAGTGGGAGGGTATTTTAAATTCCCAAATATTAGATAAGATAAGATTTGGATTTAAGTGGGATTAATTAGAAGAATTAATTAGTCATGGGATGTTATAAGGTTAGTGTATGATGGGAGATATATTAGAGATATTGGACTAGTACTAGGATAATACAATATTAAGACAAATTATATGTAAATAGATGAAACTAGTGATGTTAGTGATGAAGTGAACAAATTTACAAGATCAAATTATTTTGCCAACTTGAAAAAAGTAAGCATGGTTTCCCTATAATAATAAAAATGTTGAATTTTGTCTATAAATGGAATGAATGCTTACCTAACATCCTTTCATTTTTTTTAAATGTAAGAATTAAGTTAGGTCATCAAAATACTCGCATAGAGTCTCCACTGGGTCATTCCATGTTGCATGTAAGTTTAGAGACCATAGGTATTTACTTAAATTCAATGATACAACTAAACTTGAAGGCAAAACACCCACCAAAAATGCCTCCAAAGTTGGCACCCCCAAGCTATTAAAGCTTTCAATATCTAGAATCACCAACACAAAATATGTCATTAGTTCACATGATTCTGATGTTTGTGTGAGAAAATTTGTCATGAATACATCTTATAATGCCATCTACCATTAATCTCAATCTTAGTCTCACAACATTATGTTGAATGAAGCTCTAAATAGTCTTCACGTAGTGCAAGGATTCCTATAAACTATTCTACATACCTTCAACTATTGAAGACATGCATTTCAAAAAACTACCTTTCAAAGGGATACTTTACATCTTGAAAAATACATTGGTATCCTAAAAATGCATTGGTATTGATTTAGTAAATGCAACAAATCTTGCATATGATGCATTGAATCTATTTATTTATTTTAAATTCTCCTTCATCCAAAGGATATAAACCAACTCAATTATCCTCTTCAAATGCCAAACCCATCCCACTCATTCACAATTTTTTATACAATATGTAATTTTGTTTACATAGAAAAATGATGATTTGAGTTGGATTTATAATTAATCCACTTGGGAATATGTATACTTTTATTTTTTTATTTATACCAACATAAGTATTAACCATATATCCTTTCAATCTCTTCTTTCCAAAAATTTATTTGGATCATGAAAAATATTCTTTTAGATCATCAATCGATTCATGCCATGACACATGCAATTTTGGTGTGCATGAGACTTTACCTGACTCTAATGTCACCACTTAATTTGGAGTTATCTTTACCACAAAGAAGGCCTCCAAAGTCAGATCCTCCAAGTTATCAAATCCTACAATTCCCATAACCACCACCATAAATTCTCTTGTCAAATCACACAATTCCACTATTCATATGAGCACATCTATAAAAAAGAAGCCCCATAAAATGAATGATCTTTAGGTTTCCTTCCAATGCCATCCATTTTCAATATAAATTTCAATCTCACAACATTATGTAGATAGGGTTGGTTGAAGGATTTGTTATTCATTATGGTCACTAAAAATCATGATACATAAACTAGGTGGATATATTAGTCTGAGCTTTATCAACATGAATCCTACAACTCCTAGCTCAACAATGATTAGAAGTTGAATATTATAGGCTATTTGTATTGATAAAAAAAGATTAAAAAAAGTGATGGAAATAAAATATACAACATATGTCACATGAACATGAAACATAATGAACAAATCTCATAATAAACACAAGTTATCCTGGAGAAAGTTGATGTGGGAAAAATTTAATGGGTGAAAAATTGCACTCTCCTTCCACTTTGTAATGTAATAAATATAAAAGGAACTAATAAACATGGTATTCATGGAAAAAATACTCATATCCACTCTATTTAAAACTTTCAAACAAGATTTCTCTACACTTTTTAGACACTTCACTAAACTCCAACACTACTGAACCAACCCAATATAGCTAGGAAATAATGAGACAACAAGAAATAAAGACTCAAACATGTAATGTGCAATGTAAATCCAACTTCAAGACTTCTCACTACTTTTTTTGATGTACTTTACCTTGAAATACTTGAATTTATGCTCTCTAAGCTTTGGAGTCCACCAAGAAGCTTAAACGAACTAGTATGAAGAGAAGAAAAGTTTACAACCAGTCAACTTCGATATTTTTGTATTGTGTAAAAAACATCAGTGTATGTAGACTATTTTTTTTGAAACTATTTAACCATAAAATATAAATATGGGGAATCTAGGGTTAAATGGGTAGAGATAACCTAGGGAAAAAGGATGATAGACTATCTATGAAGTAAGCCAATTATTTAAGAAACTTAGATAAAACATATATTGAATTTATTATGTTGAGATGCTAAAGATAGAAAGTACAACTATGCTAGATATTGCAATGATAATGAAAACAAGATAGTTCATTTTGATGATACTATAGATTTATATCTATAATAGGTATAAAGTATATTGGATTTTGATTGTGAAAATTTGACCTTTATAGTTTTAGACACTTATGTCGACTTGGGATGGTTATGCCAATGCTATTATCTAACTTAGATGTAGGTGTCTAGTACTAAATACCTAATGAAGCTAGATGTAACCACCTAGATGCTTCTAGGTTATATGCCACCTTCACTCTAGTGTATTTATATTTGGGTCATGGAAAATCACTCCTTGTCAAATAGAAAAACCCTACTTCTTCATCTTCAAAGTGGTTATGGGAAAAACTGGTTAGTGGTCACATGGTGTCAAGCTACCCCAAAGACCCCTCTATTAATGAGCATTGCCTACATAGCTAATACTTTGAAGAGGACCTCAAAATTAGGTATTTCTCCCTTATGTGTTGGATTTTGTGTGAATCATGTAATGTGTGATAAGTAAGCACAACATAACCTAGCTTGTAGCTTGGTAAATATGGCTATTGGGTTGCTCCTTCAATACTTCAGACCTGTATCCCTATGACTGCTATGAAAATAGGGAATATTTTCTCACTTGAGTGCTTGATTAAGTTAATTTGGTAAGTTTCCTTGGTATTTTATAGGTTTCTAATAGTTTAGGAATGAATGGGGGTTGATATTATATTTATACCAATCCCTTTGGAGAATATCTCACATTAAAACACTTAGGATGACCTTAGGAATACATTTCACTTTTAAATTAGATGGATTTAGGGCACTAGACACTTGCGTTAGAATAGGAAAATTTCATCAATATATGCACATAACCAGGATGCAAGTGTCTGGGTAGTTGAAAAATAGGTGTAGGTCCAAAACTTGAAAAGATAAAAGATAAGTAGGTTTATAAAATTCTGGGCAAGACAATAGGTCTGGGTCATCAAAATAATAATAGTCGGACTAAGAGATAAGTAATTAGGCACAAAGAGATAGTGTATGCGAGTATTTTGATAATGGTAAAGGTATAGAAATTGAAGGTACATATATGATATGTATTTTCCATGTGTACAAGATTGAGGTGCTATATAGTTTAGAAATAGTGTCTACATTTCCCCCTTCTTTAATCAAAATAAATGCATACCTAAGTGTGTATAACACACCTTACCTTTTCTTGAGTCCAACTTGAGTGATTTTAGGGTAAATGACCTACAACCAAGAGCATCTAAAAGTATATATTAAATGTATATAATCTAAAATTAAAAGCATTTATGATTGAAATTGAAAGCAATTAAGATTTAGGAGTGCACTTGTGTATCAATGCAACCATATTACCTTTTATCAATTTGATTTGAAAAGATATATCATTATGAATCATTATATTTGATTAGGACAAATATAAAATCTTGAAAGTGCATATATCTAAATAGATAGATAGATATTAGAAGACACATGTCCCCAACCTTGAAGAAAAGGTGAGTTGCCACATGGCAATTGAGATTAGCTTAAGCGTGAAACCCAATCATACTTATAACCTAGTGAGTGTGAGTGAATGAAGTCAACACACACTATAAAATTGGTGAGGTTGTATGATGTAATCAATTACAACCTATAAACTTGGAAATATTGATTGATTTAATCACCTCAACCATAATAAAAAGTGAACCAACTACTACAGTAGATTGGATCAATACATTTTGCAAAATTCCAACCTAGTGGGTGAAGATGGTCCCTGAAAGTGTTTGATATCTAAAATTGATTTTATTTTGTAATATTAGGTGCACATTGCATAACATATACACCTTATATGTGTATCATGCTAAAACTATGTATAAAAATGATATCAATGTATATAATTATATCACAAATGTGTATTTATATCATATAACTATGAATTTGGTCAATTGAAAATAGTGTAATTATAGAGAACATGTTTCCAAAACATGCCCCCACTATAATATTAAAATCAAAAATTGTGTAAGTATGGAAGACATGTTTCCAAAACATGTTCCCACTATAGTCTGAGTCTGATAACTAGTGTACGTGTGGAGGACATGTTTAAAAACCATTCCCCCACTATAATCTGGGTATGTTGAATACTGAATAAGTGTGGAGAACATGTTTACAAAACATGCCCCCACTATAATCTAAATTTATGATGCAATGTGGAAGTCATTCCTTTATGGCATGCCCCCATTAATATGACCCCAATTTTAAGGTGAGGGAAAGTGGCAACTCATAGTTACCTTACCTCAAAAGGATAAAATTACCATGTGAACTATGAATGCACCATATATCATATATATATGGAACATGTACAAGTAGATATATCATTGAAGTATGAATAATTTGATTACACCAAGTATTAATAGGCATTGTTTAAATCATGAAAACATCTAGATAGTAACATTACAAGCTCAAAAAGTAATCAGGCACACACAAAAGAGCACTCAAAATCAAATCAAAAGACAAGGGTCTAAGGAGACCTCAAACAAGGGGCATGTTTAAATGTCACACAATTGAAAGGACATGACTTATTCAAATGTCCACAAAGTAAGAAATAACATCTTCAAATGTCAACCTATAACAAACCAAGAAATATTCAAATGTCAGAGAGGCAAAGAAAGACATCGAGACTGCAAACAATGGAGCATATTCAAATGCTCAAACAAGTAAGATAATAGTAATGAAATCATAAACAACCAACATAAACATATAATACTATTCCCTTGATATATGCGAGAAAAAAAATTAAGTAAATAGCATATCAAGTACACTATGAAAGATATAAGCATGGATAAAGGTATGTGTAATTACATAAGCTCAAATATGATAATGTAAAATGACTATAAAATGATATAACCTGGATGTACCATGATCATGTATAGGTAAAATTTCTACTAGAACCCAAATATCTCATCAATGAAATGCCTCTATGGGGGTCCCATATTATGTGCATCATACTATGGTTCTTACCTTTTTGGTATGTCACTATTTGTATCTATTTGTATGTTAGTTGAAGATATAATTGATTCATTAGAAAAGGATGTAAGTTTGTCTTGATGATCAAAGGATATGCAACTATTGTTTCTATCAACCATTACTCCTATTGAGTGTAACCATGATTTTTTAAGTACAATATTGTAAGCCCTTGGATTATAAATAACTTGAAAAGTAACAAAACATAATTTTGAAACAAATGAAACTCTTAACTCAATTAATTCCATATTTATTGGAATTCCATTAGTTTCATCCACATGTTGAAACTTATTGTCAAGAAAGATAAGAAATGACACATAACAAAAAATTTGTTATCTTGAGAGTCCATAACTTGATATCTATGAATTTATTACCCTCAACTTGAGCAGTGACAATAAAAAGGCCTTGATATGAGGAAGAGCTTGTAGTTTTATTCTTTATATCCATATTTGGAACATTAGTTTTGTCAAGTGTCTCTTGATTTTTTACTTCCTTTGTTACAAATCCCCATTTAAATATTTGATGCGCCAATTACTCTTTTTTAATGTTACCTTTTTTATCTATATATTATTCTTTGACTTGTTCTCATTTGTATGTTCTTGTTCTTTGACAAAATGTATCTTTAAATGATTTACATTAGTAATTCCAATATATCCCAAGCCTTGATGGTCATTTTGATCAGATGTGGAAATAGGATGATTGATGCCTTGTGAATATTTTCCCAATCCTTGACCATGATAACCAAAGTTTTGTAAATATTTCTTTCCAAAACCATACTATTTGGAAAACTGTATATAATTATTGAGAGGTAAATTTATATCATTTTCTTGATCTGAATTTTCTTTTTGAACCTTTTATTTCTCTAAGTTTGATATATACAATTGTTTTTGCTTTGAATTTTTATTTGGTACCCACATTTGTTGTTTTGGAACTTGTGTTTTAGGAGAGGTACTCATAATTGAGTGAGTTTCTTGAGTGATTATCAATTATAGGATCACCACTATCTTTGAGACTTTATATTTTGTTCTATAATGTAAAACAATTATTTGGATCTCCTTATAGGATGTAGGGGAGGAAATTTGATCACATTTATCAAATCATTTATCTTAGGATTTCACTTGGACTCTTTGTATCCTTATTGTCACTTTTTGAATCACTTGTTTTAGATGTATTTTTTTTTAGCTTTTTATTTATATGTGAAACCTTGATGGGTACAACATTTCTGGATGATGATGAAAATACATGATTAACACTAGCATGTTTTGGTTTTTTAGCATATGAAATCTAATTATCCATTAATGTGATCTTTGAAATAAAGTATTGATTTTGATTTTGTAATTATTTTATTAACTTGATCATGAAGATGATTTGATCTTTTATGGATTCACAAGCACAATACCCAGTGTTGTTACTTGCATAACATATCATAATTTCATCAAAAAAATCATGAAACCTATTTTTTGATCTAGAGTCTAGTCTTATATCTTGAAGGAGTTTGGTGGTCTTGATTTGTTTGAATCACCATCTTTGGTTTGTAGGTTAATAGATGCATAATTTTAATTTCTAATGCACTTCATTGAATTATCCAAGTCTATAATATCATTGATCATTAAATACTCTTGGTCTAATTTACATCTAGGATTGCATTGATATGACTATCTGAATTATCTTGAATCTAATAAGTCTTGGTCTGTTTGAATCATGTTTTGGAAATGCATCAAATTTCCATTTTTAGGCCATTTCACCTTAGATTTAGGCAAGTTATCTAACTATTTTAGGTTTATTTTGTTCCTTTACCTAAGTGATTTAATCCATTTCTTCTTCATTTTTGATTAAAATGACTAAGTTTTTATATAATTTCAACTTTTAGACTTAGTCGAACTCATAAAAATGGATGGAATTCACTTGACATTTAGCTTTGAGTTCAATGAAACTAGCTTTCCTTTCGTTAAGTTTCCATGCCCTATTTACTTCATTCTAAAAACTTAACTATTTATATTTTAAAATGACTTAGCTAATTAATTTCAAATCTTGCAAGTTCAAGATCCAAGTCTTCTAGTCAAGGATTTAATTCTAAGTTGAGATGTGGCATCACGATGTTCCATCATGGTTTTTCAACATTTTGGCACTTTTAGCATTTTAGAAATTAGTGGGACCATTCAATAGTTGAGAGCTTTTTGACCTTTATGATTATAACAAGTGTTACTCTTACAAGGCTAGAGCTTGATTTTAGCAATCAATGAGAGCATTCAATAGTCCTGAGCCTTGAAGGCTTGTGATGATGCCACATGGCACCATATTAGGAGCCCAAGACTCGAGAGACATCAGAAGAGGACATAGAACCCTAAAGGCCTAAGATGATGCCACATGGAACCATCTTGGGGGTCAATTGTCTATGGAGTGAAAAATAAGTTAGAATAGCCTTAAACTTTAAAGGCTTGAGATGATGCCATATGGCACCATCTTAGGAGCCTGAGATTCAGTAGGGGTCAACAATATATAGAGATATTAAAGGCCTAAGATGGTAACACATGTCACCATCCTATGAATTGATATCCAACATAGTGGTGAAATACTTTTCAAATCTACAGAGAGGCATAGGAGACCAAAAAGTTGAGATAATTCCATGTGGTTCCATCTCATGAGGTAAAAACTTACCAAAAATACAAAATTAAAGAATGAGGCTGAAGACATGAAAGAGCTCAGGGCCAACAAGTGGTACCACCTTTTGGTGTGATTGATTATGAAAAAAAGGAACTTGCACAGTAGACACATGGAAGGATCCTTCCAATAGATGATATGATGGCACCCAAATCAACATTAAATTAGATTAAATTTGATGATCATCTGGCTTGTCAAAAATTTATCAAAACCTAAGATTGGATTGTGTGTTCAATTTGATGGAAGAATTAACTAGCCAATTTTTTTCCAACTAACAAAGTGCTTAAGAAGGATGGTGCACATAAGAAAATCATTAGTGTGGCATGAACATTGGCATCAAGTGAAAATATAACAAGATAAATTTAGTGTTTAATGAGTCATGGAAACTAACTGCATAGGGGCATGGCCATTAGGGGATCCTGATAAAATCCCAATCACATTCATCCACCATAATTCAATTCAATTTTAGTTAAGACATGGGTCTTGATATTTTAATGATATGTTTAGGTGGGATCCCTTCTAAATGGACATGTCACATTGAGTCCTTTCAACCACCTAGGTAGTTGGTTGATCAAGAATTTCATATACGTGGCCATTTATGCGATGTAACAAGGGATGGTTATTTAGTTAGGGGTATATATATGTTGGAATAATGCATATTTAAGCTTACCTAGGGTTAATAGGGTAAGTTATTTATTACCGAGGGTTAATTTTATTTACATATGTTAATTTATTTTGTTGTTGAGAATCTCTCAACAATAAATTTGTTCGTAGTATGAGAAAACAAATAGTTTATTTTCTCTATTTTGTAATCACTACAAATAGTTTGTTGTCGTGAAACAAACTATTTGTATTATATATAATTTACAATATATGAGAAATTAATGAGAGAATATATAGAATTTTGTGGATTATCACCTATTTTTTAGGTGTGACAAATTTATTTTATTCTCTGGTATTATTTGTAGGTTATTTGTTATGGGTTCTTTCTCCTGGATTGATCCTGTGGATCTTGTGCATCTCCTGCTCATTCTTTCATGGTATCAAAGCTTGGAGTTCCAGTTGAAGATACTCTTCCCTATAGTTTTTCATTTATTAACACATTCAAATAAATTATTTTATTGATGTGTTACAGATATTTTTTATTCTCTCAAATTCTAGTTCTTGTTTACAAGTTTTTTTTGGAAAATTCTGTACTTTATGCTCATTAAATGACCGTACATATTTCCAAAATCAGATTTTTTTTCATAGGGGCATAGAAAATCAAGTCAAGAATCCCTTTCAATTTGAATTTTTGCATTTAATGCTGGATGTATAGCTCTTTCCTTCAAAAACTTGTTGATTGGTTCTTGTTGGCAGATTGTAGTACCCGTACGTTTTTCTGATGTGGCAGATTGTACGATTGAATTTTTTGAAATTTAAGACCTGTTTGTGAAAGTTGAATGTCATATATTTAATTCCATATAAATTAGGATGAATTTGGATCAGGTCGTACAGTGTTTTGGAAGCTTACAACATGAATTTTAAAACTATTTTTTGGTCTGTAGCATAGCCGTATAGATTTCTCATTTTTGAACGCCTTATGCTACATAAAATCAACATCTGATATTTTCATGTGTTAGCAGACTTCTCAAGATTTCATTTCCAGCTGAGAAGGATGGATTTTGACTAGGTTGTATAGTCCTTTGGGCAGATCCAGTGGAGCCATTTTGCATTTGCTAAGAGGTGTTTTTCCTTGGCCAGTGTTTAAAAAATTTCTCAAAAATTTCCCTGACCACCACGCCTTGCTGGAAAAAGAGTTTATTTCTGATAAAGCCAAAAATTATTTAGCTTTTATCTCACACGTGTGAGTCATTTTGGATTATATATATATATATATATATATATATATATATATATATATATATATATATATATATATATATATATATATATATATATATATATATATATATATATATATATATATATATTAGTGGTTTAAATGCAAGTCTCTAGCTTTGAAAGTACAAATTTGACTTTGTTAAAGCGGCTAGAGATATTTTGTTAAAATTTGTAGGGAGGAAGTCTTGGGGTCAAATTCCCCTACATTTTTTTTGCATAAAGCCATTTTTTTTACTTTTGTATAAGCTAAGGCTAAATTTATTTTTGTCGGGAGACGTCAAATTGTAACAGGAGGGGTGTTTTGAGGAAAAATGAATGTCCAGATTGTTCTTGTCAACATCATCATCTTCCTCGGGAATGGAATCCAGATTGTTTAAACCCCTAAATTCTACAAATTACCATGTTTGGAAGCCAAAAATGCAACAAATCCTTCAATCAAAGGGCTTATGGAGAATTGTTTTTGAAACAACACCTACAACATTCACCACTGAAAAAGACAAATATGCATATGGTTGTAAGTAGGATGAGGCTCTTGGATTGATTTGCCTCAACATCTCAGATAATCTTCAATTTCACATTATAGATGTTATTATGCCAAAAGAGGTATGGGAAAAATTTAAAAACCTATTTGGCAAAGTTAATGAGTTTAAAATTTTGCAATTAGATGCAGAATTGAGTACTTTCTCTCCATCAAATTTCCCTTCAATAGATGAATTCTTGGCAAAATTCAAATTTATAAGGTCATAGTTGAAAGCTGGTGACAAGGATAAAAGTGATCAGGAGTGCATTTTTATGATTTTATCAAAGTTGAAAGGACCATATAGTGTTTTTTCCTCTGCTTTCTATACTATGATGGATACATTAGGCAATGAATTCAAATGGCTTTCCTTTGAAGTTTTTTGTGAAAGATTGACTAGGGAGCAAACAAAATTAATGGCATTAGATGCTTTACCTGGTCCTAGTCATGCTCTAGTTGCTAATTCTTCTAAAGGAAAACCTTCACCTAAGTCTAAACAAAAGAAAGCACCTTCAAATAACCCTCCAACGTCCACCACCCAAACATCTCATCATTCTAAATCTACTAAGACCAAAAAGTCCTGTAAGCAAAAGAAGAAAACATTTGGTCCATGTAATTTCTGTGGTGGTCCTAATCATGATGAAAGTAGATATTTTAAGAAGATGGAAGCATTAGAGGTAGTGGTAAAACAACACAAAATTTCCATTCCGTCTCCATCTCCTTCTACTTCTCCTATAGGAAAAGGGAAAGCACTTTCAGTCAGGGCTATATCTTCATGTCATGATTAGTGGATTTTTGACTCAGGTGCTTCTCACCATCTCAAACATTCTAAGGATCTATTGTCTTCTCTTATAGATTGCAACACATCACATATTGTTATGGGTAACTCCTCACAGATTGAATTTTTGGGATCTTGTACTATTGATAAACAAGATGGATGTTTTAACAATGTATTACTTGTACCCCAAATATCTTCTAATCTTCTTTCTATATATCAAATATCAAATATCTTCTAATCTTCTTTCTATATATCAAATATGTAATTTTGGTACTGGTAAAATTGTGGAGTTTACTTCACATGATGTTGTAATAAGAGAATGTAATGATCCTAGTGAGATAGTTGTTATAGGTACAGCAGACCATACTGCAAGACTCTATACTTTTGATAAGTTTGAGTCTTTTATGTCTTCTAATTATTCACTTATAACACATGGTAATAATCTCAGTAAATGGTGGCATGAGATATTAGGACATTTGAGTTATGGATATATGCAACAAATGAGTACAAAACATCTTGTAAAAGGCCTTCCTAAGGTCTCATGTATTGATGGGGTGTGTCCTAGTTGTCTAGTTGGTAAACAACACCAGGATCCATTTCTAGTTGGTAAGGCCACATGTGAAAATGCACCCTTAGGGTTGGTTCATAGTGATTTGATGACTTTTCCAACTCGTTCTTTTTTAGGGGCTAAATATGCACTCACATTCATTGATGATTTCACTCGTAAAACTTGGGTATATTTTCTCAAGTTGAAAAGTGAAGTTTTTGAGACTTTTAAGGCTTTCAAAACCTTTGTTGAAAAACAATCATCTCTTCCTCTTAAGAAGATACACACTGACAATGGGGGGGAATATGACAGTAATGATTTCTATGATTTTGGTATTGAGCATGGGATACAACACCGGTTTACTATACCACACACTCCTCAACAAAATGGTGTAGCAGAGAGGAAGAATCAAACATTGAAAGAGATGGCCAATTGGATGATTCACTCTAAAAATTTGGGTCCACAATATTGGGCTAAAGCTGTAAATTGTGAAAACTAAATTTAAAACCGTATGCCTCACAAAGCTGTGCAAAATATGACACCAAAAGAAGCTTGGTCTGGGATCAAGCCTGATATTTTAGATTTTCACATCTTTGGGTGTCAAACATGGGCATTTGTTCCTGATGACAAATGTAAAGCATTGGAGAAGAAAAGCCAACCACTCATTTTTGTTGGCTATTATGAAGATGTAAAAGCCTACTGTCTTTTTGATCCTGTCACACATGATGTGTTGTTTTGATGGGATGTTCAGGTTGATGAGCTACCTACTCCACAAGATTGTACATCTAGTTCTTCTTCTCTCCCTCCTTCTATCGAGGATAGTGAGGATTTGCTTTCTATTATTGATGATGATAATGTTGCACTTGTTCAGCCACCATAGCCATCTTCTTCACCACCTTTGCCCAAGTGGACAAAGAGCACTCTACAGGCAGTTGGTTCTTTTGTTGGTGATCCATCTAATTCTCGTCACACTCACTCATAGACATTTGGTGTTGCTCTTTTGGGACAAGCTTGTACAGATGATCCAGTGTTGTTTTCTAAGGCTATTAGTATACCTGAGTGGGATGTTGCTATGTATGATGAGTATTCTTCATTGATGAAGAATGATACTTGGGATCTTGTCCCTCTTCCTAAGGGAAGAAAACTTGTAAAATGTAAATGGTTTTATAGGACCAAATATGCTGTAGATGGATCAGTAGATAAGTACAAAGATAGATTAGTAGCTAAGGGTTTTTCACAGGTTGAAGGGGTTGATTACTTTGAGACCTTTGCCCCTATAGCTAAGATGGATTCTATTCAGCTTGTACTCTCTCTTGCTACTTCACATTCTTGGTCAATTTTTTAGATTGATGTGAAGAGTGCTTTCTTGCATGGTGATCTCCATGAGGAGATCTATATGGAGTAGCCTCCAAGATTTGTGCAGGACTCATCATTGGTTTGTAGACTCCGTCATTCTCTTTATGGGGTCAAACAAGCTCCTAAAGCTTGGTACAAGAAGATGGATAGTTTTCTTTTGAGTTCTAGTTTTATTCATTGTGAGTTAGATCACAATGTATACATCCTAAAGCAAGGTGAAGAACTTGTCATTTTGGTTTTGTATGTTGATGATCTCATCCTCACTGGCAATTTAGATTCCTTGATACATGACATCAAGGACAAGTTGGCAGATAGGTTTGATATGACAGATCTAGGACTTCTACATTATTCTCTTGGTCTTCAAGTTTTTCAATCTTCTGAGGGCATCTATATTGGATAGCAAAAGTATGCGATAGATCTTCTTCATCAATTTGGCATGGCTGATTGTAAGCCTACCCCACTCCATATCAGTCAGGTATTGTGTTGTCTGCCACTTGTACGACTCATCTTGTTGATTTCACTTTGTATAGGCAACTTGTAGGTAGTCTTTTTTACCTAACTCATACCCGTCCTAACATCACATTTACTGTGAACCTTGTCTCTTAGTTCTCACATGAGCCTCATGAGAGTCATTGGCAAGTAGCCAAGTGTATTTTATGCTACATTCAGGGCACCACTCACTTTGGTATACATTACACACCACAAAGTTCTACACAACTTGTTGGATACACTGAATCTGATTGGGCTGGTGATGTTGACACTCACAAGTCCACTTGTGGATTTGCTTTCACTTTTTTGTTTAGGTCCAATTGCTTGGGAATGCAAAAAGCAAATTGCTATTGCATTGTCCTCTACTGAGGTTGAGTATAGAGGTGCTGTCAAAGCTAGTCAAGAGACACTTTGGCTTCGACAGTTGCTTGGAGAGTTTGGCTTCACACAGTAGGGTCCTACTACTCTTTGGTGTGACAACCAAAGTGTGATTTATATTTCACACAATCCTATTGAGCATTAGTGGACAAAACACATTGAGATTCACATGCACTTCATTCGACATCTTATTCAAGATGGAGTTCTTTCTTTGGATTTGTGCCTACAGTTGAGCAGATTGCTGACATCTTCACTTAACCTTTGGCTTCTCCTCATTATCTTTAGTTGCGAGTGATGCTTGGGGTGAAGGAAGTTGTCCTTGGGGGGGATTTCCCATGAGGTCCTTCATTTATTTTTCATATATTTTGATTGGTTTGTACATGGGTACCTTATCAGGCCTAGTAGCCAAGACCCATCTTTGTTTGTCATTATCCCTATGTTTTGCTTAAGGGAGGGTGTTGGAATAATGCATGTTAAGCTTACCTAGGGTTAATAGGGTAAGTTATTTATTACCGAGGGTTAATTTTATTTACCTAGGTTAATTTATTTTATTGTTGAGAATCTCTCAACAATATATTTGTTCATAGTATAAGAAAACAAATAGTTTGTTTTCTCTACTTTGTAATCACTACAAATAGTTTGTTGTCGTGAAACAAACTATTTGTATTATATATACTCTACAATATATGAGAAATGAATGAGAGATTAATGAGAGAATACAGAGAATTTTGTGGATTATCACCTATTTTTTAGGTGTGACAAATTTATTTTATTCTCTGGTATTATTTGTAGGTTATTTGTTGTGGGTTCTTTCTCCTGGATTGATCCTATGGATCTCCTGCTCATTATTTCAATATCTGGCCAATTCTCTCTAGTTAATAGACTAGACATTGTATTTCATGTATTTTTCCTACTTTCCAGAGTAGCTTTCTCTTTTGTATGAGTCAAGGTTGTTTGGACTCAACTCTGTTAATTTGATTAAACATTTGATGACTCCTAATTATTATTCAATGAATTATCTATTATGTGAAAGCTATGTGAAGTGATATGCATGACCTGCACATGAAAAAATGTGGGTTGTTTCCCTCTCTTTGCATTTCTAATTGATCCTCAAACTCTTACACCATTTTTGTCATTGGTTGTGTTATGTTGGCCAGGTAAAGACTAGATTTACTAAATGATTTGTCTACTCAATAAGAATAGGTTGGTTACCATTAAAAAGTAGTCTCATCTTTTCATTTTCCCTACCTTTCCCTTTTTCTCTTTTTTACAACTTTGTTAGAGTAGGTAAATTAGATTCAAGGTTACATTTCATGATTTCATGTATATCTTTATTGCATAAACTTCTCATTACTGATATTTCATTATTGAATATGTATTTTTGAAATGAATGTTTATTAAATCAACTATTTTATCATGTTAAATCCATATATTGATTTCCCTATGTAAAAAGTCCATAAAACCTAAATGTTCATTATGATTTGTCTAAAGTTTATTCTAAAACCAACAAAGTCCAATTGAAATGGAATGGTCATAATGAGCCATTGAGTGAATATCAATGGGCCTATACAAGGTAGAGAGAAACCTTAGTGAGAGGATATTATGAATCCCCTCATTTCATGAGAGGCAAAGGCACCTCAAAATGACCCTTTTCTTAGAGTTAGTTGGCATTCATGCAAAAAGGCCAATCAACAAATTGGCACTAAAAGAAGGGCATGAGTTGGAGTATTTCAAACCTATATTTTGTTTTTAAGAGCTTTGCCTAGTGATCTTATGGGTTTTAAGAATGGAAGACTAATGTTCTAACCAACTAATGGCCTTTGCTTAGATAAGTGGATATGGTTACCCTATGGACATTATAGGGCCTTCTCATGATTTAACTAAAGATACTTATGAATTCTATTTGAAGTATTTACATGGGAAGGTCAAATTATAAGAATATTTTTTCTATGGCCTCAGATGCTTGCATCGACTCAGATTTCTAACTTTGACACAAGTGTCATGTACAAAATATTGACAACATTTTGATATGACCAACTGTATCCTTATGGGTTTTCTATAATCTTTCTTTTTATTTATATATATTTCACACACATGTTATCATTCTTCATCAAATGATCAAACCCTAACTTCCTCACCTTTGGAATGACTGGGGAAAATGGTCTAGTGGGCTCACAGTGTCAAGTTACCCCAAGGACCCATCTATCAATGGGCACTATCTACATAGAAAATATTATGAATAGGGCCTTTGACTTATGTGGTTCTTCCTATGTGTTGGATCCTTTGTTCATAAGGATGTGATGTGTGATAAACTATGGCATGTAGTGACCTATCTTGTAACTTGGTAAATATGGCTCATGAACTGATATTCAAATGCTTCAAACCTATGGGAATATTGATCTTATGATTGATATTTAAATAGGTATGAATAGGGTAGGCTTGCTCAATTTAATTCTTGATTGAGTGATTCTTGGTAGGTTGTTGTTGGGACCAACACACCCCCATTTTTTTTACTTCTATGAAATAAGGACATTTGTAAATGTTTTAAAACATCTGTACCTTGATTTGGATTTGGAAAGGTCATTCATTATTATAATTTGAAATTTGTCCACTAATAGGGACATGAACCTCTGCATATCTAATTATGATTGTGCTTTATAAGCTAACCCTATTAATGGTTATCTTTGGATGATGAAGTATAGGTTCAATGGAGAAAGAGAGGGTTCCCAAGTAGAAAACCCTATGATTTAAATTCAAAAATGGCGGGAAAAGTTTAACGATAAACCATTTTTTTTTTTTTTTGAAAAAACCCTAATTCTAATTTTATATTAAGGCTCGATCATGTTTCTAACATGACCAAACCTTAATATAAAATCATACTTAGACCTTTTCCCCCTTTGTTAACTTCCTAGCCTTGCCTAATTATTAACCCAAGCTCCCCTTTTGTTTATCCTAAGCTTCAATCTTAAATGACCTTATTTTTATTAACACACAACATCTTAAGATCAAAATCTTAGTTTAAACCATTATGCTTATCATGTCCTAACTTAATAATTTTATTTAATCATAGATCTAATAACTTCCACTTCCCCAGAGATCTAATCTAATAATTCAAGATCACCCCAAGGAGAGCCATGCATTGAATCACCTTTCTATGAAAAAGTTTTTATAGGATTCAATTTGACATTCTCACTCCCATCATTTGATGCTTGCAAGGATGTCTTTGGTGTTAATGAGACTGTCAAGTTGAACCTCATCCAAATTTTTACCTAAGTCTGAAGAAGACCACATTAATGTTTCAACCTTAAGATTATCATAATAAACTTTATCTCTAAGTTCATCATGTTTAATTCACACAATTAACTTAGGACTAATCATTTAACTTAAGTTTATATGTGACCGATTGATGACTTAAAATTTGTGCACTTTTATAGATCCAATGATCCACATCCACCTTTAGATCTTGATCTAATGGCACAAAGTCAAAGGAGCCCTTGATAGTTCAAATCCAATCAACTTCAACCTCCTAGATCATGATCAATGACCCTCACTACATCACCAATCCAATCCAACAATGTGAATTATTCGATTGATAAGCCCTGAGATGCAGTCATATGGACTAAGGCCATAATTTTAATTTGAAGATTTGTTATGTTCGTAAACATAATATGACCTTAGGACTCAAACCTAAGCCCTCATAGACCAAAACTTGAGGTTAAATTTGACATTTGTGAGGACATATTTAATGTTAGCGAGGCCATTAAATTTAACCTTAGCTAAATTTTAGCCTAGGCAAAAGGGGAATTTTTTAAAACCCTTTGAAAGGGACCCTAACATATTAACGTGGAAAACATAGCATAAAAGACCTTAGCCTAAGTTTGTTAGTGTTTATTAACATAAATAAACCTTGGGAATATATTTTGTGCCTATATTTTATTAAGACCCTAGACTAATTAAGCCATGTGCATCTTCCAGGATCTAACAAACCATGCTTGATTGAAGGTCCTGATCCAATGGAGAAAAATGAAGGATGAATTTTTAATCGAAGATGCCAAATCTTGATAACTAAACATGTAGAAGAGCCATGCTCATTCCAACACCAAATTCCAAAGTCATATCTTGAAGAAGCAAAAATATGCCACTTGGTCTTACTAGGTAATTCAAGATTTAAACAACCAATCAATATAAACCTCCAAGATCTTCTTCAATGGATTGCACTCATTTTGGGGTCCTGATCCAATGGAGTGAAGATAAAAGATCTAATTTGAAAACCAATGGCTAATTTTTAAAGGACTTTTCATGGGGAAGGCTACATAGGCACCATGTAAGCACTAAATGATAAATCTAAAGATTTGGCACACCCAAAAAGACAAAATTTGCACAAGTGAGGCTATCCATAAGATCTGAGTTATGAATGAATTTATGAAGTCTGCTACCTTCACCATTAATGCTCCAAGAAACCTTAGCAGAACAACATAAAGCCCTAATTCTTGACTGTTGAGACACAATTACATCAAACAATCTCAAATTTCATGCTCAACAACGAAAATCCAGTCATACACCCAAAGCAATTAAGAAATCATGGAAACAATGGAAGAAAGAGACATAATTGTATTTGTCTAAGGATAGTGAGGGAAGACATTCTGGGGACACAAAATTAGACACTGGGGCACTCAATAATGGAATGAAAAACTAGTCTGAGATATTCTTTGCTATCGAGTAAATGCAACCACTCACTTCTAATGAATAAAGGATCATAGTAACCAAGAGGAAATTTGATGACTTGATTGCAATTTAGATCTTTGATCTCCACCAAGAATCTACAAAACTAGAGATACTCCATTTCATAGTTATCCTTACACCTATGTTTGTTGATTATAGAATTAATGGTGATTAGATAGTTAGGGAAGATGTGTCAAAAGGGATAGCATACATTACCCCTGTAGCTTTTGAGGGATACTATAAACTCCCTAGGACTCACATATACCTCCCCACCATTAAGGAGTGGACAACTAAGCATAATTTAGACACTATTCTAAGACCTTGGTTAAACAAGGGAACCCACATATCCAAGAACCATGATGGGAAAATCCCTATTATACAATTTAGGGAAGGAATTAGGATAATCATGACCCTATTGAATAGATCTTCAAGAGAAACCACCAAAACCTATGTTGACCCCAAATGGGTTTCCTACATATATTTCATGGTGGAAGAAAAGCTAACTCCACCTATTGGAGAATTGATTAACATCCATTTAGGAAGACAATTCTATGGCATAAAAAGGAAGACCAACCAATAATTCACCATGATGTCTTATCTATTAGACTCATTGATGGCCTCCACATATATTCTTGATATCAAGAATTGGTCCTCTCATAGCAAGATTAACATATCCCATTATTATTCAAAATTATATATCTTTAAATATAGGGGTCACATGCAATTCATGTGTGATTGCATATATCCTACTTTGGTTAAGACTATCATAGGGAACCCCATGCCCAGAGTTCCCCCCCTTATCAAGAAATATGTAGATCCCATGGGTGATATATGGTATTACCCAGATTGCACTGCCATTAGGATGGAAGGGGTCATGACAGAACCATATAGATTTTCAGTCCATGTCCCTACTAAATTGGATGAATAAGAAATTGCTTCCTAACTCCTCCAAGGGATTGACAATGTATGCAGAGAGAAGAGGAAGATCATTTTGCATCCTTTTGCATTCTTGATTAGAAAAACCATGATCCATGGCTGGAAATAGTGGGATGTTATGTCCAGACATAGAGATGTCTTCTATTTTCAAAAGGATGACCTCAAATAATGGGACCCAAATAAAAAATTTGTCCTCCATATACAATCCAAGTAGCTGATTAAGGTGACCTATGAGCATGGGGTTGGCCCATATGACCATTTATATACCAAGGCTACAAACTTTGAGGAAGTGTTAGCCAAGTGCAAGCAACACAACTTCAAACTCAAGCATAAATTACAAAGAGAGGAGAAGCCAAATAGAGAAATATGGTAGATGAACCCGTTAAAATATCATCTATTGCCTTCCACCTCAAGTTCACCTCCAAGACTACCACAATTGTAGGTGCTCCAAATTCAAGAACCTAGTGACAAGAAATTGGTAGAAAGGCTAGGAGAAGGTCCTTCATCATCAGTTCCACCTCTAAGACCACCTTCTCAAGTAGAGAACATTTATATGATTACCCTAGAACCATATGAAATAGTTGAATAATTCTTCAAAGAGATTGCATAGACCTATGGGTTAGATCAAGAAGATAAGGGAATTAAGGAAGCCACAGTTGAGTTGGCACAAGCTAAGGAACCCCAAGTAGGTGAGATGAAAAAGGGGGAGGAAATAGCTTTAGAATTAGTCCCTGTCTCACAAAAGAAAAGAGAATCAAAGATGGCTCTTGTTCCTAGGTCCTCTAAAAGGCCAAAAGTGACATGGACCCATCCTACCAGTGAAGTTAACTTGTTTAGTGATGAGTTCCCCATACATAGACCTATCATCCCTAACTAGTTCATTGAAAATATCCAAAATATTCCATCTCAGTCACACTCATTGACACTAACCAAAATTACCAGTATTGATAACCATGATGATATCAAACCCTATATTAGAAAGCTCATGGAGTAGGAAGAAAGGAGGATTGTTGAGGCAACTAAAGAGAGTGGAAAAAGAATGAAGGATTTTGGAGAATCAAGTGGTACTAGGATTGAGATCTTAGAGGTACCCAAATTATCTAAACCAATAGCCACTATGCAGTATAATCTAGACACAGTCAATTTTTAGAAGGTAACGACAAAGAAGGCCACTATTGGCACTAAGGAGTTTACCTTCCAAAGAGTGAAGCCTTTTATGGGTTTAACTCCTATACAAGGACAAGTAGTAGGGGAACACCCCATCCATCAAAAGGACATAGAAAGTTTGATTGAGTCCCAGTCATCAATGACCTTGGTTGGGGTCAAAGGAATGAAATAAAGAATCATCAACCTAGAAAAGGAGAAGCAAGAGTTGGAAGTAAAGGCTACATTTTTAGTCCCTAAGGACATATTGAAGATGTTGAATAATTTTCTTATTGACATATTTTAGGGATTAAAGACCATGAATCTTAGATTAAGTGCCTTAACCCATCAAGATGAGACAACATGGGCATTAATCATTGAATGATAGGACTCCATAGACTAGACAATTAAACTGATCAATGTGCATACTATAAAATAGGTCTAGGACATTAAAATCATCAAACTAGGACATTTGAACATCCTCTTAGGATTCATAATGGATAAAATATAGGATCTAAGCACTTGGTATAATAATGTCAATAATTTCATGAAGGAGGACAGGGACTTGATAGACATAATGGAGAAACTCTTGGGGACCTTGTTGGTAAACCCCTCCAAACCCACTACCACGGGCCTGATAAATGATGAAAATTTTAAGCAAAGGGTTAATGTATTCATCCAAAACATCAAAGAGAACCAAGTCCAGTCTATCAAGGATATTCAAAATGTCCTTGACATCATCCTTACCTTAGGAAGGTAGATTTCAGAGGCACAATACATCCAAGAACTCATGGCCAAAAGTGACAAAGAATTCAATACATTGGCAGATTAAGAAGATGATTGTTTGAAGAAACTTGTAGTAGATTTTGAGTTTATTAAATAACAACACACTAGGGTGAAGGATATCCTCAATCAAAGATAACCAAGAGGACCCACCAATGTAATGTGAAAAGAATATTCTTTTGTAATGAATATATGCTAGTCTATTAGCAATACTGGTTCTATTTGTTAAATTTGATGTAGGAGGTCATGTGTATTGTAATCTTGGTATGAAGGATAGCTATCCTTATCTTACATATGGATGTTTTGATAATTTAATTGGTACACTACCTATAATATATATAAATATGTAGGAGTTACCATTTTGTAAAGGCGGGGAATTTGAGCAATTGTATACAAGAAATCATTTTAATATAACTAAGGAATTATGAAAGGATTGTTTCAATAGTGTATTAAAAGATAATGCTATCTCTCAATTACATGTTAATGGCTTAGATTTGAATGGTTCTTTGAATTTTGAGCCACATTTTTTATCATAAGGTTGTTAATTTATGCTATGCTAAATTAGCTGAAAGATCTTAGGTATACTTAATTTCATTTTCTCTAGATTTGGATGTGCTCATGCTATTCATGTTACAATAGTAAATTATTTAAAGTAAATCTAGTTCTTACTTATGATTTCTATATTTCCTTTGATGTTTGCCTAGTTTATGATGGAATCTGGATTCATACTATTTTAAATCATTAATTGGTTCATGTATGCTCAAACTAACTAGAACCTTGTCATGATATTTGAGATGGAAGCCTACAATCATGTTTTCTTTTCTGCCTTACCCTCCTTTTTTCTATTTTTTTTATCAAAGCTCACTTTAGTTTAAGATCATTGTTAATATCTACTTAGGTTAGTTTGGGGATCATAAATATGACAAATTTTCAAATATGTAGGACCTTAGTGGCTCCCAACCACCAAATTAAACAAATAATGTGGATAGGTCTCACACTTTGCTTCTATTCCACCACAAACATCCCAAATTGTCACAAACTACAACTCATGCCCTGGATCCTCTAGATCCTAAAATGATAAGTGTTCATCAACACTGAGAGCACCCATGAGATAGTTAGAAGCATCAACATTTGTCGTATGAGTTCTCAATATTTTCTATGTGAGGAATGAATGAGGGTTGATCTTGTATATATACCATTCCATTTGGAAAATATCTTCGACTAAATCATGTAGGAATCTATAAAATTAGATAGGTCTAAAAATAAAATTGAAGGATATTTATAAGGTTTAGAGTTTTTTATAATATAGAAGGTCTATCATTAAAATAATAGTGGTCAAACTAAGAGATAAATAATTAGGCATGAATATATAGTGAATATGAGCATTTCAATAGTAGTGAGATATATAACTAAAGGTAAAACCATGATGAATATTTCCAAGTGTACAAGATTGAGGTACTACATAAATCAAACTTTAGTATCTATAATGATATGTTGATATTGATTTGACTAATTAGGGTGCAAGGAACCATTAATGTTGGATTGATTGGTTGATTGGTCAACTAGATTGAATGTGATTAGTGTTAAAGTATGTATTTATCATGTTTGCTAAGATATAGCTAGGTATTTTATCTTTTTCCTAGTTTTTCTTATGCAAGGATTTATCCCACATTGATTAGTTAGGCTAGTTTCTACTTTTGCATTGCCTATTTATGCAAGGGCTTCTTATTGTACTAGCATGTCTTATTCCAAATAATATATGATTTTCCTTGTTTTTGCATATCATATCTATAACTTCTTTGTGTGATGTTTCTTTTGCTAAATCTTTAGATTATTGGGTTATTGGAATGTTTTCCCCATTCCTAACATGGTATAAGAGCATTGGAGAGTTGCAACTATCCATTAGCTTGCTATTTTTTTTATTGCTATTTTTTTTATAATTCTACTTGTTTGCAATATTCGTTATCCTTATTCTACCATCCCCAAGTCATCCTCAGCATGTCAATCCTCATTTACATATCCTAAGTTATGGTTTGAAGATTATATTATTAGAGAGACTACATTATTTCATTCATGCAATAAGTAATAGGATATTACACTTTCATTTACAAAGGCTGAGTAAAGGGCATCAATTAAAACAATTCAGTAGGTTCTTTGGCTTTGTCAGTTATTGACAGAGTTTGTCTTCACATAAGATTTGCCTATTATATATTAGTATGAGAACCAGAGTGCAATTCACATATATCTCAACTCAGTTGAGCACTATCAAACCAAGCACATTGAGGTACATATGTACTTCATTCATCAACACATTCAAGATGGAGTTATTAACTTGGAGTACATTCTAACTCAGCAACAAGTTGTAGACATCTTCACAAAGCCTTTTTCATCACCTCATTTATTTGAGTTGTGTGTCATGATTGGGGTTTTATAATTTGTCATTGGGGGGTATTTGTGAGGACATATTTCTTCTTCTTCATGGAGATATATTGTACATGATTACCTTAACAAGTTTAGTTACTGGGACTCATACTATGGATATACCACTATATAATTTTTGGTTATTGTTATCCCTTAATGTCACTTGAGGGGGGGGGGGGGGGTGTTAGAGTATGTATTTCTCATGTTTTCTAGGCCATACCTAGGTATTTAATCTTTTTTCTAGGTTTTCTTATGTGAGGATTTATCCCACATTGCTTGGTTAGTCTAGTTTCTAGTTTTGACTTTCCTATTTATGCAAGGGATTCCTATTGTATTATCATGTCTTATTCTAAATAATATATGGTTTGCCTTGTCTTTGCATATCATATCTGAATCTTCTTTATGCGATTTTTTTATTGATAACTCTTTAGATTTTTGGGTTATTGGAATTATTTTCCCATTCCTAACAATTGGATGGTATAAGATTTTATTTTCTCAAGTTTGTTAGACAAAATGGATGTTAGATGATATCAACCTATTGTTAGATTGAATAACATGATTTGGATAAATGTGTTTTTTGGATTTAGGTGGATGATTATATTTGGATATATTAATTTTTGGGGTGGATTTGAGATGTTTTAAAATTTATTTTAATTTTATATTAAGTGGATCATCAGCTTGGATATCAGTTTGGATTGATGAGGTGTTTTCTAACTTGGTTTGATATAAGATTTCAAGGAGCTTAGGTTGAATGGTTGGTTGTGATATAAGATATGAGATTGCCTCAATGTGGGTGAAGGCAAACTTTGGTTTTGTATATCTAGATTTATGTGATTGGTGATTACTAGTTTCATAAGTTTGAATGTGAACAATCTTATGCTATAAATTGAATTGTTATAGATTGGTTTGATAGGGTAATGATGGGATTGTAATTCATTTAGGATGTTAAATTTTTGGGGTTGGATTAAGGATATTAGTTGATGTGATTAGATTAAATGTATGTATTGATTGATTTTGGATTATGGATGTATATTTTTTGGCTGATCTATGGATTAATTTCTAGTTTGGTTTAGTGTAAAATGTGGGGTTTTCAAATAGTATGGTTTTTTATAACACACAAACAAAGAACACATAAGCCACTAGCCCTATGCTAGTGTTAAAGGATGTGTAATGAAACTAGTAGACCATATATCTACTCACATGAAGTGGTGAATAGATTGGTCTTCTAACCCTCATTCCACATTTTTATGTCATGAGTAATCTTTAGGGATTTTGTTTCCTCTATACTACTATTTTTTTCTACTGATAGGTCTTAGGCTAGGTTAGACAAGATTCTCTAGGTGCTCCCCTAAATACCTTGCAATATATGGGTCTAAGTCTATGTAAGGATGTTATTTTATGCTTGAGTATTGGATTATGACCTCCTTAATTCACATAACCCTTTATGTGTAATCTCGCTTAGATTTATGATAATTGTCCCTTATTTTTATACCCCACCAAAACATGGAGTTTGGATTAGTGTGTGGTGATTGAATCCATGCCACAACCCTCATATAGGCTATGAAAAGTGCATGGGGATTAATTCCACATCCATTTTCCCATATAAATAAATGAAAAAGGAGGTGTTGATTATTTTTATCCCCAATATCACCTAGGGGTGTGAGGGGATAACATATACAATCAATCCTTGGGTTGAACACACATGTAATGCGAATAATAAAGTTTTTATTAACAATATTTAAGCATAAACAAAACAACATCAAATATTTTTATCCCCAAGATATCCAAATGGGTGTTAGGGGAGATAATACACAATTGGGTTGCTTAAAAAAATATTACGATTACAAGATGTCTTATTGATGTTTGTTTGATGCCTAATCTCTTGTAAGCAAACCTGCAAACACACTATTGTTATTTTTGTCTTAGTTATTTAGCCAGTGAAGATACAAAAAAAATTGTTAGTAGTTTTTAGGTTTGGCCTTTGAAGTTCATGTATCTACAAGTTAGGATTAAGAAAATTTTCCCTAAAAAAACTAGATATTAGTTTTTTTCAATAGGTTAAGAGAAAGGCAAACAAGAGACAAAAAATAGAAAGTTCATTTTTATGGGTTGATTTCATAAAAGTTATTGTAATACTTAATATTATACTTCCTTGTCAGTGGCCTTTTAGATGAATGATTTTTTACATCTAGAAAATATTTATAAAAAAAAACAATAATTGAAAGAGATACACTATATAATGGGCTATCATGATGATGCTTTAACTTTATTAGAAGAGGGAAAACATTTCAACACATTTTTTAGTAATGTAATCAACTTATTTCTTACTATTAAATCATAGGTCTAGGACTAAGTGGGATAATTTAGCACATGAATAGATCATACTCAAGAAGTGTTCCATCTTCATACAATAAAATCATTATCCAAAGAGGTAAGAAACACATCATTGATTGAAGAGCAACAATATATATATACATGATAATGCAAGTAACATGCTCTACTTTACCAAACAATTTATTTTTCATGTTTTACATAGTAGACCTAGTCCTAAGAGAAACAATGGTAATGTTTATTGTATTCAAATTTGTGAACAAGAAGCACTTGTATTAATAGTTGCTATGGTAGATCACTCTAAGGAAAAAAAACTACCTCATATATTGATTAAACTTTTTGAATTTATCTAGGGGTTTGGTAGTCATAGGGAAGAGGGTTCCATAATCTCACAAGGACTCCTTAAAAATATCTTGATAGATGTTTTTATGAGAAATATGGAAGCATATAGAAGGCACATTATTTGTTTGACAAAATACCTCAATGGAATGCGGTCAAATGGCATGTCATGATTGTCTGATATGTGAAAAATGAGATTATTGAAAATACCCTCTAGTATCTTAAGAAAATGTAATTGGTAGGTGTAAATTTGAATTCAGTAACCTGTGTTAACATTCCTCCCAGCCTACGCTAATATGGGAGCTTTGGAACATGGTATGGAAATTCATCAAAGCATAATTTAAAGCATATTTTTTTTAGATGATTAATTATGTTGGTCGGAATGTATGCACATTGTGCCCAAGTTTCAACTATTTTAGAATTAAACATTTGAAACTTATAAGCTTGTACCCTAGTTGAACAAGTTGTTCTTCATATTGAATTAGAAAAGGCAAAGACCCAACCTATTACATTCAATATTATCAAAAACTCTTATAAATTCAAACACACTAAAACCAAACTAAAAAAATTGTTATCCTTCTTCTAATGAAATGAAAACACAGATTGTTAAGGTTGCATATCCAAATGCCTTTTCAAAATTATTTCAACCATATGACAACACTTCATGTATTAGAAAGAAACCAAATTTACATTCTTATTTATGACAATAACCTTAGGATAAAAAGCCTATTATGTATTCAAATTTCCATTTTGAAATGATCATTCTAACGAAGTAGCCAAAAATTAGAAGGAAACATATCATGTGTTATTATCCTTGACTCAATTTAGAAAATCTAAAGGAGAAGCCTGATGTCAAAAGGTGAGTGCTTCACCTTGGAAACTTTTATTGTCAAGGTTATAATCATGAATGTTATGATTATGGGAAATCGATAGGACTTAATAAATAAGTTTTAATTGTTAACGACTCCATACATAAAAAAAAATAATGCAAATTTTTTTAATGTAAATCAACAAAACTTTCAAGAAATATGGTAGTATTATGCACAAATTCAATATAAAAATAATTTAAAACAAAATCCAATTTATCCCTCCCACTGTGGTTACCAAAATGTAAGATTAATTTAGTATTTTATGGGTTATATTATAAATCCAAGCTCACTCTAGCCAGAGCTCTCCCTAGCCTAACTAAACTACCTCAAACTGAGCAAAAGGAACAATAATTCAAAATGAAAATGAAGAACGAACAACAAAGATTATACCTTTAATTTTCATGTTAATGCCTCCTCCTTGATATTTTAGATATGATCTAAGTGATTTTTTTATTGTTTCTTCATGTTTTGGATGTGTGATTGCTATAGATGACTCAATAACAGACAACATTTTGCTATGGATTGGCTGACAAGGTGATAGCACTATTTAATTTAAAAAAATCATTCATAAGCTCTTGGATTTTCATAGGGGTGTGATTAAATTTAAAGATTCACATGGATGGATGTAAGGCTAGGATTTAGCCATTATGGATTAAAATTAATGGTTAAGGATTGATGTGAGGATTGGGTATGTAGATTTAGGTGTTATTAATTCATGAAGAATTATAGAGAAGGTGGTGAGTGGCTCAAGGTGGTGGATTAGGAGGTTCTATAGATGATTCAGATAATTGATGAAGTTTAGATGGGGATTAGTGTTAGTGGAGGTAGTTTGGGTTGTCGAACAAGAATCTAAAGAAGGTTAGATCATTATTAGGTAATAAAATAAAAAACAACTTGAAGAACATAACATTATAAGTTTATCCACTAAGATTGAAAAAGATTAAACAAGAGGTAAATCTAGTAAAAAAATGTAAAAAACACATTATACCTTCCTTGGAGACTCCTTTACTTGTTGGTCTGAAGAGGTATGTGCTAAGATTGTAGACTATAGGTATTTGGCAATGTCAATTCCATGTGTGGGCAACATTTCCCGTTGTCTACTTGATGTCTTGATAATTGGCTTGAGAAGAAATGTGAAGCTCTAATATGATTTTAGCATTATAATTTAGTTCAAAAGAGATTTGTTTGAGTGATGACCTTAATATTTGGCAGAGCTTCTCTGCCTTGGTTGGTCATGATGAAAGAGTGTGAAGACCTTTTCATTTATAGAATTTTGGTTTGATGTGAGCCATTGATCTAAGATAAAGATAAATGGTGGAGAGTGAGCCCTCAAACTCATGATTTCACACATGGAGTGTGTAAGAAACTCCATTTAACACCTTTTGGAGTGTGGAAAGAATTTTGTAAGAAAAGTGAAATGATTGGTCCTCTTAGACTGTGTCATGAGTCATGTAAGAGAGGATTGTAAGTGTAAATGTAAGAGAGCACCTTGCCCACACTTCACTCCATTACATTGACTTGTATTTATGATTTCACTAATGTTAGGTAATATTATACTTTTGTGCATTTAGAAAATAGATAATTTCAAATCCATGGAATTTATATTATAAGAAGATTATATTGACTAAGTAGGATTTATCAATAATTAGAATAATAGTAGCCTTTTGAAGTATTATTTTGTCAATCAAATATTCATTTAATTTTCCTTTAATAACACTTGTAAATGACCAATTTGATTTAGGATGTTGATGTCAAATTAAATGTTACGATACAATGCATTACCCCTATCAAGGATGCATCATTGTAAGTTTGGATTAAATCAATAATTATGTGAATAATTGGTTTAATTGATTATTTTGAGTTAGATTTATGTATGATTGCATAAAGTCATTCCAATTTTAATTTCAACATGAAAGTGATGAAAATGAAGTGTCTACATGGGGTAGGTGGAAAGGAATATAAAATTTCTTAATATTATGAAGATTTGATTAATGGTTAAATAAGATGATGAGTGGATGACTAATTGATGAAAATGATGTTGTGATAAAGGTGTAAGGTTAGTGTGATGAAGTTAAATGTAAAGGGGGATGTTAATACAATGATACTAATGTGATTAGGTATGATAATAATTAGTGATGAATAATGCTAAAATTAGTAATGATGAAGGTGGGGAATTTTATGTCTACAAAAGTAAATTGGGTTATGACTAAAAGGATCCTCAGTTTCTAGATTTTGATTTCCTTTGAGTTGGTACCTCCTTGTGGGTGCAATGATTTTGTATTAGATTTGGATTTGTAATAATAACTGATTTGAGTTAACTGATTCAAAATGATTGGTTAGATGTTTTGATGTGGTTTGGATGTTGGATGTTGGACTTAAATTAGATGTAAATTGGATTGGTTTAGTGACTAAATTTGATTTGGATCAAAATATCAATTTTATTTTATTGGATAAATATTTTTTTGGATTTGAATAAATTGATTTTAGTTGGATTGGGATTCACTTAGTTTGTTGGATTTTGATTTATGATTTTAATTTGACTTAGTTTGATTGTATTATGTTTGAATGTTTTTACTTATTTGAATAGTTTGATTTTATAATTGGTATATCACTATTCTAGCATAAAGGGATCTATAAATACAAACTAATCGAACATAGCTAGTCAAATATTATTACAATTGTCTAGTGGTCCACCAATAGTACCTTGAAAGGTATATGGAAGGTGATATTGGGGAATGTTGTTATATGCAACACTATCCATTTGTATGGAAGAGGGTCATCATATATGTTGAGAAAGGCTATCTAAGGGCATATTGTATATACCTTGTGGTATGTTGAGGCCTAAATCTACATGGTAAAGGTGTTATCTAGGGCATGGGTATTGATGGATGAAATCAAATGAATTTATGGTGTTCATAAAATGGAAAACCACTTAGAATATAATGATATATCCCTAATAATTTATATACATTGTCATGCCCAAATCACATGAATGAAATACATACAAAAACACACAATTTTTTTTTAATACTATGTATGTATGCACATGATACCAGATTGATGCATAGACCATGAAACTCAACCCTAAATAGAGACTGATAACAACATTTAAAATATAGAATTGCAAACACAATCTTGGTCAATAATTTCTAAGTACATACACTAGAAAATTATTATAGATCTAGTAACATATCAATTGATCTTGTATAAAAATAGAGTTATACCACCCAACAACTACATATTTTACTAGGAAGACAACCTAAAACTGAAGAATCGGGCTTGAATATGACTCCTCACCACCTCAGAACATTCTCAAGGTGAGGTAGACCATTTAGATGAGCACACTTAGTCAAATTGACAAGCATCAAGAAATAACTAGATTCTTGAGAGTACCTAGCATGATCCACATAATGTTGATTAAACAACTTAAACATGACATTGGATAAAATATCACCAACATGTAGAAAGTCAAACTATCAATTAATACCAATTCCATAAGCCAATATAATCCCCCTAGAGTTCATAGCATGATATATGAGTGAATAATATGCTAAATCAAACTAGGATTCCAAACCAATTTAATAAAAAATCAACTATTTCATTAAGGAAAAATAATATAACATAGAATGTAAGGAAAAATAATATAACATAGAATGTAAGGAAAAATAATATAATATAGAATGCTTTTGGAAATGACTTACCAAAAATAGTTGAATCATCCAAAAGAGAAAACCCAAGGTTTCCCCAATAACTTAAAGATAGGGAACAATAATAAAAAGTCTCTCTTTTTCAAATCCTCAAATCTGACTAAATAAATTGGGTCAATTCTAAAGCACATATGCAAGCTAATGACCCTAACAAGGTGCAATTTTTCACTACAAACACTATCCAAAACTGGGTTCAAAAAAAGATATTAGAAAGAAATAGGTCAATTTTTATTATTGAATTGAATTATATTATGGTTAATAATAATTTAAATATTTTAATTTAGGTAACAATGAGTTTAATAATTTAATAACGACCGTTCTCTAAGCTACACTAAGTAAATTTACACAGAAAACCAAAAAAAAAGAATAAACAAGCTAAAAAATGAATCACAAAAAATAGTAAATAACCCCAACCCTAGCAATAAGAAAGTCCTATCATCATATAAAGCTGGGAATAACATATTCCAATTTTTATTTTTGTAAAACTCACCCATTTATTATGAAAAATTAGTCTCTTCTATAGCAGACTTGCGAACAGTTAATGCCCCCCAAAATGTAGTTTTCTATAAGAGTCTCCCAAAATGGGTCCACTGTAAGATGACCATTCATGATAGAATGGTACTGGTTGCGATTTAACACTACCCTATAATAGGATAAATGGTTTCAATAATAATTCTCATGAAATTTATCAATTTATATGTTTTTATGAGCCCATCTTTATTTTGTTCTAAGCTTATTTTCCAACAAGCATAGTCACATTCAAAAATAAATTATTTTGACTTATGACATGCTCATTAACACAATTTAATTGTAAAAAACATTGTGATAAGATGATATATGATTTGGTTTAGTTTCAATTAATAATTAACACTTGGAGTAATTCAAAATGATATACCTACAATGGTACATTAAGACCATTATTTCCGGTGAATTATTTATAATGTGAGAAGTTCAAGATTAGAAAACATAGATAAATTCTTTTTTTAAAGATACTCTTGTTAAATAAAAACTACAATCAAACTCAACTATTTAATAGTTACCATTTCAGTAGTAGTATAACCTCAAATAATCGACCATAGACTATCATGGAGGGAAGTTTTACAATTTTATGCTTCTTGTAAAAAGAACAAATAAAATTTCCCCCCAAAAATAGATAAAAGTATAATAAAACATAATAAATATATTGCTTATGTTCTTATCTCCAACTATACTTGCACAACCATAAATGCGTCAGCACGAACCTGGCAAGGCATTCCATTTCATTCCATTAAGTTAATCAAGTAAAAATCATATCAAATTAAAATTAGACAATAAATAAAAGTTCTTACTCTTATTTAAGAAAACACTTTATATTTAACTCAATAATAGGTTAAAGCAACAACTCCTCTCTGTCTATAATGGATAAAAATACATAAAATAATAATATCTATTTGATCAATTATATGAAAACAATAATATAAATTATACTGATTATATCATGAGGGCTACTCTAAGTTCTAAACATTACACTTTGGTATCCAAATTGGAAAGCTATAGATGGTGAATAGTCTAAAAGTTATTATCAACTATGCTATTAAACTCGCCTCCCTTCATAACTTTCTATTTTTTTATTTTTTATTTATTTTGAAAATAAGTATAAATGAAAATAATTGAATAAGAATTAGATCCAAACTACACAATCATTCTACAATTAGATAAAATGCCTTAAGGAAGCTATTCCACTAATTATTATTCTTTCACTCTAGCCTATCACTTTTTTGAACTCTCCAAACAATATAATTTTAACTAAATTAATACACCCCATATTACTATCCCTAAAATTTAATACCTTGATTGTCACTCCACTCAAATTTAGTAAACAAAACAAGACTACAACTATCATTTTACATGAAATATTCTAATATCCTAGAGGTTCAAAACACTCTCTACATCCTGAGAGTAAGTAATGAATAATACTAAGAATTTTATTCCTCCTGGTCAAGAGTTTAATGAACTAAAACAACATTTAAAATAATAATTGGTGTACATTCACTTGGTACCCAAATTTCATGTGTTCCATTTTCTCTTATATAGATAAGATCCATAATGAGGCAACTTATGGGGAGGGTGGGGAGGGGGGGTCGATACATTTGGTCAAATAAAAAAAATTAATCTTATTCTTAGTTGTATAAATAACTACAGCTGTCACAAAATATCAATTAACACACTATGCCTCTCCCCACTACTACATGATATTTACCAAAACTGATATGTTTATTTATTATTGTTGTCTTTTTTTTCTTTTTCTCATAAAACCACAATGTTAATTGTGTAGGCAATATATAAACAAAAGCTTATAGGTCTTTCTATAGGAAATGAAGAGCGCTACATATGGAAGTGATTTAAATCCATTGAAAAAAAAAAAAAATTAAATTATCCATACTAGAGTCTGATAGAGTTATAAGGAGTTATATCCACTACAAAACCTTATGCCTCTCCCCACTATTACATAGTCTAACATGAATATACAGGGCTTTTATTTACAGTATAAAGGCACTTCTATCCAAATTACTAGATAGAATTAACATTGATCTTTCTATAGGAAAAGTCTCTAGTGCCACTTCCAGTAGAATCTTAAAAAATGAAAGATGATTAAAATGAATATCCACACAAAACAATAAATAAGTGTTGCATTATAGATCTGAAGTTTAACTTATTAATTAATTGTTATAAATAAATAAGTTACAATAAAGATAGATTGCCAATGTAAATCTAGAATTCAGCCTATTAAGTGGTTGTTAATAAAAATGTCCAACTCGCAAGGAATAAAGATATAAGCCATGGACAAAGAATTTTACAACTGAGTTGATTACCAAAAATAGGAAGTGTATGCAAAGAATAAAGGAACTAGAACACAATATTTCTCTATGAGATAGTTTCTAATAAGCCCAAGCTTGATTTAAAGAAGATTACCCAAAACACGTTGGACTATTTCCACTGAGTTGGTTAAAATAAATATTGGGATAAGTACATGCACAAACATTATAAATTACATGGAATTAATCCACTCATTGATACTAGATGCTGAGGATGGAATAATTTTTCCAAATAAGAAATAATACAAATTGAAATGCTACCCTATTTATCAGGAATTAATTCCTCTTCTAATCAAATTAGACTAATATTTCCCACTCAGTATGATCTTTACTTGGAGAACATAATGGAATTTATAGGAACACAACTTGCCTAATGATGTGAGGTGCCATCCTTTCTCCTCCTCCTCACTCCAACTCCTCTTTTATACTATTCCAATATTGTTCAAAACTTAAATTTCCTTCTCTTCTAAAATGAATCTACTCAAAATAATTTCATTGGTTTCTATGACATCATAAATTTTGGCCAAGGGGCAAGGATGGGATAGGTGGAAAATTAAAAAGACTTGGTGAGATGGGACACAAGCCTTCCTCTTACTCAGATAAAATCAATTAATTATTTGAAAAACTACCTTCCTTTACCTCTACACCATCTTTAACAACAATTACCTTTGTTAATTAAATTTTAATGGATGGAAGTGGTTAAGTCTACCAAGACATAATAAATGAGTAATGGGGCTCGAGTCCAAAGTAGTGCATTGGAAAAAAAAGGGTTCAAGTTAAATGAGGGGATAAAACTTTTAGGGGCCTAAATTCCAATAAGCCCCTTGATTTAAATTAAATTATTTTTTATGATTCCCATAGACCGAAGACAAGCAATGAGAACTAGTCGCATCCTGCTCAATTCCAAAACCTTTCATAAAATCAATGCGATCTTGGTTACATCTTGATTTTTTCTCTAGACTTATTAATTTGTTTATTACTGATTTTATGGTTAGTGATTGGTTTGATTTATGTGATAATAAACTTGATTAGTAGTATGTTGATGATGGACAATGTTTATTACTTGTGATCATGATAGTTAACTGGTATTTAGCTATTTGTATTCAGTAATGATACATTTATTATCATGATTATGTAGTTTATTTTGTTACAATAGTTTATTATAATTATGTCATGATTCAGTCTAACCACTATTCATTTGTACTAAGGTGGATGTAAGATGGAATACATGATCTTGACTATTATTGAGGGAGGTTATCATTGAAGAGGATGGTATAAATGGAGACAAGTGGGGGAGGAGAGAATGAGATGGGAACCTTGCGCACACCACATAGAGTATGAACATGTTTGATGGTTAATATTTATTTTAGTAGCATGAATCATATTATTAGCATATTTTCCTATTTGGAATGATTGATTATCTTATGAATATTTCTTTAACCCTAATAGTGTGTTTTTATTTATAATATCATACGATGGCTGAGATTCTTGTATGTTGATCTTACTCCATTATCTATGACTATGTACCATATGGGTAGAATGAGTGTGGCATGTTTTTCCAAAGGTAATTAAAAAGTTTTTCTTAATTTACTTCATGGAATTATATTCTTTGTAACTTGTGCTTCAATGTCCTTGTATGATCATGTTGTGATACAAATTCTAATTCCAATGCCTTGACAAAGTTTGCACTTATTTTTGGTGATATTTGGTTTGAAAACCATGAATAGAATGATACACATAGTAATTAATATTTTGTTTATAAAACAAATTGTAATGTATGAGGGTTATTAGACAAACTTTAAGACATGTTTAATTAAAATCAAATAATTGTTATAATAAAAAGGATTTGATTATTTTTAGTCGATGTTTTACCTTAGAACAAGTTTGATTTAGTGAAGGTTATTGATATTAAATCAAGGATTATCTTAGACTTTGTTTAAAGTTTGATTAAATGCATGGTTATTAGGAAATAGTCAAAAGTCTTTTAAGCTATATTATTTTGCATGGAAATTATTTAGCATGATAAGTTTAGTTGAAGACCATCATGCAAATTTTAATGAAATCATTTCATTTGGAATATTAGGGAATATAGGGTTTCTTGAGTGGCTTGTTCTAGACTCTTTGAATCATTATGGGAATCACATTGACCTTGTTGGTTGCATGACATGGTCATTATGGTTTTCATCTAGTTAATTTGACTATGGATATTTTTTACCAAATGATTATGCCAGAAATTCAACATGTCAATTAGAAACTTATAGAGATAAAGGAATGCCCAGGGTTATGGATGAGGATGGTGGAAAATAGAAGGAAGTATATCATTGTTCAAGTAGGGAGGAGGCAAAGAAGATTCTTGGACTTTACTTGGAACTATATTTTTTAGGTAAGGTATATTGTAAAATGTTTCTAGCTCTCATTTTTGAACCCTTATGTGAATGCAATGTAGTTGTCATTGGTTGATTTTATTAGGGTTTTTAAGGTTCTATTTATATTTAAAAAAATAATATGTTGGGTTATATGTGGTTGACCTTAAGGATGGGTAAAACCCATCCTAAGGGTCGAACACATATTAAACCCCTCAATCATTTTTTTGTCTATGTGTGCATTCTGATTATCATTAATAAATTTGAAAATAAAAACCAAATAATGAACTAGGGTTATCAAGAAATTTTAAGGATCATCGTATGATAGTTTATATCTATCAATCTGAAACATCTAGCCAGGGTTTTAACCCTATAGTTGTTTCAATTATTTTTGAAATAACCCAAATTGTTTGAATAATTATGTTTCATCAGCTTTGAAATTATGGTTGTTATTGTTTTGGTTCAAACTCTTCAACAGGGTCATATTTACCAAACTATGCACAAAATTTAAAATGTTGCATTTATTTTTGTTTGTGTTATTTGTGTTTGCTTACCATGGATTTAAGTCTTATGTTTTTATGGTAATAAAATAAAGTAACTAGGGTCATTCGTAAATGACCCTAGGGATGGGCTTGACCCATCCACAGGGTCAAGTATGAATGAATCCCCAAATCCTTATCATTCTTTTTAATGAATGTGCATTTATAAGATGGATGAGTATATAAATTTGATGGAGTATATATTTTTTTGATTGTTATAATAAATATACTAAATAATGGTTTGATTTAAGCTATTTGATGAAAACATGTAATCTTAGGTGGAAGAATATAAATTGTGTTTCATTCTCTTATTCATTTGAGCCATGACTTTATTGTTTATATTTTTGGTTATTGGGGAAGTTAAATCAAAATTGAGTGTTGATGTACTCTATTTATTAACCTTTGGATTATAGGTGTATATGTTTATTAAAGAAGTTTGAACTGATTATTTAGTTGATAGTTTGAATATATTAAAAAGGTTTAATTTATTTCATTTGGCCTATTATGCATACGTGTGAATAGTTTAATATTGAATGTTTCAATAGCTAGAGGATTGACTAGTAATTAATGGTCAAGCCTATAGCTCTTAGATAATTATAGATATTTAGAATTGCATTTATGCTGGGAAATTGTATCAAACCAATTATTTTGGTTGTTTTATGACAGTAACTTGAATTAAATATTTAAATATTTTTTGAGTTCAAATTATTTATATATATATATATATATATATAGACACACACATACAAATATATGTAATAAAATGATTGTAAGATATATGTGTGTGTGTGTGTGTGTGTGTGTGTAAAATACATATATACATACATACACACACACATGTATCCAATTGAGTCTTATATGTAGTTGAGGAGGTTGTTCATTATTAAATGCTTTATTTGGTATGATATATATGTTATTATGTTTCATATTGATCTAATTTGGGATTAAAATTTAGGTTTTGTTTATCTTAAAATAAACATGAGACATACTTAAACTTAAAACACTGTTTGACATATTGGTAATTAATATATGATTACTTAAAAATAGTTTTGTTGGATTTTTAATAAAGGAATTTTTGAGGTTCTATATGACAATCATGATGACAAAATATTCTACATGTATGAGATTAACAAGTTATGAAAATATGAACTTATCCGAAAGTTTGGTTGTAAATAAATTATCATTAAATTTTGATTGTGAATTAAATGTTTAATACTATTGTTTTTATGTTAAAATTGAATCAGTTATTTGATTAAAGAGGGTTAATTAAATATCTATGAGTTGATTATGGTATTTAGATGTTCATAATGAAGTACTAGAAAGGTTATGATGTTTTGTATTAGTACATATTATAGCATTCATTATGTGAATCTTTATATGTTTAAAATCTATGGATTTTAGCATTATTATGCTTATATGTTATTATTGACATTAAATAAGTAGGTGTAATATAATTCACGTACTTACTTACTACCATTAATAGGTAGATTGGGGTTGTTCAAATGAGTTGTGTGTGTGAATTTGATTGATCTTGAGATATAGAAAACTATAGTAAAAATTTGGTCAAAGTAATATTTATGGTTTGAACATTGTCGTTTCACATATTTGATTTAGGTTTCATGTATTAAATGATACCATGTTTGAATGTATCTCTTTAATATATATTGCATGTGATAGTTATATTATAACACATAGGTTTCTAATTGATTTTATCAATTTTTGCATTATCACTATCTGCCCATCTATCAAGGGAGGACCATTCCCTTGTTGGAAAATTATGTGGGGGATGAATGGTCCATGGTTGGTGTGTAAAATCAATCGAATGATACTCTCCCTCTCCTTCTAATAGTCAACTAATAGAGGCTTTACTAAGGATTATTTTTGGATAATAACAAGTTCATTGAGACTCGTATGTTTTATGAAACATTATATAATTATAATCTATTATTTAGATATGTAATATTGTATAATTATACTATTTGATGTAAATTATATAAAAATAGTAGTTATATGTAATATATCTATACTTGTTGCATTATTTAATCAGTAGTGGTTGATTATTAACTGGGATTATTTTTTACTTTTTATTGTTGAATTTATGAAAGCAAATCAACATATGTTATATTGATAATTAAAAAAATGAATCAAACACTTAACCTTTGGTTAATAATGTAATTTATACTAGATGATGCATTTAGTTAAGGATAATTAATGATAAGTTTATTCCATAATTATGTTTAAAAAAAATTTAACATAACTTTAGTTAACTCTGAGGGGTTATTACATTATGGTATTAGAGCTGAGGCTCAAACTCTTAGACTTAATAAGACCACTAACATATTTTATTATTCTATATTTATAAATAAGAATGTCTCACCGAAGGCCAACTGAAGAGGGTAAATAAAATCCTAATAATGATAACCCTTCAATTGACCTAAATTATTTTACCACTAAACAAGTTGTAAAGCGTGATCAAATTTTCACATCCATGAATAAGACTAGGGATCAAATAACTACCCTTGAACATGAAGTTCAAGGCTATGTTAAGGAGAAAAATTAGAATGAACCTGAAGAACATCATACTAAATAAGAAGTTCCTTAGGAATCTAGACAAGAGGAGGTACCTCAAGATGTGAGAGCATATGTAACTGCTAGCTTATACATGACATGAATAAGGTTAATCCACCCAAGTTTGATGGAATCATTTTGGGAGATGGAGATGAAGTATGAATAACTAATATGGAAAAGTATTTCAAGATTTAGAATTACTCTAAAGTTACAAAAGTAATTTGGGGAGCTTACCAATTGGTTGGTGAAGTATCTACGTGGTGGATAAACAATAAATTAGAGATGAACCTTGACTCTACCACCACCACATGGGAATAGTTCATGACTTTTTTCAAATCATGATGGTTGCCCCAATTCTATTTTAATCAGAAGCTGATAGATTTTTAGAATCTCGAGTAGGGAGACCTTATAGTGAATGAGTACTGGGAGAAATTCACTAAGCTCTTAAATTACATTCCTTAGTAATAAGTAGATGATAGGTTTCACATCAATAAATTCATTATGAGATTAAAACCCCAAATTAGATGTGAAGTGAATGTGCATGGGCCATCTACTATGGATCAAGTCTTTGAAAAGATAGTAAAGTGGGAGCATGAACTAAAGTCATTTTCTCAGGTTAGAGATAAATTCAAGAAAAAAATTGGAGGTCCTAAAATGAATTTAAAAAAGAAGAATTGGAAAAGAAATGAAAACTCTAAATAATAGTCCAAGAATCAAAATGCCAATTTTAATAGTGATTCAAGAAACAAGAAACTAGGAAATGGTTTCAGGGGAAATCAATAATATAAAAGGAAAGGACCACCTATTAGATGTTACATATGTGGAGGTGATCATTATGCTATGGAATGCACTAGGGGAAAATTAGATGGTAAAACTAAGGGTTTCACTCCACAATAGGGATCTTTAAATTAGAGAATTCACATGATTGTTGACAACCAACAAGCTGAGTTTCAGGCTTCTCCTATTAAGATATCAGGTACTTTATTTTGTCAACTAATTTTAATTTTGATTGACACTAGAGATACTAAATATTTTCTTAATCCTAATATGCTTAAAAATTTGCCTAAAAAAGCTTGATTTATGGAAAATTCATGGTCAATTCAATATGAAAATGATTCTAAGGTCAAGGTTGATAAGTGTTTGATCAAAGTTGAGATCAAACTACCTAAATTCACTATGGTAGTGGATCTATTTTCATCTCCATTAGGGTCATATGATGTGATCCTAGGAGTAAAATGGTTGAACATAAAGCCAAGTTAGATTTTCTACTTGAAAGGTTGAATGTCTAGATGATTTGGGTAATCAAACCCAAATTCAAGGAACAAAGAGGGAGATTAAACTTAGATAAATTTCAGAAATTTATTTGAAGAAAGCATAGAGAAAAGGGTTTTAAAATTTTATTGTAAAAATAAATGATATGGAAGAATCAAAGGAGCCTTCTATCAAATATTATCCTTTTCTGTAGCATTTTTGAGATGTTTTTCTTGAAATATTGCCAGGTTTACCCCCTAAGAGAGAATTTGATTTCTCAATTGACATCATTCTAGGGTATGAACTTTAGTCTAAATTCCGCTACAAAATGATGACAATTGGATTAGTAGAGTTGAAGGCTCAACTCCAAGATTTGTTATCTAAAGGGTTGATTTGACCAAGTGTGTCACCATGGGGTGCATTGATTGTGTTCATTAATAAAACTGATGGAACCCTTCACCTATGTATTGATTACAAGATGTTTAATAAGGAAACAATCAAAAATAGGCATCCTTTACCTCGCACTAATTCGAGGTTGTTCATAGGTTCAATTTTAACCTATCTAAAAAAATTAAGATAAAAAAAGTAATAATAAAAAAATTATTAACTTTGTATCATTAATTTTTAGTAGGAAAACAAAAAATGAAAGTGGTAGTCATTAATTTGATCATAATTACTAAACTATAACTAGTTTTTTTTGAAATTTTTAGAGAATTTTAATGAAAAACTTATATACCTTTATACAAAAATTTATAAAAAATATTTAATACATAAAAATTTATTAATAATTTGTGTGTCATTTTTATTTGATCAAATCAAAAACAAAAACATAATAAAAGCTTAAAAAATAAAATAATTTTATGGGGTGTACACTCATGAAGAGTCCCACTAAGCATGCCATTATGTGAACAACGAATCCAAGAGGAGATATTAGTATTTTTTAGTAAGATAAAATCAAATCCAAATAAATACACTAAACATTACCACCTTTATCCTAGACATTAGAAAGAGCATAGGTAACAAGCATGCATATGAAACACAACTAAAACATAAAAGAAAAACCTTCCTTGGAGCTGTAAATGGCCTGTAGAAATGGCTTGTTTGGCTTGTGAATCAATAAATCTTCATCAATGGAGATTTTTTGGCTTCACCTTTCCTTAGCACCTTGGTTTGGCTACTTGACTCATGAATTTGGCATGATAACATTACATGCAAGGCTTCTTTGCATCTATTTGTGCATTATAAAATTACACCAAGATAGCTTAAACATCAATAGGTATGGCATTGTATTTATAGCCTCAATAATTAACTCTCACCCAAGGTGAGTTAAGGTTGAGTTGAGACTAACTCCAATTGAGTTAAAAGTTGTCATACAATTTTGATTTTCATTTACTAGTCATGGTTCTCAAATTAGATATTTTGAGATATTTTGACAACTCATAAAGGTAATAATGAAAGGCTTGATATTTTATTTTTTTTTAAATTTTTATTTTTAAATATTTATTAATTGTAAATGGATAATACAACTAAGCATTTAATCTTGTTTAATTAATTAATTAATTTTGATTATCTTTTTTGTTTTTTAAAGATTTGATTAAGTGCCCCACTCAATGGCTCCATAGGTCAAATTGAAATTTGTTATGTCACAAGGTGATTGGGGGTGAATCCATGAGAGTTCATTATTACATATAGGCTAGTATCCCAAATAGGGATGCCTCAACATAATTCTAAGAATTAATGAATGATGCACAACTAAAATTGGGATGTTCAATGATTCTTAGGCTTAATTTGCAATAGATAGTAAGAATCAATCTAAAGTCTGATCGGAACCCAGTTGTGACCAAAATTAGGTGTCTATAGTTTTCCCCTATTTGAGAAGGTATTTTAAGCTATAGAAATAGTAACATCTTCTCAAATAGTGAAAAGGTCATGTATGCCTATGACTTCAATGGCAATGGATGAACTCTGGATGCCCCCTCGAGGGAGCAGTTGACAAATAAGGTTGGTAATTGGTCCTAAAAAAGAAGGAAATGATGGGATCAAAAGGTAAAAATGGGTGTAAAATATTTATTTTCCCATAGGTAGTTATAACCAGTGACATGATCAGTTACACCAGTTGGGCAGATAAATAGGATAATTTGCCCAATGGCAGTTAGAATAATCATCATAGCTAGGTAAATAGATAATAATTTGCCTAAAGACAATTATAATTATTAGGTAAGGGAAAGAGTAGCAAGAGAATGATTTTCCTAAAGGTAGTTCTAATTATAAAAAGAAAAATAATGATTTGACCATAGGTGGTTAAAATTATTAACAAGATAAAAATATGCCCCAGTTGGGTGGATAGAGATAATGATTTATCCAAAGGTGGTTGGAGATAATTATTTTCTCAAAGGAATTTAGAGATAATTATTTTCTAAAAGGTGGTTATAATCATTAACCTTTAGAGAGATTGAAATACAATGATTTGCACATAGGTAGTTATAATCATTGGATCTACAAGTGGGACGGTACACAATGATTTTTCCAAAGGTAGTTAGAATCATTGGTAGAATAATGAGAATATTATGGAAAATTAGAATATGGATCTTACGTAATGAAATCAAATTTATTAGACTAGAAAATTCATCACAATTTGTTTTTGTAAATTAGGTTTAGAAAAAAACTTGCTAAAAATAGCAGAACTTGCATTAAATTTTATTTAAATACTATATTATTAATTTTAAGCTATTTTATCTATTTTAAATTAATGAATATCTAAAAATTTAAATTCAAAAAAAAAATATCAAGTCTTTCATTATCAATTTTATGAGTTGTCAAAATATCTTAAAATATCCCAAAATATCTAATTTGATAACTATGACTAGTAATTAAAAATCATAATTGCCCATATTTGATTTTATAAATATTTTTCTTAATATTGTGTATTCTAGGGGTCATGGTGTGATACATTATTGAAAAAATATGATTTGAGGAAGGCTTGAGATTGTTCATTATTCATTTTATCCCTTTTTATAAATGAGTTTGATGCTATAAAATTTGATGATATACCTTATTACTCAGATCAAAAGAGAAGAAACAATCATTTATTAAATCTATGATTTGATTTTGAAAATTTGAATTTACAATTGGTATAATATGTGTAACTAGACAATGTATGTTTGATTTTTAGGGTCTCAAATATATTTATCTCATTCATTAATATCAAAGGAGGCCCAAAGGGGAACTAACTACATAGGATTTCACCATCCCATACTGGCATTATCTCATGTATGAAGTATCTTGAGAGTAACTTCATAGGGCTAACCACTTATTAGTGCACTACAAAACCAAACAATTGAAAGGCTTCCTATGGCTAAAAAGGCAAAAACTTTATGCATTTAGATATGCCATAAGGTACGTAGAAAATAAAGTCAATATATAGTGTTATATTATGGATTAAGTATTGAATTAGTACCCAACACACCATTATTTAGGTAAAAGTGATGGCCACTTTGCTCAGAACAAAAAATTCTGAGTTTTAGAATTATTAGAACACAATTTTTAAAAAGTAAGGAAAAAAAAAAAAATCAAAAACCAATAAACAAAAATCATTTTTGTGTAAGAAAAATTGATAAAAATATGAAACCCTGGGACAAAAATCTCAAAAGTAATGTTTAACAAATGTTTGAGTTCACCAATATGTTTTACCCAATTTTTGATAAAACATATAAAATGGTTTGTTTAATAGGTATAAAACTTGAAAGATTATTCAAATAGTAGCATATGACATTTAAGCATAAATCTCAATTTAAAGCATAATCTTATAAAATTTATATTGATTTATAAGTGGTATATGTCAAAAATAGTAAGTACAACCAATAATAAGACACTTAGATTTTTCAGCTTTTGGTTGACTGTAACGAGTATTTGACAATGTAAATCAGGTTGAGACAAGATATGATAGATCATATCTAGAAGCAAGGTATTTGGATGTTTCTAGATATATTTGTGCTCTCTAGACAATGACGTTAGTCATGTCTATTGATGATGGAATTATCTATTGTTGATTGTAATGAAACTATAATTTTTTTCCACATGTTAATGTGTCTATTGAGAGGGTGGAAATATTTTGATTATGTATATGTCACACATAAACCTATGGTTTCCTTATCTTAGCCTTGAAAACCCGAAGATTACTTGTAAGAGATATAAACATGCAAAAAAATGGAAGTGTAATGAGTTGAGCTAAGCCAAATAACCCATGTTAATGATTGAATGTTGCTTACATATCCAAATACTCTGAGGATGGAATCAATCTACACATAGTTCTCCCACCTCATGCTATTTTTGTAATTGAGATCCTTGATAATATGTATGCATCTACAAATTTATCTTTGATACTTAATAATGTTAACTCTTGACTTGATTTGAAATCCTTTAGACTTGATTTGTGACTAATCCTAGTGATATATCTTTAATTCAAGAAGAATAGGGTAGATATTGTTAGTGTGTAATAGTGTAAGAAAAAGATGCTAGATAGATATCAAGTCCATGTATGAATTAAATTTGATTTGTATATATAGTGAATCTTTTGAATAAATTCCTTTAGTTGACTTGTGAAACATGTGGGATAACCCAAATAAATATTTAAAATTTTGAAAACTAGTTGTTAAATGGTGTAGGTTCAAGGTCGCACTAGGTGAATAGGTCCATGGTAGTTAACCTATATGATTAATATACATGTCCTAAAAAATGAGAGACAATTGTCATAAGATGGGAAGCAATCTATTAGTGATATAGAGAGAGGTTTGAGCATTGAATTGGAAATTATTGTGTGGTGATTGTTGGTGTGAATCCACTATTCACAAATCAATATTCACAAAGTAATATTCATGAATATTATTCATAGGTCACTATTCACAGATGAGGTGGTAATGGTGACTAGGTAAGTGAGGCAGATCCTGGGTGATGTGGTATGTAGGTATGTAGATGATGTGGCACGTAGGTGATGTGGCATGTAGGTGATGTGGTAAGAAAGTGGTGTGGTAGGAGGGCCCATGAAGGGGTATAATATAAAATATGGGCAATTATGACTTTTAATTACTAGTCATAGTTCTCAAATTAGATATTTTGGGATATTTTAAGATATTTTGACAACTCATAAAATTGATAATGAAAGACTTGATATTTTTTTTTTGAATTTAAATTTTTAGATATTCATCAATTTAAAATAGATAAAATAGCTTAAAATTAATAATATAGTATTTAAATAAAATTTAATGCAAGTTCTGATATGATATGATAAGTGTGGGGTATAATACTCCATTAGAAGACATGGGTTGTATCCTTGGTGAGTCACATGTGGGTTGTCACATGGTTCAAAATACAAATGGTTATGTATGGGTCTCATTTGTAATAGGACCCATGATTCACATGTGTAGAGAAAGTCAAAAGGTGATTTCAACACATTTTAGACTTGTGTGGTTGCATAGAAGAAGAAGAAGACAAGAATGCACTATTATAGATTAACTTCACATATGTGAGTGGGGTGTAATTCTTAGAGTCACATGGGGTGGCTTGGATCTTGTCTAAAGTGGAGAATCCACTTTGTTGACCCTTGGAGATGAAGATAAAAATAATGCTATTGAGTGTTTGGACTCACTTGTGAAAGTGGGGATCAATTTTTGGAGCCACATGGAGACTAGTCACGAAGTATTATTCATGAGTACTATTCACATATCACTATTCATAGATGAGGTGGTTATGGTGAGTAGGTAGGTGAGGTAGATCCTAGGTGATGTGGCATGAAAGTGTAGCATGAAGGTGATGTGGTAATAAGGCCCATGGTGGGTCCCAAGTGTGATCATGTTGATGTTATAAGTGTGGATCATAACACTCCACTTGAATATAGGCCCTTGTCCTTGGTGTGTCAAATGGGCTTGTCTTGGAGTTATGATTGCAAGGTCATGGTGTTGGATACCATGTTTGGTGGTCCCATGAGTCACATGTGTGAAGAAGTTAAAAAGGATATTGGATTCTCTTTTGTGCACATGAAAACGAGACAATATTATTCCTTTGGTTGATTGCCTTCACATGGGTGACTGTGAGGTATTTCTATTAGTTACATGGAGTGACTTGATCTTGTATAAATTATTGAACCTACTTTGTTGACCTTGCACATGGAGACAAGCATCTTTACTATTTGATCACATGACACCCCCATTAAGTGAGATGTATCAATTGGAATACACATGGAGTTCACATAGGGGTGGTCAAGTGGACATCATGAGATTCTATTCAAAGGCTTGACTTGTCCATGAGGGGGACATGATTCCATATTGTTAAATAGTGTTCCCCACAAAAATTTAGTGCAACATTTTGTCTCTTATCTCTTTCTCTTATTCACATGGGTGAGTGTGGGGTATTTCTATTAGTTACATGGAGTGACTTGATCTTGTATAAAGTAGTGAACCTACTTTGTTGACCTTACACATGGAGACAAGCATCTTTACTATTTGATCACATGACACCCCCACTAAGTGAGATTTATCAATTGGAATACACATGGAGTTCACATAGGGGTAGTCAAGTGGACATCATGAGATTCTATTCAAAAGCTTGACTTGTCCATGAGGGGGACATGATTCCATATTGCTAAATAGTGTTCCCCACCAAAATTTAGTGCAACATTTTGTCTCTTACCTCTTTCTCTTATTTGTAAAATGTTATAAAGCATTATGTTCTCCTCTTTGTTGTTTATCCATTTAGTGGATCACTTGGATCTTTGCAAGTTTAAACTTGCATGATATAAGGTTGGAGTTTTGAAGGATTGTAATCTTAACTCACCTAGATGCTTGGGTTGTAATTGTAATCATGCTTAGGTGGTTAGATCTTATAAGGATTAGAGAACATGTCTCACCTAGTATATTAAAAGCATGGAATGGATCCTTGGAGATGGAGCTTGGAGGCTTTTCAGCTCAACTCATGGAGAAAGAGGTAGAAGCTTGGAGCTCCCTTGGATGTTATGGTGTTAGCATCATGATGTTGAAGGTTGGAGCCTGTAAGGCTTGGTTACATGCTTGGTTCACCTAAGTACTTGTAAGAAATGGAAAGGAGTTGTTAAGAGGAATTATTGTATTAGAGAGTTGTTGATAGAAATATGAAGTCAGGATGTTGCCTTTGCCCCATGGTTTTTTCTCTAGTTGGTTTAACAGGGTTTCCATGTATATCTTGTGTAATGGTTTATCTCTCTTATTTCCTATTTTTTGTAGCTTATTTTATTTATGTATTTGATTATTTCACATCTTAGGATTAGACCTCTTTTATCCTAACAAGTGGTATTAGATCCATGGTTTTTGGTTGGTTTGTGCAAGTAGGAGCTACAGGTGGAGAGAGACTAAGATATCAAATAAAAAAAAGTTTGGATGGAAAGTATTTCTCTTTGTGTAAGGTGAATATGCATATGGAGAAATGGAGAAGCTAAAGAAGTTTTTCCAAATGGATCATCACCAAAAATGTTCTTGTTGAATAAGAAACCATACAAATTAAGGAGCAACCTAGAATCCATTGTTATAGATGGATTTTATCGACTGGTGAAGGGGTAAAAGTTATGGGATCCTACTACCATAATGTGAGCCAAGATGATGTAAAAATTCCATGAAGAGGAGGAGGTACAAGAAACTTGAATCTATAGCTATTATAGTAGTGAATGGAAAATAAAAAATATGACCTGAGGCTCCATGAAAGGAGAAGGTCATGTGTGTGTGACATGCGATAGAGTAGAATGCAACTTGACTATATCTTTGGGGCTCAAAAACTTAGTAGGTGAAGTAATGCACTAAGTAGTGCAATGACTTCCAAATAATTAAGGATGGGTACCATGTTGAGTAGGGTGGGCAGCAGTTTTCTATTTATATAATTTAGGTATTGAATTTTGTGTGTTCTTCTCTCTTACTATTAGAAGTAGTGTAGGATGGATGGAGAATAAAAAGAGATGTGAGGTTCCATGGAAAGAGAAGGCCATGTGTGTGATATGTGGTAGAGCAGGATGTAGCTTGGCTATATATTTGGGGCTCTAAAACTCAGTACGTGAAGTAATGAACTGAGTAGTGTAATGACTTCCAAAGAATTAAGGATGGGTACCATGTTGAGTATAGTGGGTAGTGGTTTGATATTTATATAATTTAGGTGTTGAATTTTTTGTGTTCTTCTCTCTTATTATTTTAAGTAGTGTAGGATGGATGGAGAATAAAAATAGATGTGAGGTTCCATGGAAAGAGAAGTTCATGTGTGTGATATGTGATAGAGAAAGATGTAGCTTAACTATATCTATGGAGCTCAAAAACTTAGTAGGTATAGTGATGCACTGAATAGCATGATGACTTCTCAAGAACTGTGAATAGGTGCCATGTTGATCATGGTGGGTAGTGGTATGCTACATATGGAAGAGTCATGTGTTGAGTTATATGGGTTATTCTCTCCTATTGATAATTACTATTGAGAATGTAGTGTGCACTTGTTGTTGTTCATGGATAGACAGTGGGATGTGAAAGCATCATTCCTACATGATAATATTGTGATGAGATGGAGTAGCTAAAAGGTTATGTGATGAGGCAAAGAGTTGATGGTTTGTGGATTAAAGACTGTATGAGATAAATCAGACATGCAAATGGAGTACATTGGTACCTTTATGGAGAGCCAAGGTTTAGTAGAGGTTGTTGCTATGTGTAGATGGCATGTTCATTTTAGGCCCCAACATGATCAAAGGTGAGATGGCTCAAGTGACTAGGATGAGATGTAGATGGTTGGAGGAAAAAACTAAGGATGGAGATACACAATGGGCATAAGGCAAGAAATATTTGTTTATGTCTTTGAAGACATGTGGAGAAGGTTTAGTAACATTTTGGCATGTAGAAGATGAAACTAGTTAGTATACCACTTCTTTCAAGTTTTAATCTATCTTCCAGAGTGTCCAATAAAATAGGAGAAGAAGACATAGATGTCTTATATAACGTATTCGTCAGGAGTAGGAAGCCTCAAGAAAGCCATGGTGTGCACTAAACTGGATACTTCCAAGTAGTTGAAGTTGTGAGTGGTTCATGGAATAATCTTGAAGAAGGATGGGTTTGTGGTGAAGTGGGAGTCACTTCAAGTTGTTGTAATTTGCTTTGGAGGAGTAGATTTTGAAAAAGTCAATTAGGGTAGAGAAGTTTTATTAGTGCAAAAAACTTCTACTGTGCTTGTTGTTATGGAGTAATAGTGGGTATTGGCATTGATAGTAGTTGGGTGGTAGCTGGTTGGCAAAAGATGCAAGTGTTTGAAAGTCCTATGTGTATGACTTTGAGTGGGATATTATTGGGTGTGAATCCACTATTCATAGGTCACTATTTATGAATTACTATTCATGAGTACTATTCACATGTCACTATTCATTGATGAGGTGGTAATGGTGACTAGGTAGGTGAGGTGGATCCTAGGTGATGCGGCATGTAGGTGTGGCATGTAGGTGATGTAGCAGGAAGGCGATGTAGTGGTGCATCCCATGGTGGGTCCCAAGTGTGATCATGTTGATTTGACAAGTGTGGGGCATAGAACTCCAATTGAGGACATGGACTTTATCCTTAGTGGGTCACATGGGCTTTTTTTGGAGTTATGATTGCAAGGTCATGGTGTGGGATGTCATGTTTGACAATCCCATGAGTCACATGTGTGAATAATTCAAAAAAGATATTGGATTCTCTTTTGTGCACATGGGAAGGAGATAAGATGATTCCTTTGGTTGATTTCCCTCACATGGGTGAGTGGGGTGCATTTATATGAGTCACATGTAGTGATTTGATCTTGTATAAAGTAGTGGACCTACTTTATTGACCTTGCACGTGGAGATAAACATATTTACTATTTGATCACATGACACCCCCACTAAGTGGGATGTAACAGTTGGAGTGCACATGGCTTGCACATGTGAGTGGTCAAGTGGGCATAATGAGATGCCATTCAAAGGCTTGACTTGCCCATGAGGGGGACATCATTCCTTATTACCAAATAGTGCTCCCCACCAAAATGTGGTACAACATTTTATCTCTCCTCTCTTTATCTTATTTATAAAATGTTATAAAGCATTATGTTCTCCTCTTTATTGTTTATCCATTTGGTGGATCACTTGGATCCTTACAAGTTTGAACTTACATGATAGAAGTTTGGAGTTTGGAATGTTTGTAAGTTTAACTCACCTAGATGAGTGGGTTGTAAGCATCATCATGCTTAGGTGGTTAGAGCCTATAAGTCTTAGAGAGCATGGCTCACATAGTGTATTAGAAACATAGAATGGATCCTTGGAGATGGAGCTTGTAGTCTTGCTAGCTCATCTCATAGAGAAAGAGGTAGAATATTAGAGCTCCCTTAAATGTTATGGTGTTAAAATTATGATGTTAGAGGTTAGAGCCTATAAGTCTTGGTTGCAAGCTTGGTTCACCTAAGTTCTTTTAAGCACTATAAAGGAGTTGTTGAGATGTGTTGTTGTAGAAGAGAGTTGATGATGATAATATTAATTCTAGATGTTGCCTTTAACTCATGGTTTTTTCCCTGGCTAGTTTAACTAGGTTTCCATGTATATCTTGTGTAATGGTTTGTCTCTCCTATTTTCTATTTTTTGAAGCTTGTTTTATTTTTGCATTTGATTATTGAACATATTAGGATTAGGCCTTTTAATCCTAACAATTATGGAGAATGGAGGAGTTAAGCCCACATATAGATAAATGGCTAGAGGAATGGCAAATAAGAATCGTGTGTTTAGTTACAATATAAGTGACTTACAATATATAAAAAATTAATATTATCAAGTATATGTGACCATATTTAAGTGTATACAAGCTCAATGAAATCAAAATTGAAAATATTTATAAAGCCCCTCCTAAATTATGCCACTCAATATAAATACAAAGGTAATGTTCATATGGTATATCTAAGAGACCCACCTCAATATTTCAAATATAATCCACTTGTTAGATTCATAAGTGTGGTTAAGGAAACTAAGAAAGATCCTACTTTAGTTATATTCTATGATCATGATATTTTGAATGATAGTTATAATAATGGACCATTATACATATAAGTGATCATAGGTGCACATTCAGAGGAAATGCATGGAATTATGATTGATAATGGTTCATATATGTGTATGTTATATATGTGTAATTTATATTTTGAAAGAAACAATAACAAACAAGTTCTTACTCTGAATCAAATGCAACCTTAGATTGAGCAAGGAAAGAGAGGAATAATACCTTCACTTACCAAGTGAAGATCTTATTGGTGTAGAATTTTTTCTACTATGTGGTTTTACCTCCTCTATTTTATTTATCTTGTTTAGGTTTATTATAAGAAATTAGTGAAAGATAATCTTACATGCATGAGGATATTGGGGTATGTCTATATTTCACCTATATGTGTACCTTTTCTATTGATGTTTTGGCCAATGTTAATGATATAATGGTATTTATAACTTCTCTTTTATAAGGCTTTTTTCTTTCATTTCAAGGTTATGAAATTTCCCTCTAGAGGTTCTTCATGCATGTTTTGTTGTTCAGTTGATCATGGTGTAATTTGACATGGCATCAGAGCCATTCTAATATTCATTTGCTATCTAAATCTTGGTGAGATCTTTGCAGTGCATTCTTATTATTTTCATTGATTTCAATTCTCAAGGGTTTGGTAGGGTTTATAAATAACTCATGTGAATATAACCATTGAATTCTCTAGATGAAAAATAGATAGCGTCATTGGATTTAAAATGTGTTAAAACCCTAGGATTGGTTATAAACATGACTTAGTGTCATGACAGCTATTTTTAGCCATTTTTTAGGGTTTTAGGTTTTTTGTTTGTTTTTACCTATATCCCTATCCCTAGAATCTTTAATCAAAAAACACTTTCTAGGTTTTTCTAGGTTTTTTGAAAAAGTTAGTGGGTTCTTATCACTTTTAGGTGAAGATGAACAATTTATTGCAAATCTAAGGTTCTTTGTGTAGGTTTTTTACCCTTTGGCCATTCTAACACTTAGGTTTTTTTGCAAAATTTGACCTACCATCTTCTCCTAAAAGTGACAAGAACCTCAGATTTGCAAGTAGGATATGATGAGAGGCCATGAGATGGAGAATGAGCTCATTATTTTGAGTCGAGATGACTATGATACCCTACAAGACTTCTTCATAAAGGTTAGACTTCTGAGGTTGTAGTTGAAAAAATATGGAATTGACAATAAATATGAACAACTTGTTCTATTGATAGTCTCAAAATTAGGTCCATATTATTTTATATTTCCATTGACTTTCCATGCTACAAAAAGTATGTTAAGATTGATCAGAGTTTACCAGTTCTTCATTTTATGCATAGACAGTTTAATAGAATCCACAACCAAATATTTAATCACACTGTAATATATTATTCCACACTCTATATAAAACTAGTTAGGTAATTATAATTATATAGGAAATGTATTTCATATAATCTAGGATATTATTCTACCCACAATATCTCCCAAATATCTAACAAACTCCTATAATAGCTCATAAATATTATATTATTGTTACCAACAATATATACAATAAACAACATACTTAGAATATAATAAAAAATTATATTCTAACGTAATATATTCATAGTATTATTTATCATAGTACAACCACTCATGTAAATAATTACTCCTAACATTCACCCCCATAGTTTTTACATGGTACAATATATCTCATTCTCTGATTGTAGTGTGCCACCTCCGTGTGTTCATGGTCTTCTCTGCATACATGTGCCATCACACATCTCTTCCTTCACACTCATCTACAATTGGTTTTCTAGGCTCACCAATAATCTTACAAAATGGTTTTCACAGATTCACCAATAACCTTACAAAATGGTTTTCTCATGTTCACCACTAACTTTACAAAATGGTTTTCATAGGTTTACCACTAACCTTACAACATGGTTTTCACAGGTTTACCACTAACCTTCATTAAGATTGTTACAATGTTTTTTAGATCAATATTCTCCAATGTAAATATATAAAATGGGTTATATGGGAATATTATTTACAAGTGAACATGTACAACTGTTCTTATTTTTCACAGATGCTAAAAAATCAATGTAACTACCACACCACATTGAAAAAACTAAAATACACGCAACTAAAAATAAAACACCACACAAAATGTCACCACATCATTGGTGTAGCCCCATCATTAGCAACTGATGAGAGGTAGTTGAAAGACCTCCAACCTCTATGTATCCTTTAGCGTCTAGTTGATGAAGCTACTTCACTCAATTGGTATGTTGATGTAGCTCAGGTGCATGAATTTTCTAAGGGAAATCCCCCAGATAGTTTGGATGTCACATACAAGCGATAATGTATCCTTTATACATTTGACTCAGGACATCAAGGTCTCTTGAAAATGCATTTGTAAATAACGACCTTTTGAAAATAACGACTCACTAAAAAGACATAAAAGACTTTTTACAAATGATGACATTATTTTGTACAATATAATTAATGACTAAAAAAAGATTAACGCTTTTTTTCTTTTTTTTTGATAGATTTGAAACATATAAAAAATTAAAAGACTCTTTTTGTCATAAAATTAAAAATAAAAACAATGTGACCTTGAAATATTTTAAAGACTTCTAAACAACTAATACCCAACTATATAACATTAGGCTATTTAAAACTTCTTTCTAGTGGACAAAAAACATAAATAAACATAATCATACATATTCAACCAAAAATAATATAAAGACTAGATGCATATAATGACTGACAATGAAGATAAAATAAAACTAAACTTAAAAGAGATAAACTAACACAAATGATATTTATACAAACATAAAAAAATGACTTAAAATCATACGACCTTGACTTACAATATTTTGACAAAGCTATGAAGAGATTTTTGGATAAATACCAGTCATTTCTCAAGACCTACATGCTTGAGATGGTTTGGTGAATATTGAAATACATGATGCTTATAAGTATCATAGGATCGAATCACAACTCAAAATTGGGAGGTAAGTTAGATAGTGTTAGCTGGATGAAGGGCAATGGTGTTGGATATCAACCTACATAAGTCAAAAGCAAAGGTACATGAGAAGACATCAATGAAAAATAAGTGATGCCAAATGCATGTCCTCAGGACTACCAATTTTGAAGCCAAAGAGTCTTCTTTCCCAATATTTTATAATGTAAATATTTTCACAAATAATTGGTAGGCCTTTGTTGAGCATAATAGCCTTTCACCTTTTCTTCCTCCCTCTACATCACTTTTGTGGTACCAGCATTGTAGTTGGGCCAATGTATTTTGTAATAGCTATCTCATTAAGAGGATTGGTATCCAAATGAATGCATCAAATCTGATGGACAGTGTACACTTGGAGAGACATGACCAGATTTGACAATTGCACAAGGATCTAGCTGGCGAAGATGAAAAGCATGATTTACATCAAGAAATACACAATAGAATTTAGAAATCAAAACTGATAGTCAAGAACAAATGGAAAGATGTTTAAATGTGATTGACACTAGTGTAGTGCAAATCTACAATGTTTGCATAGAAAATCTTAGAATTTCGACCCATGCATCTAGATCCTTTCCCTCTCATCCTACCTCTAAAAGATACATACTTATAACATTTATCTCTATCACAAGCTTTCACTGGTATTCCTTCTTTGATACCACTGTTAGGATCAATCAAAGTTTACCAGAGCTTCATTTTATGCATAGACACTTTAATATAATCCATATGCCAAATATTTAATCACACTACAATATTTATTCCACACTCTATATAAAACTAGCCAAGTAATTACAATTATATAGGAAATGTATTTCCTATAATCTAGGATATTATTCTATCCACAATCTCTCCCAAATATCTAACAAACTCCTATAATAGCTTGTAGGTATTATGTTATTGTTACCAATAATATATACAATAAACAACATACTTATAATATAATAAAAAATTATATTCTAACGTAATGTATCTGTACTATTATTTATCATAGTAAAACCACTCATGTAAATAACTATTCCTAACAAAGTACTATTAGATTTGCATAGAAGATGCCTTATTTAGACACCTTTGTTGTTGACCTGATTTGACAAGTTGATATAGATGGGCACAGTGAAGTCCTCAAAATCTCATGCACTTTTTTCTAAGAAAGAGAAGTATTGAAACCACAAAGAGAAGAAATGGAACAAAAATAATCAAGAGAAGGATGTCAATCCTTCCATCTCCAAATCCAATCATGAGACCTCTTCTTCTAGTTCTAAGCCTAATAAAGATTGGATCAAATGTGGAGTTTGCCTCAAGAAATCATGAGAAAATAAAATGTTTGAAGAAGCAGAATGACCAACTGACTAAGGTGCTCAAGAAGCACAACATTAATTTTTTTATTTGACCAATCATAATTCATCAACCCCTGAATCTCTAAGTCAAATGACCATGGTAAAGAAAAGGAAAAAGAGAATAGTAAGGATAAATCAAAGGGAAAGGCCCTATTTATTATTGTATCTCAAAATTCTACATGGGTCATTGGCTCTCATGTTTCACATCACATGGCCTCTTCACAGATTTATTTTAGTTCCTTGAAACCATGTGACATGTCCTTTATACAATTGGGAGATGACATGTATAAAAAGGTTCTTAAGAGAGGGTCTATTTAATTTAGTGGTGGATCATTCAATAATATTCTAAGTGTTCCCTCACTTTCAACTAATCTCCTATCAATTTTCAAAATCACTTACCTTGGTTTGGGCATGTGAGTTGAGTTCACTCCAGATTTAATGTATGTAAGAGAGTTATATAGTGATATTTTCTTTGGTAGTGGGAATGTTTAATCATTAGAGACAATTTGTTCCTTAATATCCTTCAGATTATTCTTCTTCAAACTCACCTAAAATTGATGACACTTCTAAGCCTAAGCATGTTTCTAATATTAATGACTCTTATTATAATATAGATGACTATAGTAGTGATGGGGACTCACCTCCGCCATCTCCTTGTCACCTTCTAGATATTGAGGAGTTAGTTCCCGATCAACCTACCCCTAGTTCACTTTAAATATTATAGGGAACAATTATATTGATCTAAGACACATTAGACATCGAGTAATCTATCCCATAGTTTTAGGGCATTCAATTGTCCTTTATTTCCTCTACTTTCATTGCACCATCATTACATAGAGAAGTTGGGCCATATACTTTGCATGAGGAGAATAGTTTATTATATAGGAATCACACCTTAGTTGAAGATCCATCAAGAACATGGCAAAAACATTCACTATTCTAAGGTGATCTAATATTCATTACATCTACTTTGGATCCACAATCACTCCATGACACTCCTTTTTAGGACATAGAGTGGCTACAAGCAATTGTAGACCTTAGTGGGGATTTTTAGCCCTATCTTCTTCTTCACTCTCTTTTGGATAGGATTTTTATTCCTAAGGGTTTTCTCCTTTTCTCCACTTTATGAGAGTCGCATTTTGATTGGATACCTCATTAGGCCTTATTGTTGGGACCCAATTCTTCTACCTCCTAAGCTATGCTTAAAGGGAGGTGTTGATGTAGGCTTTTTTCCACTATGTGGTTTCACCTACACTATTTTATTTATCTTCCTTAGCTTTAATCTAGGTCATTAGTGAAAGATAATCCCACATGCATGAGGATGTTAGGACATGTCTATCTTTCACCTATATATGTATCTTTCCTATTTATTTTTTGCCAATGTTAATGAGATGATGTTATTTACAACTATATTTTGTGAGACTTTTTTCTTTCATTTCAAGGTTATGAGATTTCACTATGCAGGTTCTTCATGCATGCTATTATTCAGTTGATTATGGTGCATTTTGATAGATCTCCATTGTTGAATGGATTTATTTGTCATTTGATGGAATGTAGTTTCTCAAAGGACCATGTAATAATCCATCAGTAGTTACCTATGAAGAATGAGTTCTTGATTGCAAAGATGACAGATATTTTCTATATTTTTCCAAGATTTTATCCAATTATTTCCAAGATCTTTTCCATATTTTTCCAAGATGTCTTCCAATATGTGAGAATGAAGGAGAAAGGTTTAATTTATAGATTTTGGATGGAAGAATGAATGGTTGAGATTAACTTGATCTATTTGGAAACATTGAATTTGAAAAGATGAGATTAAATCATTTGATTTAAGGCTTGTATGTTTTAATTTGTTTAAAACTAATTGGATTGATTTTTTATTTTGTTGGGTGAATATTTTGTCGTCAACTAACTAATGACAAAATGGGGATATCAGCCACAGCATAAGGGAGATTTACACCACGAGGAGTGTTGCTTTACCAGATCAAGACGAGGCAAATCTCTCCTCTCATCAAGGGGAGGTTCCCTATCAATATTCATGTGATATAAGCATATATATAATTAAGCAGAAAATAACACATGGGGGTGGTATAACAACATCTACTTCTCTTTTTTAGAAGTAATGTATGAAGGACAAAAGAGGAAAATCCCTGGTCTAAAGATAACAACACTCCTCTTCTTTCAGGAATGGTATCAAATGAAGAGCAAGAGATTACCTGAAGTAACAAAGTTCACAAGAATGCTCACGCAAGCGCAAAGTCTTTCGTAGCTTCTCCACAGATCTGAAACAAGTACAACCATAGAGTAAAGTGAAGCACAAAGTCTTCACCTGAAACTACCAAAAGATAAAAGAATCTCAAAGGTAAAAGTAGCACAAAGTCTATTTTCTACCCTCAAGAAACGCCTTTAGATAATATAAACACGCCCACTGCTTACAAGATCAAATAAACAAGATATTTCTAGGAAAAGACATAAGAGCCATTTCCTAAATCACACAGATAATCTCAACACAAAGTCTGAAACAAACCTGCTTCTCATTTATTTCATCAAAATATGATTTACAAATTTGAGCACAAAGTCTCAAAAGTTGTTTCAATTTCAGTAGTGTTTGCTATTAAATTTTCTAGAAGACCGATTATAAATGAGGTCTCCACTATATATAGGGAGAAAATCCTCAAAAACAAAAAATAATAAGATATAAAATATCCTGGTCAAAGATGACTCATCTTTGACTTTTAGATATTTTTCAAAATATTTACAAGTAATTACATATTACAAAATTGTATGCATTCTGCACAAAACAGAAATGCATAAGGATAGAAAAAGAGAGAAGGGGGAGATGGAGAGTCAATTCTTGTTGCCGAACTTCTTCAGATGAGCATCGTACATGGTGATCGATGTCTGAATTCCTACGTTGTCAGGCATAGCTGCATTTTTGGAGACAACTCTCGCTCTGATTAGCGCGTCTTTCAATGTTGTGATGGCTTTAGAATGGCCAGTTAACCTGGATTTCAAATTCTCTAAAGTTAACTGAGCATCTAGAATGTTGTCCACTGAAGTCATTGAGAAAGACGCTTCTTGAAAATCCTTCTGGATCATCCCTTTGAAACTCTGAATCATTTCCTCTGCCGAAAGAAACTGATGGTCCTTGGAGGTCAAGTTGCATGGTTCTAACTTGTTAAGCAGGCTCAGGTCACTCTTTTCACTAGCTTCCTTGAAAGCTTTGAGATCATCAACTAAGTCTTTGAGTACCTGAGTTCTGAAGACTATTGACTCTTTGATCTCACATAGGAATCTTTGTTGGGGATGACGTCGATAGTTATCAGGGTGCTTTTTTTGAGATTCTTCATTTCCTTCCACCTGCTAAGATCTTTCTCTAAGCCGTCAATTTCCCGAGAGATAAGGGAGACAAAGTCATCTACCTGAGTTCTCAATCTCTTCATTTTACCTATTTTTTTGCAACTTCTGACAGTAAAGAGACTCCCTGATTGTGCATCCTCTCAATATATTCCTCCATGACTTTCCCTTTTAAATAGGTCTTTTCGGCTTTCTGAATGACTGAATCATCCATAGAAAAAGCCTCTGGAGTCACTGTTTTAGGGGGAATAGTGAATCTTCTGATTACTAATGTTAATTGCTCAGCCTTGGCTTTGTAAAAATCCTTCATTTCTTTTTCTTTGTCAAACTTTTGGACCATAATGTCCATTGCTGCCTGAAAATCACTTTTTACGCCTTCGTGAGTAACTTTGCCAAGTTCAACATGAGAGAGGGAATAACTGCTCATTTCAAAACCCTCAAGGGCTGCGTCCTGAGGAGGTTTGGCAATTTCTAAAAAAAATTGCCCCTTTTCTTCGACCAACCTGGAGAGGATTTTTGGCTTTTTAAGAGACTTTGCTTTCGCCAGTACTATCTTACCAAAGTCGAATTCATCTGGGGAGATGGCCATTTTCTTTCTTTTACGTGTGAAAGTAGACATCCATGGCAGGAGAGAAGTACCTATTGCAACAATAGTCACCTCTGCCAGTGTTATTGTAGCAGCTTTCATACTATTGGTGGTGACAGTGGTTGTAGTTGGAGTAACCGGTGAAACCATATCAACTACTGGTTCCGGCTCAGGTGCAGGGCTTGGTGGCAGGTTGAAAAATAGAGATGAAAGACTCAAAATGGACTCGGAAGAGCGGGGAGAACCTGCTGAAGGGCCCTGAGGATCACCAAAAACAACCCTGGAAGGGGAAGCGGCTCCGGAAGATGGAGCATTGATTGGAGAGATAGGAGAAGCAGGTACCGTGAGAGACTGAGGGGGAGAAAGAGAGGCATTCTGGGTCGGCTGTGCTTGTCCCAATGAGATCGGAGACTCAACACTTGGTCTTTCTGAAGGTTGACCCTGTGTCTCCATGGGTTGAGCTGTCTGTGCCTCGGGGCTTGGTTCTTTAGTTCCTTCAGCTGCTGCTTCAGGCTCTTGTGCAGGTTTAGGCTTTTTGGAGACAAAAATGATTCTAGGTTTGCGAGGCTGAGATGGAGAAGGAACGTCTCCTTTGTTCTTTGTTCGGTTCTCTGCCTTCCTCTTCAACTCTGCTTGGTATTCAGCCTCTGATCCTATGATGAATTCTTTCAGGGTGATCCCTTTGGCTGCTAACCAATCATTGGTGTTAGCCAATATTGGTTTGAATCTTTTCCTTAGAGAAGTCAGTTCCTTCTGAGACCAGTTAATCGGAGGGAGAGGGGAATCAGCAACCTTTTCCACCAGATATCTACTGTTTATGATATTCCCATCATCAATTAAACCTGAAGGGATATCTATGAGCTTGAGGTACTCTATATGTTCAAGTGTAAGATGGCAATAGTCTATTTTCCTTATCTCATCAGCCGTCCTCATGTTTACCCAGATATCTTCAATCATGGGCTCGTGGAACTGGGTTTTCCTTCGGATCGTCTCTCTGACTCCTCTGTAGTCAAATTTCTCCCATATTTTGAATGGTTTGATGGTAACCATTTGCATTTCTATTTCCATGACCTTGGCTTTAGTTGATGTAGCAACTGAAAATCTGCCAATTTGGATAGGGAACTTGAAATCGGGTCTCTTGAGCTCCATCTGCTTTGTGTGTACGACAGACATTTGTCAGCAAAGCGCCATTAGGACCAACCTGTCCAAAGGGAATTTTGGGAGCATGTAAGGGTATCCTTGGTAAAAACCCACTTGAAGATAGCAAAAGGTAGGAAACTGGAGAAACATGCACCCAAAACTATTCACTACCGCCCATGCCTTGTCTGATATTTTCTTCTGCTCCAGCTGAGGGTCGAAGAGACACAAAAATATGGCAAAGAATGCATCATTTACTCACCTAAAATGTCATGTTAACCCTTAAAGCATCAGCTGTGGATAGTAAGAGTAGACCAGGGTAGTCCTTCTATCCCCCTCTATTGTCAAACCTGGGAAAGAACGCATGACAACAGCTATATAGACTAGGTACAAGGTCATATAGAATTTAAAAGAGGTTTGTACCCTGGTCAATTGCTCGTGGATAGCATTGCTGATCTGTTCCCCCTAAAAGATGGTTTGTTTGCCTTGAAGGATGATCTTAATGAAAGGATACATCCATTCATGAAACAGTGAAGAGGACGAGAGGCCCCGTACTCTGCTGAGGAGGGTGATTAAGTCACCAACCTTCTCGATGAAATCACTTCTGGGGAAGCTTTTCGGCCATCTAGATAGACTGGTCCTCAGAGTTTTGAGCCATTTATAGTTCATGACCTTCTTTGCCCTTTCGGGGTCTTTGTCATACTCAATCTATGCATTCTCGAAATCGATTTGGGTCACTTCAATGGCTGGAGGACACAAGAAAGCTTTATCAATAAAATCAGGGTCCAACCAAATTATCATGCTACCATTGGCGTCTAAGACCGATCTGGTCTCCTTGTTATAAAAGTGTGCACACTAGAGGATAAACTCTGCATGATATGCTGCTACTGGAAAGGCGGCCACTAGGTGGTGTTGCTCTCAACAATTCTTTTTATCCCAGTGCTGGGATTGGTTGCCTTAGTTTGCCCCAAGAATTCGGCCATGTCCATGTGGCTGATCTCTGTATCTCAAATGTCATCAACATTCAAGGTGACTGATGTGAGCGGGAAGATGCCCTGGTATTTGTATTTCATTATCTTCGCCTTCGAGGGAGATGCTTCCATCATAGGGGATGATCTTGATTAGACGGGAGCAGGTGTACAGGAGCTCCCTGAAGGTGCCGCTGCCATTGATAAAAAAGAGGGTGAGCAAGAGAGGGAGAGCACAATTTAAGTGACATGGGTTACTAAATGTCACTTAAATAGGCCAGGTCAAGCAAAGAGGTGAAAAACGAGGAAGGAAAAAGTGTGAAAGGGACAACTCAGAAGAAAATCTGAGAGTTAGCTGAAAAAAAAGAAAAAATGCAGGGGCAACGAAAATCGCCGCCCTTGCATAATTGGACGAAAATGCAAGGGCTGTGAAAATCGCTGCCCTTGCAAGAAAAATGCAAGGGCGGCGAGAATCGCCACCCTTGCGGGAAGGATGCAAGGGCGGCGAAAATCGCCGCCCTTGTGGGGGCTCGCAAAGTGCAAAGGCGACAATTTTTGCCGCCTCTGCACAAAGGTTGCAAAAACCAGAGGCGGCAAAAAATGCCGCCACTGCGCTGGGCAAAGGAGGATGCGGAAGGGCAGTGAATTTTGCCACCTTTGCATAGGGATCAAAAAGACACGAGCAGCAAAAATGCCGTCCGCATTAGGCCGCGGTGAAAAAAATTACGGGCAGAGGGAGGGAGAAGAAAAACTAACTAAAAACTAAGTTAGGAAAGAAGAAGAAAAAGAAATAAAACTGAAAGACAAACCCTACCTGGAAAACATGCTCACCACGAAGTCGGATCTGCAAGTTGATGCATCGAAATGTCACTTAGGGCGCTCAGGTGCAAGAGGCAGGAGGAGGAGAGGAAGCAGTGAGAGGAAAGAGGCTCAAATCAGAATATACAGGGTGAAAAACTCACCCCAACAACCCATCGCATACGGCCATAAATGCCTTGCATGGAAATCGAGACATGTAAGGACGGTGAAAATTGTCGCCCTTACATGTAGTCGGTCTCTTGTGCAGGGGTGGCAAAAATCGCCACCTTTGCAGGAAAAATGCAGGGGCGGCGAAAATCGCCGCCCTTGCAGAAAAACACAAAAAATGTAGGGGCGGCAAAAATTGCCGCCCTTGCAGGGAAAAATAAGAAGAGGCCAACTCTTGGGAGGAGGAGAAAAAGGAAAAAGGGAAGGGAAAACTCAGCCTTGATGGGAATGTAACCACTCCCTGATCCGACCAAGACAAAAATGAATTAAAGAATTCGTATCGAAAAATGAACTTAGAGAGACAAAAGATGAAACAGACAAGTTTCGTAGGGGGTTGCTTCCAGAATGAGCCAAGCTTATTTTGAAAACAACAGCTAGCTCCTGTTGGGGAAATTCCATTTAATCAAAAATATTAGTGAAATTAGAATCCAGTCTCTAAGTGCCTTCCTCCAAGCCATTGGGCTACGGAGTCGAGCGAGAAACAAAAAAGAGAAACAAACAAAACACAAGAACTGTACATATGCTACAAATGGACTCATCCGAGCTTCAAAGGTTGAAAAGCTTTAGATGCTTCCCATTATGAGGTAGTGTAAATGGTGTTCCATCTTCATACTCCAACAAAAAGCTGGCCTCGCCACAGAGCTGCCGAATGGTGAAAGGACCCCTCCACAGGGAGTCAAATTTGCCGTGCATCCCTTTTGGTTTACGTCGCTTGTCCCATAACAAGACTTGATCTCTAATTTAGAACTCACGCGCTTTAGCCTTTTTATCAAAAAGTGCTTTCACCCAGTCCTGATGTTTCTTGATCCGATCTACCACCATAACTCGTTGTTCGTTCAGCTCGGTCAGACACATGATCCGCTTGTCAACTGAGCTTTCGAAGGTTGAGTCTTCAATTGCTCTGGTTAATCTGAGTGCTGATAGTTCAAGGGTGATGGGAATTTCTACATTTTGTTCATATGGGAGTTGGAAAGGTAACATACCTATAGCTCTTTTGGGTGTTATCTTATCGGCCCATAAAGCATCATACAAAGCTTTGTGCCATGTTCTCTGATTGTCGTCCACTAACTTCCTGATAATGGTGACCAGGTTTTTGTTGCTTGATTCTACTTGTCCATTTCTTTGAGGAAAATAATCTGAGATGTGAGACAAGGTAATCTCATAATGGAAACAAAATTGAGTGATTTCATGCGACGAAAAATAGGTTGCATTATCCGTCACAATTTTTAGTGGAACCCCAAACCTAGAGATGATATTTTCTTTGAGGAAGCTGCATACTACTTCAGATGTAGTATGTTTGGTTGGTATGGCCTCCACACATTTAGTAAAATAATCCATCGCGGTGAGGACATAATCATGTCCGACACTTGAAGATAGGTTAACTGCGCCAATAAAATCAACACCCCATTGCTGAAATGGTTCTTCGATCACAACTGGCTTGAGGGGCAAAGCAGGCAGCTTAGGCTTTCCAACGAATTGCTGACACAGCTCACACTTACGCACCCATTTGTAAGCATCTTGAAAAAGTGTGAGCCAATAGTACCTTGCTCGTATAATCTTGTGTGCCGTTACGGTGCGGAGAAATGTCCTCCACAGGCCAAATTGTGGAAAGATTCTAAAAGTCTTCCTTGTTGAGTTTTGTCAACACAACGAAGAAATGCCCCGTCCAGGTTTCTCTTATAAAGACCATTGTCCCACAGAGCATAACTAACTGCTTTCAATTTAACATTCTATTTTTCTTTAAAAGAAAGATGAGGAGGACACTCGCCATATGTTAAAAAATAAGCAATGTTAGAATACCACTCATCAGTAGTGGCGACAAAGAGAACTACAGGCCCGCTTTTGACATCTTGTTATTCACTTTTTAATTCATCTGGAATGTTGTTGGTGATCAATTGGCAGAGACCCTTTCCTCGTACGAGCTTAGTTGGTTTGATGTCCAGATCAAATTCCTGAGTTTTGGCAAACCAGTTACCTCTCTTTGTACCGAACTCTTGCTGAGTCAAAATAGATTTTATTGTTGTATCTGGCACGAGAACTTCGGTGTGAGAATTCAGGATATAAAACCTGAAATGCTTGACAGCCTTGACCACGGCATATGCATGTTTCTCCATAAGGGAATATTTCAATTCGTGATTTTTGAGTGGGCAACTCATGAATGAAATTAGAGATTCTGCATTTTCTGAATTGGAATGAACCAAAATAGCTGATAGTGTATGCTCAGAGACATAACTATATATCTTGAAACCTTTAGTATAGTCCAGACAGACCAAGACTGGTGCCCGAACAATTGCTTCTTTAATTTTTTTGAACGCTGCTTTGCCCTCGACAGTCCACCTAAATGTGGCATGGCTCTTCATCATGTTGACAATGTGACGGGTTTTCTTGACAAATTTTGGAACAAATCTCCTAAGGAAATTCACTTTTCTAAAGAAAGAATGAACTGCGGTCTTGCTGGTAGGCAGGGTAAGTTCTTGGATGGAGCTAACTCTTTCCGAATCAATTTTGATGCCTTTTCGAGACACTATGTGTCCGAGGAGTTTTCCTTTAGTTACTTCGAAGACAGATTTCTTTGGGTTTAATGAGATGCTGTTTTGATGGCAGTGCTCCAGTACCTTTTGCAAATGATGGACATGCTCGAAACGTTGTTTTGAAAATACCGTCAGATCGTCTAGGTATACTACAATGAATTTTCCCATTACATCTTTGAAAGCGAGATCCATAGCCCTTTGAAAAGTGGTGCCTGCATTTATTAGACCGAACGGCATCCTGTGGTAAGCGAAAGTGCCCCAAGGGGTGGTGAACGATGTCTTGTGTTGATCTGCTTTCCCGACCTCAACTTGATTATAACCCGAAAAACCGTCAAGCATTGACAACATTTCTGAACCTATTACCATCTGTAAGACTTGATCCATAATGGGAAGGGGATAGTTATCTTTTAAGGACAACTAATTCAAGTTCTTGAAATCTACACAGATTCGAATCTCACCATTTTTCTTTCTGACGGGTACTATGTTAGCAACCCATGTTGAGTGATGGATCGGAAAAATTATCCGAGCATCCAGCATCTTTTGTATCTCAACTAAAATAGTTCCTGAGATTTTTGGATTATATTGCCTGGATTTTTGTTTGTAAGGCATAGAGTTGGCTTTGAGGGGAATGTCATGATGGATGTCATGTGGCCTAAGAGATTTCAAGTCATCATAAGAATAGGCCAACACATCCCTATATTGACGGAGTAAACTAGCAAGTTCAAACCTTTCTTTGGAAGTACAGCATTTCCCAATGTTTACCATCTTAGGATCGTGCTTGGTTCCCAAGTTGACTTGATCAAAATCTTGAGAAGAATGTGAATCTATTCGTTGTTATTTGACAAACCTATCATGGTCATCAAACAGCTTCTCTAGGGAAACCAAACCTTTGGGAATTTTATTCCCCTTGAGCTGTAGAAAATCTTCACCTGTATTGGCCTGGGTTTCAGGGGTTAGCCCACACTCTCGGGGCTCGCTACCTTCAAAACACACTTGTTTGAAAGCGTCCTTTTGCTCCAAGAAGGCGATGATTTGATCATCATTGTTAAACACTTGCCAGTGGTCAACATTGTCTAGTACACTTGGTCGGAAAACTAGCTCGATAGTATACTTATTTCCCTTAAAATCTGCGTGGGGAATCAGGAGGGTGGCAGAGACAGCCAATGCATCTGCTAGATCATTGAATTCTCTTAGAACGACAGAGATATTGAAGGTGTCAAAATTTTTGATCTGATCCCATACTAGATTACGGTAATGGCGTAACCTCTCATTCTTGGTTTGATAGAGGCTCCTTACTTGACAGACTATCAACTCAGCATCTCCTTTAGCATGGAGTTTCCTAACACCCTTTTCCTTGGCAGCCTGTAGTCCAAGCAACAGGGATTCATATTCGGCCATGTTGTTAGTATTATTGAATTGCAATTTGTAAAAAAAAGGAGTGATTTTTCCTTGAGGGGATACCAACACAACTCCTACTCCTGATCCAGTAGAAGAGCAACTTTCATCGAACTCCAAAGTCCATAGCTCATTAGGTATTGCTTTTTCAATAAAAACTTTTCCGCTTTGGGGAAAGGGTTGTTTTATGTGTTCATTTTGCTTGGGTATTTCGCTCTTCATGTCGACTGAAGCCAAAACCAAATCATCACCCGTAGGAGTTTCATTTAATGCACCGTGGATCTCATATGTGGATAAGAAATAAGTGCCCATGCCTGATGACTCAAATAAAATCTGAGCTTTAGGTGCTGCGAAACGGGTAACTACATACTTGGCTTCTTTTTCAGGAAGCAATTTTTTCATGACGCCTTGAACTAGAATCCTTGCTTCTGATAGGTCCATGCTTAACTCGCCCACAACATCCTTACAGAAATTTCGCCCAAGCAGGATGCCGTAAGACACTGGAACATCGGCTACTAGAATCGTCATTTTTATTCGCTTTTCTGGAAAAGCTGCAAAGGCATATTGGGCATCTTTTATTTGGCCAAGGAGGGGAACCTGTTTTTTTTCCATGGAAAAACACCTCCCAAAAGTTTTGGTCAAAGTTAGGCTGAGAGAGTATGCCACTTTGGCAGGCATAACATTATCTAAAGCCCCGGAGTCTATAATACAATTACTTAGTTTGTAACCATTTATAAGCAGGAAAACATAGAAATGTTCTATTTTTTTGAGTGCAATAGGAGGAGTCACAACCAGATTATTTTGGGCTGGTTGGTCTTTAGGGAGATCAGGAACAGCTTTCAAAGAATCCTATCCTACAAGGGTAGCTTTATTCTTAACATATTCGGCTAACCTATCGAACTGTTCTGGGTTAGATCTCAAATATTCAACCTCTGTCATTTGAATCTTAGTCTTTCTAGCATGCTCAATTATATCAAATAATTGAAAAGAAGTTGAGATAGAAGAAGAGACTGCATCATCAGAGGCTTTGACAGGTACCCCACTAGCTTGAGTAGCAGAAGAGGGGGATATCGGGTGATTGGGAGTACTTACTTTTTTATGAGTTACCTGATCTTTGGATTGCGGAGGTAATGGAGTCTCGCGTCTGGCTATAGAAACTGCTTGTCGGGGTTCTCCATCTGGTGTCTTTCTTTTGTCAGTTTGTGAAGCCGATTGATTTTGAGATCTGGTAAAAATAGCATAAGTTCCCTCCGAATCTTTTCCTTTATCCCCGACTTCATCTTGATAATCCAGGAAACCAATATTGGAGTCGCCAGCTAGTTCCTCACCCTGTTCATCAAAAAAGTTAGTATCTTCTTGGGGGTCTAGCTATGGTTGAAAGGAGTTGTCGCGCTCTGCTTCTAGGTATCCGACCGCTAAATTGGCAGGCACTGCTTCGATGGCTAGTCTTCCAGAAGGGGGAGGTAGACGGTTTGATTGTCCTTGGGTCCAGACAGTATTACCTTGATATTATTGATTCTGGAATGTCCTCCTGGGTGCATCTCGATAGGTAGGAGCAGACGTCCCTTGGGCAATTTGCCTTTTCAAAGCTATCAGTTCATTTGTTAATTTTTGCACCATAAGATCTGTAGTGCCCGTAGAAGAGCTTTCTACCGATGAAGGGAATTTATTTTTACTAGACTCTTTCCTAATCTTGCTTGCCAGGATAAGGTCGTCTTCAATCTCGGTAGCCAAACCTTGAGCCAAGGCTAGGTCCATAGGGCCAGCTTGCCTTAACAGGAAACTAACTTCAGGAAGCTGCGAGTTGATGAAAAAGCACTTGAGATTTTCCGGTGTGGGCTGGGCCACAGTTGGAATTTGATTTCTTAATTTGTTGAATTTGGCTATGAAATCCCTCATGGGCTCCTGGGATTCTTTCTTTAATTGTGTCAGCTGAGCTAACAAAGCATGTGCATCTTCAGCGGGCTTAAATCTAGCTTCAAATATGGACTTTAGCGTATCCCAGCTTGTCACTGACCCAGCCTGCAGGTGATAAAACCAATCTGCGGCAGCTCTTTGTAAAGTTTCCACAAAGAGTCTTACTGCCACATCTTCAAATTCGACCCCAATTATGCCACATGCTATGGAGAGAGCAGCAATATGCTTGTCGGGATGAACCTTTCCATCACCAAAAAACTTAAGAAATTTTTTTCTAGAACTACGAGGTAGTTCATGCAGGGGTGGGGTCAAGTTAAGAGGGCCGAAGGAGTTACCCCATGGGCCTTGAGCCATTATGATAAGAGGGTTAAAAGGTGGGATAACAAACCTTGGTGGAGTGTTTATAGGTAGGTGGTGATTAACAACCGGAAAAGGAGTTCTACTTTGTGTTGGTGACCTGACAAGGCTAGAAGGAAAACTCCTAGACCGTCGAAGAGAAGTTGATGGGGGAAATAGATCGAAATTACTCTGTTGTGCCAACTCGAACACAGGGTCAACAATGCCTTTAGATCTCTGACTCTTGGTATAGCGTGGAGTTGCCAGATTTTTAAAACAAAAATGGGACTAAAAAAACTTTAAGTTGAAGCTTGAGGCTTCAAAATGCGTGTTCTTCCCAGTAGCTCTAGTTTTACAGACCAGATAATATAACAAAGATGGAGGAAAAAATGGAAAATGCTACAATGATAATGGGTAAGACATGAAACGGAGTTGCCAGATTATATAATGGATAAGGGTAGGGACTGCTTCAATTTGAAACTTAAGGTTTCAGACTACACGTTCGATCCCCAGTGGAGTCGCCAAAAACTGTTGGGTGAATATTTTGTCGTCAACTAACTGATGACAAAATGGGGATATCAGCCACAGCATAAGGGAGATTTACACCAGGAGAAGTGTGGCTTTACCAAATCTAGATGAGGCAAATCTCTCCTCTCATCAAGGGGAGGTTCCCTATCAATATTCACGTGATATAAGCATATATATAATTAAGCAGAAAATAACACATGGGGGTGGTATAATAGCATCTACTTCTCTTTTTTAGAAGTAATGTATGAAGGACAAAAGAGGAAAATCCCTAGTCTAAAGATAACAACACTCCTCTTCTTTCAGGAATGGTATCAAACAAAGAGCAAGAGATTCCCTGAAGTAACAAAGTTCACAAGAACGCTCACGCAAGCGCAAAGTCTTCCGTAGCTTCTCCACAGATCCGAAACAAGTACAACCGTAGAGTAAAGTGAAGCACAAAGTCTTCACCTGAAACTACCAAAAGATAAAAGAATCTCAAAGGTAAAAGTAGCACAAAGTCTATTTTCTACCCTCAAGAAACGCCTTTAGATAATATAAACACGCCCACTACTTACAAGATCAAATAAACAAGATATTTTTAGGAAAAGACATAAGAGCCATTTCCTAAATCACACAGATAATCTCAACACAAAGTCTAAAACAAACATGCTTCTCATTTATTTCATCAAAATATGATTTACAAATTTGAGCACAAAGTCTCAAAAGTTGTTTCAATTTCAGTAGTGTTTGCTATTAAATTTTCCAGAAGACCGATTACAAATGAGGTCTCCACTATATATAGGGAGAAAATCCTCAAAAACAAAAAATAATAAGATATAAAATATCCTGGTCAAAGATGACTCATCTTTGACTTTTAGATATTTTCCAAAATATTTACAAGTAATTACATATTACAAAATTATATGCATTCTGCACAAAATAGAAATCTATAAGGATAGAAAAAGAGAGAAGGGGGAGATGGAGAGTCAATTCTTGCTGCCGGACTTTTTCAGATGAGCATCGTACATGGCGATCGATGCCTGAATTCCTACGTTGTCGGGCATAGCTGCATTTTTGGAGACAACTCTCACTCTGATTAGTGCGTCTTTCAATGTTGTGATGGCTTTAGAATGGCCAGTTAACCTAGATTTGTTAACTGAGCATCTAGAATGCTGTCCACTAAAGTCATTGAGAAAGACGCTTCTTGAAAATCCTTCTGGATCATCCCTTTGAAACTCTGAATCATTTCCTCTGCCGAAAGGAACTGATGGTCCTTAGAGGTCAAGTTGCATGGCAGCTCTTCTAACTTGTTAAGCAGGCTCAGGTCACTCCTTTCGCTAGCTTCCTTGAAAGCTTTGAGATCATCAACTAAGTCTTTGAGTACCTGAGTTCTAAAGACTATTGACTCTTTGATTTCAACATAGGAATCTTTGTTGGGGATGACGCCGATAATTATCAGGGTGCTCTTTTTGAGATTCTTCATTTCCTTCCACCTGCTAAGATCTTTCTCTAAGCTGTCAATTTCCTGAGAGATAAGGGAGACAAAGTCGTCTACCTAAGTTCTCAATCTCTTCATTTTACCTATTTTTTTTGCAACTTTTGATAGTAAAGAGACTCCCTGATTGTGCATCCTCTCAATATATTCCTCCATGACTTTCCCTTTTAAATAGGTCTTTTCGGCTTTCTGAATGACTGGATCATCCACAGAAAAAGCCTCTGGAGTCACTGTTTCAGGGGGAATAGTGAATCTTCTGATTACTGTTGTTAATTGCTCAGCCTTGGCTTTGTAAAAATCCTTCATTTCTTTTTCTTTGTCAAACTTTTGGACCATAATGTCCATTGCTGCCTGAAGATCACTTTTTGCCCCTTCGTGAGTAACTTTGCCAAGTTCAACATGAGAGAGGGAATAACTGCTCATTTCAAAACCCTCAAGGGCTATGTCCTGAAGAGGTTTGGCAATTTCTAAAAAAATTTGCCCCTTTTCTTTGACCAACCTGGAGAGGATTTTTGGCTTTTTAGGAGCCTTTGCTTTCACCGGTATTATCTTACCAAAGTCGAATTCATCTGGGGAGATGGCCATTTTCTTTCTTTTAGGTGTGAAAGCAAACATCCATGGCGAGAGAGAAGTACCTATTGCAACAATAGTCACCTCTGTCGATGTTATTGTAGCAGCTTCCATACTACTAGTGGTGACAGTGGTTGTAGTTGGAGTAATCGGTGAAACCATATCAACCACTGGTTCCGGCTCAGGTGCAAGGCTTGGTGGCAGGTTGAAAGCGGAGATGAAAGACTCGAAATGGACCCAAAAAAGCGGGGAGAACCTGCTGAAGGGCCCTGAGGATCACCAAAAACAACCCTGGAAGGGGAAGCAGCTCCGAAAGATGGAACACTGATTGGAGAGATAGGAGAAGCAGGTACCACGAGAGACTGAGGGGGAGAAAGAGAGGCGCTCTGGGTCGACTGTGCTTGTCCCAGCGAGATCGAAGACTCAACACTTGGTCTTTCTAAAGGTTGACCCTGTGTCTCCATGGGTTGAGCTGTCTGTGCCTCAAGGCTTGGTTCTTTAGTTCCTTCAGCTGCTACTTCAGGGTCTTGTGTAGGTTTAGGCTTCTTGGAGACAAAAACGATTCTAGGTTTGCGAGGCTGAGATGGAGAAGGAACGTCTCCTTTGTTCTTTGTTCAGTTCTCTGCCTTCCTCTTCAACTCTGCTTGGTATTCAGCCTCTGATCCTATGAAAAATTCTTTCAGGGTGATCCCTTTGGCTACTAACGAATTGTTGGTGTTAGCCAATATTGGTTCGAATCTTTTCCTCAGAGAAGTCAGTTCCTTCTGAGACCAGTTAATCGGAGGGAGAGGGGAATCAACGACCTTTTTCGCCAGATATCTGTTGTTTATGATATTCCCATGGTCAATTAAACCTGAAGGGATATCTGCGAGCCTGAGGTACTCTATCTGTTCAAATGTAAGATGGCAATAGTCCATTTTCCTTATCTCATCAGCCGTCCTCATGTCTACCCAGATATCTTCAATCATGGGCTCATGGAACTGAATTTTCCTTCGGATCGTCTCTCTGACTCCTCTATAGTCAAATTTCTCCCATCTTTTGAATGGTTTGATGGTAACCATTTGCATTTCTATTTCCATGACCTTGGCTTTAGTTGATGTAGCAACTGAAAATCTGCCAATCTGGACAGGGAACTTGAAACCGAGTCTCTTGAGCTCCATCTGCTTTGTGTGTACGACAGACATTTGTCAACAAAGCTCCATTAGGACCAACCTGTTCGAAGGGAATTTTGGGAGCATGTAAGGGTATCCTTGGTAAAAACCCACCCGAAGATAGCAAAAGGTAGGAAACTGGAGAAACATGCACCCAAAACTATTCACTACCGCCCATGCCTCGTCTGATATTCTCTTCTGCTCCAGCTGAGGGTCGAAGAGACAAAAAAATATGGCAAAGAATGCATCATTTACTCACCTAAAATGTCATGTTGACCCTTGAAGCGTTAGCTGTGGATAGTATGAGTAGACCGAGGTGGTCCTTCTATCCCCCTCTATTGTCAAACCTGGAAAAAATTGCATGGCAGCAGCAATATAGACTAGGTACGAGGTCATATAGAATTTAAAAGAGGTCTGTACCCTGGTCAGTTGCTCGTTGATAGCATTGTTGATCTGTTCCCCCCAAAAGATGGTTTGTTTACCTTGAAGGATGATCTTAATGAAAGGATACATCCATTCATGAAACAGTGAAGAGGACGGGAGGCCCCATACTCTGCTGAGGAGGGTGATTAAGTCGCCAACCTCCTCGATGAAATCACTTTTGGGGAAGCTTTTCAGCCATCTAGATAGACTGGTCATCGGGGTTTTGAGACATTTATAGTTCATGGCCTTCTTTGCCCTTTCGGGGTCTTTATCGTACTCCTTTTGTGTGTTCTCGAAATCGATTTGGGTCACTTCGGTGGCCGGAGGACACAAGAAAGCTTTGTCGATAAAATCGAGGTCCAACCAAATTATCATGTTGTCGTTGGCGTCTGAGACCGATCTGGTCTCCTTGTTGTAAAAGTGTGCACACTGGAGGATAAACTCTGCATGATGCGCTGCTACTGGAAAGGCGACCACTAGGTGGATGTTGCTCTCAACAATTCTTTTTATCCCAGTGCTGGGATTGGTTGCCATAGTTTGCCCCAGGAATTCAGCCATGTCCACGTGGCTGATCTCTGTATCTCAAATGTCATCAACATTCGAGGTGACTGATGTGGGTGGGAAGACGCCTTGGTATTTGTATTTCATTGTCTTTGCCTTCGAGGGAGATGCTTTCGTCATAGGGGATGATCTTGATTGGACGGGAGCAAGTGTACAGGAGCTCGCCGAAGGTGCCACTGCCATTGATAAAAAAGAGAGTGAGCGAGAGAGGGAGAGCACATTATAAGTGACATGGGTTACTAAATGTCACTTAAATAGGCCAGGTCAAGCAAAGGGGCAGAAAATGAGGAAGGAAAAAGCGCGAAAGGGACAACCCAGAAGAAAATCTGGGAGTTAGCTAAAAAAAGAAAGAAAAAATGCAGGAGCGGTGAAAATCGCCGCCTTTGCATAATTGGATGAAAATGCAAGGGCAGCGAAAATCGCCACCCTTGCAAGAAAAATGCAAGGGCAGCGAGAATCGCCGCCCTTGCGAGAAGGATGCAAGGGCAGCGAAAATCGCCGCCCCTGCGGGGGCTCGCAAAGTGCAAAGGCGACGATTTTTGCCACCTCTGCACAAAGGTTGCAAAAACTAGAGGCGGCAAAAAATGCCACCACTGTGCTGGGCAAGGGAGGATGCAGAAGGGCGGAAAATTTTGCCGCCTTTGCATGGGGGTCAAAAAGACGCGGGCGACAAAAATGCCGTCCGCACTAGGCCACGACGGAAAAAACCGCGGGCAGAGGGAGGGAGAAGGAAAACTAACTAAAAACTAAGTTAGGAAAGAAGAAGAAAAAGAAATAAAACTGAAAGACAAACCCTACCTGGAAAACATGCGCACCATGAAGTCAGATCTGCGAGCTGATGCGTCGAAATGTCACTTAGGGCGCTCAGGTGCAAAAGGCAGGAGGAGGAGAGGAAGCAGTGAGAGGAAAGAGGCTCAAATCAGAATATATAGGGTGAAAAACTCACCCCAACAACCCGCCGCATGCGGCCATAAATGCCTTGCATAGAAATCGAGACATGCAAGGACGGCAAAAATTGCTGCCCTTACATGTAGTCGGTCTCTTGTGCAGGGGCGGCAAAAATTGCCGCCCTTGCAGAAAAACACGGAAAATGCAGGGGCGGCGAAAATCACCGCCCTTGCAAGGAAAAACAAGAAGAGACCAACTCTTGGGAGGAGGAGAAAAAGGAAAAAGAGAAGGGAAAACTCGACCTTGATGGGAATGTAACCACTCCCCGATCCGATCAAGACGAAAATGAATTAAAGAATTCGTATCGAAAAATGAACTTAGAGAGACAAAAGACGAAACGGACAAGTTTCGTAGGGGGTTGCTTCCAGAATGAGCCAAGCTTATTTTGGAAACAACATATTTATTTATTTTATTTTATTTATTTACTTTTTTTATGTGAAATCATATATCAAGGATTTAACTAATCTGATAGAGATTGATTTGGATGAATGGATTTAGTTTTTATATTTTTATTAAGGAGTTGACTGAGTGATGACATGAAGTACGACATGGGTGAGGATGATTAGTAGTTTTTTAATTATTTAAATAAACATGAAAAAAGTTAAGAATTAATTAAATAGTTAATAATGATTAATTAGATAATTATTCATGGCATGATTTAGTAGGATTAAATTAGGATAATTAATTAACGGGTGATGTTAGTGCGATTCAGTTTAGATGCATTGGCAATAGAATTATGGTGGTCAAATTAAGGTGTTTACATTTTATCCTCTTTGAAAGGACATTGAAACTAAAATAAGTAATGGATTTTCAAATAATGTGTTAAATATATACGGGTGCATGAGGATGCCTCTAGTATCATAATTGGTAGGGAGTTTCCCCCTTCAGAGGGCATGCAGGGATGAAAGACATGGATGGGCTATCGAAATGAGAAGAGGGGTTGAAATGGAAGAATTATGGATAAAATGGAGTGGTGGGAGTGAATAAATAGAATATGGTGGGTAAAATATAAGGCATTATAATTATGGATAGTTAGTTATAATTAATGTTTATGATTGTTGATGATGTGATGATGAATATTGTTAATCTTGCATTGAATTCTAAGTGTTTGAGTAACCTGATATTTTTTATAGCGTATGACAAGATGCACCACGATATAGATCACCATGATGAAATTTTTTAATATGTAACAAGACTAATAAAAATATAGAAAATAATAAATCATACAAATAATTAACAATAAAAATCAAATAACAAGAACACACATAAACTAAAAAATAGTTAGATTATGTTTTGTCCCTTATAAAGTTAAAAACATATTATTTGGTGATCAATGATAATTATATCTTTGATTTCTCCAAAAAATAATGTATGCAAGGGGTTGGATTGGGAATGATATATCTCGATAAATCTACAATGATTTGTTTAAAGTTGACAAAGGATTTTAATAGGACTAAGGACAAGACAAATGGTTTTTTTGTGTGTGTGTTTTAATTTTTATTTTTATTTTTGAGGTTTTGACTAAAAACAAAGTTACAAACAAAGGGAAAAATATTTATATCATTGGAGATATAATGGTTGAGGTATTTAGGATGGGAGCTCTAATGACCACATCACATAAGAACTATGTGCCCAATCATCCATATGTCATTCTAAATTTGTGTTGTAGTGTGCTCTGAATAAGATATGATATACCAAGACATTTCCAAAACATGTCTCGAGACTTCCTCCATGTCCTTATCAAGGTCAAAAATGGGAATAAATGTGGACATGATGGTATGATTATGGGGATGGTTTAGGATGTATAGGGTTGGATGCAATGGACCTACCTCAAAGTGTAAAGAACTTATAGATAGTATATTACACATGATGTTATAAATTGGTTTTCATCATGGTACTTTCCCAAGGAGCCATAAAAATTGGTTTTCCACTTTTGAAATTTATTATTATTGTTGTTTTTGTTGTTTTTTGTTGTTGTTGTTGTTGTTGTTGTTGTTGTTATTATTATTATTATTATTATTATTATTATTATTATTATTATTATTATTATTATTATTTATGAATTTTTTTTATTTTTTTGTGGTGGCATTAGATCTTTTAAGTGTAGATGAACTTGAGATGCATGCTATTCATGGATTAATAAATATCCTATCTATATTATGTGGCCAACTTATATCCTCATCGCCCAAACTTGGTAATGATGACATACAAACCTAATCAATTGGGCTCAAACTTGCCTTTCCTTTCATTGTCTTGACTAGTGTTTCTTTGATTTTATTTTATGACGAGTTCATTGATTTTAAACTCTATAGATTTGATATGCTTGTTGTATATTATTCATATCATGTTTTGATATGCTTTCAAATGATCTAGTGCATTGAGCCCTTTTTCATCAAGAAGTTATAACTCATGAAACTGCACAACTTTGTACTCACCATCATTGATCAGATCTTGCAAGAAGATGCACAAAAAGGGTATATCAATATCAATGGGTAAGATGTATTTAGTTTAAAATACAAGGGAATACATTATTTACCATGTGGGTGTGCAAATATTATTACAATAAATTCAAAAGGTAAAATATAGCTGAAGATGTCAATCCCAACCAACATCATTGAAAATATTTTTGAGGATTTTGTTGGATGCTTCAATTTGTCCATTATCTTGGGGGTAATAGAGCATGGGCCACTTATGTTTGAAATGTAATTAGTCATAGAGGTATTTGACTTATTTATTTATAAAATATTTACCATTTTCAGTAATGATGGTTAAATGGATTTTGTAATGACAAATCAGGTCATTAAAAATAAATTTGGATATTTGTTTTCTAGTTACATATGTGAGGGGGGTGGCTTATACCCATTTGGTAAAATGCTCATTGGTTGTGATGATGTGTTTATGGCCATCAAATTAGGAGGTATCAAATGAGATCGAACCCCCAAGTATATAAGGGCCACAGAGTTATGAATGGATGCAATGCTTGTGAAGGCAGATGGATGAGGTTTCCATGATTTTAATAGGTTATACAATTTATAACATTTTGAAAATGCCTTTTTATATGGTAGGCTAGTAGTATCCTATTCTAAGTAGTTTATTTGCTTGGACCATGCCACTAGTGTGATAACCATAGATTCTTTCATGAAATTCCTTAATCTCTAAGTTGGATTCTTATAAATTTAAATATCTTAATAGGTTACCATCATATCCCCTTTGATAGAGGGTACTACTAAGGAGGGTGAGATGGACATGTTGGATGAAGGATTTTATTTGATTACATGTAAGATTGAATGGGATGATTTGGGCATGGAAGTAAGTTAAATGTTGTGATAATAAGGGGAATTGGGACTGACATTCTCACACACCATTTCATATTTTAGGACATCATATGCTAGGATCATTAGTTGTTCAACAAAAAACTAAAATTTTTGGGTATGTTTTCGCTTCTAGAGGAGAAAACTAATGGTATCCGTGGCATTTGTCAATTCATTACTTACATGAGGGACTTATTCAAATTTTATGCACATAAAGTATTTATTTAAGTTGTCAACCATTATTTTATGAGGAATAAGTTTATCATCTTTGTCCTGGTACTCATCTTTGAATTTTTTGATGATGAGTTGAGAGTCACCATAAACTGAAAAGTGTTGAATATTCTATTGTATTGCTAGTTTGAGGCATGATATGAGTGCTTCATAATCAAAAATATTGTTAGTGTAAGGAAACTCAATTTTGAATGTTTTGAGGTTGAGATCACTTTGTGGTGTAAGGAACAATATGTCTACCCTTGAACCATGAGTGATGAAGAATGAATTCAAATAAATTTTTCATTCAAGTGACTCATCAAGAGATAAAATTGCAATGATCAAAGCTTGATTGTCCATTGCCAGTGCTTTAGCCAGATGATCTACAAGGACCTGTCCATTTATAACTTTATAATTTAAATACTCAATGTCAAACTCAATGAGAAACATGACCCATTTTTTGATTCTATCTATGAGAGCTAATTATGATAGAAGATACTTTAGAGAATCAACTTTGGAAATAGGTTTTTATTTTATTATTGACCATATAGTGTCAAATGTTTTAGAAGTAAAAAAATGGCTAGACATGTCTTCTAGATTTTTATGTAGTTGAATTCATATTCTATGAAATTTTGACTTAGATAATAAACAAATATTGATTGTCATGTTCCACAAAAAGGGATTCTAAGGCAAATTGTGTCATTGAGATGTAAAGTAGTAGAGGTTCCCCTAAAGCAGGTGGAATTAGCATCAGTGGATTTGAAAGATATTGTTTAAGTTTCTCAAAATCCTATTGACATTCTTCATTCTAATGAAATACAATGTCCTTTTTAATATATATGAGAATGGTTGATATTTATCTACAAGCTATGAGATTAATCTTCTAATTGCTTGAATTTTTTCTTTTAAATTATGTAGTTTCTTAAGGTTTTGAGCAGAAGGAAAATATATGATGGATTTAAATTTTTTTGGATCAAATTAAATACCTCTTATATATATATATATATATATATATATATATATATATATATATATATATATATATATATATATATAAAATAAATCCCCAAACAAATCCTAATATGACACCAAAGATACACAATTTAGGTTTCAAATGAACCTTGTATTTTCTTGATCTTTTAAAAATTCTTTATAAAATGGTGGGATGTTTAACTCTAGTTTTCAATTTACCCAATATGTCATCCATGTAATCCTTGAAGATACCATGAACCATATCATGTAATATAATATCCATTTCCCTTTGATAGGTTTTATAAACATTTTTCAAGGCAAAAGGCATGACTTGGTAAAAAAAGTTCCCCAAGGTGTAGTGAATGTTGTTTTATACTGATCCTTAGGTGAAATTTTAATCTCATTGTATCCTAAAAAACATCCATAAGAGATAAAATTTCATGTCCTAATATCGATTCAATGATTGTGTTAATATTGGGTAAAGTAAAATCATCTTTTAGATATGCCTTGTTGATGTCATGGAATTTTGTATACACTCAGATACTTGTTGGTTTTATTGATGACATGAATGATGTTCAATATCCATTCACAGTATTTAATTGGTCATATAAACCTAATATTCAAGAGATTTTTTAGTTCTTATTTGACAATTTTGGTCATCTTGGGATGCATATTTCATAGTTTTATCTAACTACTTTAACATTTTCATGTACTACAAGGTGGTGCACCACAAGGGATGGATCCAATATGGGTATATTAACATATGACTAAATAGATATGTCTAAAAAATTTGTTAGGAGGGAGAAAAAATTTGCATGTTCCTTGGGACTGAGAGTAGATCCAAGATTAATTATCTTAGGATTCTCATATGTTCAAATGTTGACACCAATAATTTATTCAATAAGTAGTTTAGAGTTATCATGTGAATGTGATGGCACAAGGGGAAGGTTCAGTTCCTCATCTATTAGTGTCTCAAAAATATTTTCACTAATAAACTCATATTTATTCTCTTTAATTTGATTTTTTTGATCCAATAGCACCTCAAAGTGTTTTCATAAGGGGACTTCAATTTTTTTATTTTTTGTTTCTTTTATTTTTTATATTTATTTTGTCTGGGGAACTCTTCTTGTTTCCCAAAATATGTTTTCATGTCTAGGTTGATTTTAAAACCCTTTTTTGATCCCTTGATGGGATGACATCTTAAAGGCCCATGAATAATGCAATAAATTCATCATTTTTAAATAATCTAATTGGTATGCCGTGATCTTATCGGTCCTAGTCGATAATTTTAGGGTATTGCAGGTCAAGGTTAAAGGTGAGGATAATAATGTCATTAAAAATATTGGTGGTGGAAAGATATTTGTATACACTATGAGAGGAACAGGTTTCACTGTCAAAAGAAGTTTTCTTAGATATTTTTTAATTTTCACTATCATCCTCATACTAATCTCTAAGGGGTTTGTATTCATTGATATAAGATTCTTGATCTGTGTGAATGTTTATGGGTTCATATATCCCCTATTCATGAAGGCTTAGTCCTTTTCCTTTATAGTTCATTATTTGAAACATCTTTTTTGATATAGGAGACTCATTACTTTAAAAACATGATGCTAGGTTGTCATCATATATCTAAAAGTCACTAGAGATTTCAATTTTATCATCTATAAAAACCCTTATTTGATAAAATTGGTTGTGCCAAACTAATAGGAGATCAAGTTTGTATCTTTGTTCATGTGGGGCATGTCATGACTTCGACAAGAAATAGGGAGTTAACCCATGGAAATCATATTGAATTTCATATCCTCCACAACTTTTTTTAAGGATCTTGTTATGGGATTTGGAATATAGGATTTTAGATGTAGATGGGAAGTCATTTAGATGTATGTAGGATGAAGGATTTGTCAATTTGGGTATTTTAGATCCACTTGTTTCATATGCATTTATGGTGATGGGACAATAATTAGTTTCATGATAGTGCCCCTCCAATATTTTTAAATATTATAAAGTTTGATGATCACTAGGGATAGTTATTTCCATACTTGAATACAAAAATTGGATGCATTATGGAAGGCAAATGGGATGTCTTACATAACATGAATATATGGTCAACTGAGAAGGGTGTTTTAATGGAGGTCAAGATTAATGATGTGGAGAAAGGTTTGTTGTGTGACAGGCCTAACCATGATACGAATATATATAGTGTTTGTTGATTCCATTTCATCATTATCATATATTTTGATGGTGATGTTACTTAGATATAATGTTACTTTAGAGAAACTAAGATGTTTGATTAATGCCAAGGTAAATATATTCAAGCCTATTCCATTATCTACAAACACCATTTTCACTTAATGTTTCATGATGAAGGCATTGATATATAAGGGGAAACTATGTGATGGTCCAATGGGAGGTATTTCATGTTGCTCAAATATGAGTTGATGAATCAAATACATATTTATAATAAGTGCTTGGAATTGGGATACACCAATGTTGTTGGGGACTCTTGACTCTTGGAGGAATTTGTAAAAGACATCCTTATGAACAATGGATGTTTTGAGAAGATATAGGATGGATATTTGGGTAGGAGTTTTCTCAATCTATTTAAGGTTTTATTATCCTTTAGGGGTAGGTAGAGGATACTTTTGGATAGTTATTTTGTTACACCTAGTTATGATAGTACAATCCAGGGCTTTAACTTTAATGGTTATGACATGATTATTTGTATGTTTAATGTGAACAAAAAATACATCATAGGAATGGGTAGATTTTATATTTTTGACATTATTAGTTTGGGTATTTTGATGAGCTTGATCATGTTTTGTAAATGGGTCTTTATATATCATCAATTATTGATTCTTTGATGTGGTTGTACTTCCTTTGATTTCAATATCTCCTCCATCAATTAGATCTTGAACATAATTTTTTTTATCTTCATGCATTGATTAGTTAAATATCCATTGATTTTTTGAAAATCATACCATTCATTCTCTTAGTACCATGTGGGTTTTGGTGCACTTTTATCAAAGGGCTTGTTTTGTGTAAAAACAATCATGTTTGCCATGACTAGTCGATGAAATACAACTTTTAATGATTCCCCCAAAGGAGTATAGTGCCTTATTTTGATCCCATGTTTAGGATGCCCCATAGGAATGTTAATATGAGAATTACTTTGGACAACTTGAATGTGTTTTGAATCCATAATTCTTTCACTGCCAATAATTTTATTTTTTCTAAAGAATTTGGATTTTGATTATTGTGTTTGAATGTGATGATCCTTATAGAAAAGTTTCACCGATCCTTTAGCAACAAGTTCTTTCTCGATCTAAACTCATTTTTAAATGGGTTCATTAAATGTAGTATTACAATGAACTTATTGATGAAAGGCCATTTCTTGATTAAGGTTTGTAATGAAGATACTGATTAATTATTTATCCATTATTGACTAGGGGAATCTACTAGTTAAACTTCTCCATCTTTGCAAGAATGAAGAGAAGCTTTCTACATTCCTTTGTTTGGCATTACATAAGTCAAACATTCTAATTTCATGTTCAACATTTTAGAAAAAGTGTTTGAGAAATATTTTATATAGATATGTAAATTTGTGTTGGATTCTTTAGGAAGATGTAAAAACCATTTCAAAATTTGTCTCCCTAGGCTTTGAGGAATAAACTGATATAGTAATTCTTTGTATGCAACCTTTTGGAAAGATATAAATAAGTTTTTGACATGTTCTCTCATATCACCCTTTCCCTTATTTTTTTCAAACTTGGGTGGTTAAAAGTAAGGGGGAAAGGGTACTCATAGAATTTCTCTATTAAAGGGATATGGGCACAACTCCTCAAATTTTTATTTTTTTGTTTTGTTTATGGGTTCCTTCCTATAGTCCTTGAATATCATCCTTCATAGTTTTCATTTTTTGAGCAAATGGTGTACCCTTGAGTGGTAGGATAAATTTGGGCTTTTGATTAGTATTAGATTGTTGATTATGCACTAAAGGTTTTAATGTTGAATGACTTATATGGGAGGATAAGTTTACCAAAAGGGTGAAACATAATTAGATTTTGGTCTTGAGAATTTTGTTATGTTAGAACTAGTTTTCCCTTACTAATGTTGACATGAGAAATATTTGGATTTGGGTTTTGACTACTATATTTTGGATTTATTTTGATTTGGTCAATAGGATAATTGGAAGTAGTATGTTCTTGGTTTGGGTGGATTTGATAATGTTATAGATGTTGTCAGGATTAAAATATGTTGGAACTTTGGCTCCTATTTTCATTAAGTTTGATAAGGATGTCATCTTTGTTTTCAAATAGGAATTGATCTACTTGGGCTCTACCTTGTTCTATTTTAAACAAATCATTGGTGTCATCATTATATTCACTTTGGTTGGAAAATATATCATTATCATCATCACAAGTTCCATCTCAGTTGAAAGATCCACCAATTATGAATGGATGTGAATTTAAAAGGTCATTGGTATCTTCATTTTGTCTAGACTAGTATCTTATTTTAGGTTCCGTTTGATTTGTTTTGGATTTTCTTTTAGACTAGTTTTACAAAAGGGGGAAAATAATAAGACACATGCAATAACCCCCTATGTTATTCAATGTGTGTATTCATATAGTGACCCATAAATATACCTCAAGGTTACGAGGTGGGTAATCTAAGGGAATGTTTTTTTATTGACACCATTACATGATTATGGCTAGATGGATCTTAAGCTAGGTTTATACATGATATCTAGTAGAGTCCTTGATATACCTTGTAGTACATGAGGCATAAATCCATGGTACAAGGGTTATTTTTAAATCCTAGGTATTGGTGGTTAATAAGCTCACTTCATGGAAACTAGGTAAAATTAAATTTCTATTTAGCCAATAATGACAACTCCTTGAGAGAATATTTATATTCCACTAAAACATGGAATTAAATTAGTGTTTGGTGATGAAATCCAAGTCACCAAGCCCTAAAAAATAAAAATAAATTACAAAATGTTTTGATTTCCAAGATCACCTTATGGTGCAAGTAAAAAGCATACGTAACTTGAACTAAGGATACACAAGTGATCAAAACCATTTTTGGTTATCAATATATCTCTATGATGAAAGATAAGAGCATAGTTGGGTTAGAATACACACAAACAAGCAAAAAGAAAAGAAAATAAAGGATTAATTGATTAATTTTTTCTTGATTTACAAGTCCCCTTTCAATGTAGCTACATACAAAAGAATTAGTAGTTTTATATGTTTATAGATTCTTTATATGATATTTGTTGCAAAAAAATGGTTAGTATGATGTCAAACAAAAAATATAAATCCTACATGTTAGAAAAATAGAGATCTAAAATGAGTAAACTTGTAAAACATGCTTAATAAATTTAAAAACACCACAACCTGATGCACAAATGCCACTATCAAATAAAAATGCCACTGTCAGAAATAGAAATGCCACTATCAAATGTAGATTTTTCACACAATGAGTAAAAATTCCACTCTGGAGTGAATAAACACTAAGACATGTAAAAACACACACATAAATTAAAAACACCATTGTTGAGTGGAAAAACACCACTCTGGAGTGAAGAAATGCTAATACATGGAACAAAACCATTGTTATGCAAAAAAATGAAATATTAATACAAAAAATTAAAAAATGATGAATAGAGGGTCAAAATGTCAGTAAAAATGATCTAAAAATGAATCAAATCATTCCTCATAGTAACATCAACCAACATACCTCTTAAAAACCTACAAGTATAATCAGATGAAGGTCACACTACGCATGCTAGAAAATATATACATGCAATCTAGAGCTTGAAAGAAACAAAAAACTAGTTCCTACTCTGAATCAAATACAACCTTAGATTAAATAAGGAAAGAGAGAAACAATACCTTCACTTACCAAGTGAATATCTCCTTTGTTGAATGGATTTAATCATGATTTTATGCATTTTATTTACTCAAAGGACAATGGAAGATTCCAACATAATGTACCTATGAATAATGAGTGCTTGATTGCAAAGATGACAAATATTTTCTAGATTTTTCCAAGATTTTATCCAACTATTTCACAATATTTTTCCAAGATCTTTCCCATCTCTTTTCCATAATTTCTTCCAAGATGTGAGAATTAGGGATGAGGTTGAATTTAATTTTTTTTGGATGGGAGGATGAAAGGTTGAGATTAACTCTATTTATTTTGAAACTTTGAGTTTGGATGGATGAGAATAACTCACTTGCTCTAACACTTACATTTTTGATTTTCTTTAAAACTATTTTTTTATTTACTTAATTTATTTTGTTTATTTATTTTTTGGATGTGCAAGCATAAATCAAGTTAACATATTTGATTGAGATTGACGTGGATGAGTGAATTGATTTTCAATTTTGATCAAAGAATTAATTAAGTGATGACATGGAGTGCAATGTGGGTGAGGATAAATAGTATTTTTTTTATTTTTTATCATTCAAATGAGAATGGAATTAGTTAGGAATTAATTAACTAATTAATAATGATTAACTAGCTAATTAACATGGTTTGATTAAGTAATTAATTTAGTGGTGTTAGCTTGATAGCTAGGATGCACTGACAATAGAATTAAGGTGCCTACATACGCACACATGAAATTTTCACTAACCTTGACTATCATCAACTATATTTAATAGGTATTACCAAAATTATTATGGGATATGATGGGATTATAAAAAATACTTAGATGTATTAATTTACTTATCATAGTGGATCCTAAGACCATTTTGATTTTATTTCATGTACTTCTATATAATGGGACATATGACGTGTTGTTTTGAAGTCAACATTACATCAATGCTTAAATTTTTTTCATAATCATCAAGTGATTGCTTTTCTGAGTGATAATTATGATCTTCTAGTATAAGTTAAAAATGAGGTTTTATATAAAAATTTAACAAAAAAATCAACCATATGACCTTAAATAAGTGATCTTAAAGTTCAAATATCTACTCTTCCACCTATTAATGTGTATCTATAAAAAACAAAAGTACCTATACAATAAAATTTGCCTAAAAAATGATCCAAAATTTTAAGCCAACATTTGAATAAGAAAACATGCTACTTTATATAGAGGTGTGATGGATTAAATGGATGATTATGATAATGATGATGATTATATTGATTATATTTATGTCAATGATAATAATTATTATGGTAATGTGATATGTGCGTAGTTTTTATGTGGGTTTATGCACTCTTCACAAGGTCTTTGAGTTCCTTATACTTATGTAATTTCATAGCACATGTACATCATTGTACCATGCCATCTAGAACTTTATAACTTGCATAGGTATATATGATATTCATGAGTGACACATAAATATATGGTACTATCCAAAAAATAAAGAGGCTTGAATTACCTTTATATTATTGTAGCATTTATAAACATATCACCCAATTCCTAATGTCGCATAGGAACATCAAGACACAAAATCTACATGTTAGCATCCTACTACCATGTGGTATGCCTATTGGAACTTAAATATTCATATGCTATCAATAATCATGTTAGCCTACCTTAGATTAAGAATTTCAACTATCAAATCTACAAGAATGTCAATTGGTACTTGGGTAGAAGATGGACCATTTTTTAACCATTCACTTTTCTAACTAGTTTCTTGTAGTAATGAATATTTTTTAGGTGTATGACCAATAAGCAAATAAATACAATAAATATTACAAAAGTATACAGGAGGACACTATAATTCCTTAAGCATATAGTAATTGACACACATCCATAATCACATCTAGTCTAGAAAAATCAAAGTGTTTCATCTTCTTATCATAGGAAATTGTATTCTCATAATTCTTACATTTGGTACGCATGTAATTTTCATTACTACATATAATTAAAAGAAGTTGTGAATTTCTAGAAATACTTTTGCTTTCAAATGTGTTTTTATATATTATTATTATAGTTTTTCTCTACACATTCTAACACCCATAGCTTGGTGCCAAGTACAATATTATCCACCACACCAACATCATGGGCCCCATTATGAAAATCATTAGTATTAGAGCCAGAGAGTTCTTATTCTTATAAACACATGAGTAGAATGTGAGAAATAAGTATTACTCATTGGTTCTATTTCAAAGTATATTAAATAATGTTGTAGCAAGAGTAAGATGGTTGATGCCTATAAAACATTCACTAAGGAATCCTTAGTCATATAAATTATTATGTTAGATTCCCTTGATGAGCATTGCCATAAGCACTTTGGCTATGTTTTTGAACTCATGGTATAATTTGATCTACAAACCACTCCTTCCATGTAGCCTAAACATCTATTATTTTAATAGAAAAAATCATTTTAGATTGTAAGTAAATTTTGGAATTCCAAACTTCAAATCTAAAATCAATGTGGCAACATTAGATATCTATATTGAATGACTTGAATCTTACTTCCTAGACAATGTTTTCATAGACATAGAGGATACCACCTCCATAGTTTTGAATATGTCCATTTCAATGTATCAATGATCAGGGAAGCCTTGAAATATGAATATCACCCCATCAATCAGTATTAGGATGAAGACATAAAGTTCTAGTAGTTTCACAAATGTAAGGAGTAGTCATTTGGAGACTACACTAACAATTTCCATGACTACATTATGCATTTGTTCAATGAATTTACATAAAAACATAAGGTGTTGAAGTACATTAATGGAATATCACCTTATATTCATGTAATGTTAGAGTTTTATAATTCTGAAACATTGGGTCAAACATATTGAAAATGCATCCAATATCTAAGCTAATGCAAAGATGAAGCATAAGTTATTTTCTGAAAAGATAAGAAACTAATATGTAGTGTATATTGAATAACATGAGATAAATCTAAATATGAACTTGAATTACCAAAGTATAGAATAATACACACATGAACACAGTGACATGATGATTTAATGTGGGAAAACCTTGAAAGGGATAAAAACCCACAAATGTTGATATTCATAAGAGAAATATAATAACCCCAATACACAGCCTTCTCCTTCTCACTTCCTCTCTATTAATCATCTTCACCAAAACCTTTGTAAATATTTTCCACATGCAAATATTAAATTCATTGAGTGTTTGAGATGATTTACAAGAGAGGTAAAATCTCATTTATAATAGGGATGAGGGGAGGTGAACGTTGTAAATAACGGGTCGATCATTCCCTAATAATTATTTTTAAATAAACAATAAGTAATAAATATCTTATGTTTTATTATTTACTTACACGACATTTTTCAACCTTGTTTAATAAATAATAAATCATTTATTATTTAATTATGTAAATGTACTAAGGATCTAAGATAACCCATTTAGACATTAATTGTTCTAACACTCCCCCTTAATGTTAAATGGAGGTAAATGTCATAGTCACCTTAATAAAGGAATTATACTATGTACAAATTTGAAGGATTTAAAAACTTTCATCATGTCAAAGTCACCTTTTGAAACAAAAAGAACTATAATCCATAAACTAATCAAGGTAAGTTTAGGCTAGAATGATTATGAGACTAAATCTCATGGTTTCTCATGAATAATCAATCAACATAAGGACCTCCATTATAAAATATGCTTTTATGTATTGGGGTAAAAAATTATAACCTCCACATGAAGTTTACTTAAATCATATAACTTCCACATGAAGTTTACAATGCTTTACATTGAGAAGAAGTATAGAGAAAAAGATGGAAACACATGGCCATTAGGAAGCGATATTGTCATGCACACTCCCCCTCAATGAAAACTCTAAGAGGCCCAACATTGCATGAAAATTACAAAACTTGGTAGCACCAAGTGATTTTTTGAAGATGTCTACCACTTTTTTATCCATAAGATAGAACTGTAGATCAATATCACTATTGAGGAATTTATCTTAGATAAAATACACATGAGCTTCAATATATTTAGTTCATTTGTGTTGCACTAAATTTTTTATCAAATCTATATAACTTTGGTTATCACAATGAAGTATGGTAATGTGATAAACATCTAAATTAAGTTCTCCCAATAACCTTCCCATCTACATGGCTTATTTAATAGCTTCTATAGAACTTTTTTACTTTGCTTTCTGTAGAAGAAATAGAGACATTATGTTTATTTTTTTGCTCCAAGTGATAACACTTGCACCATCTTAAATACATATCTAGAAGTAGATTTATGATCTATAGTATCACTAACATAATTAACATCACAATAACCATATAATTTAGAATTATCAATGGAAGAATAAAATAAACCAAAATTAATAGTTTCTTTGATATAATTAAATATATGTTTAGCTAATTTTCAATGATCTAAACATGGATCTTACATGAATATAGAAGAAACGCCAAAATCATATGAAATATTTGGCCTAGTAATGGTTAGATAAATCAAACTACCAACAAGCTCTCTATACAAAGTAGGGTTAGATTTTTCACATGCCAATTTTGGATCAAGTTTAACACCTTAATATAAATAGATTTAGACTTATAATCAAGTATATTAAACTTAACAAGAATATTATGTGCATACTGAGATTGTGATAAAATAATTAAATTTTTATCCTAAAATATAATAATTCTTAAAAAAATGATGTAAAATATTTAAATCAGTCATTTCAAACATTTGACTTAGTTTATCCTTATATTTATGAATTAAAATAATCAGATTGCTAGTAATAAAAAGATCATCAAGATATAATACAATAAAGATTAAATAACCATTTTCAACTTTAAAAAAGAGATCATTATCAGAATAGATGTTAGAAAAACTTAGTTCTTTAAAGAAAGAAATAATTTTAGATTACCAAGCTTGAGGAGCCTTTTTTAAACCATGTAGAGATTTATTTAATTTGTGCACATAATGTTCTCTATTCAGATCAATGAAACCTTTAGTTTGAGTAATGTATATTTATTATTCTAAATTATCATTTAAAAAGGTATGTTTTTTATATCCATTTGGTAGATAATCCAACTATTTTGGGTTGCAAGAGTAATAAGTAATCTAATAGTATCCATTTTCACTAAAAGAGCAAGGGTTTAAACATAGTCAATCTTACATTTTTAAGTAAACCCATGAGTGACTAATATTTCTTTAAACTTGTCAATTTTACCAATTGAATTATATTTTATTTTATAAATCTAATTGCAATTAATAATATGTCTTTTAGACATAGGTGGGATAAGATCTCAAGTCTGATTTTTAATAAAGGCATTATACTCAAGTTGCATTGCAACATTCTATATATCATCTTAAATGGATTCTTAAAATTATTGAGGTTTACATTCATACATAGTCATTAAGATATGATAATAATGTTGACTTCTAGTTAATTTATTAAGATTATCAAGACTAGAAGACCAGATTAGAGATTTTGTCCATAAAGGTCTTTTAAATTGAATATGAAACTCAGGAGGTTGCTTAGACTCTACTTTATCAAAATATAGATCAACTTCCTTTAGGGCATATATTTCTTCATAAAGAGAAACAAGAGAGCCAATTTTACCAAAATAAAAATATTGAGGAGGTTCCAAAGAGGGATCACAAAAAGATTTTTCAAGAACAAGAATATTCTTATTCTCAATGACATATTATTTATATGGATCATATACTATTAATCATTTAGTATTACCTTCATAACCTAATAAATTATAATAATATGAGGTAGGATCAAGCTTATTTATTTTTGCTTTAGGAACAAATATGGAAACATGGCTACCAAAGATCCTAAGAAGAGTTACACTGGGTTTATTTTTAGACCATATTTATAAAGGAGTATAAATATTCAAGGATTTAGTAGGGACTCTATTCATAATATTCACAACATTATTCATGGCTTCATCCCATAATAACTTAGGAACATTTGTAGAATGCAACATTATTCTATTCATTTCTATAATTGTGCATTTTTCTTTCAATAATACTATTTTATTGAGGGAAATAGGGACTAGTTAGTTCCATTTGAATACCAAAACTAATATAAAAATAATTATTTACTAATATATCCACCACCATTATCATATCTTAATCTTTTAATAGAAAAATTAGAAGCATTTTCAATAAAAATTTTAAATTCTTTGAATTTAGACAATACTTTAAATTTTTTTTGATGAAATATGACCAGATCATTCTAGTTTAATCATCTATAAAATTAATAGAATACAAAGAATCATTAAGAGATACAAATTCAATAAATCCTACTAAATAATTATGAATTAGATCTAAATTATGATATAAGTTCACATCATGATTCTTGTGAAATGGATTAGTATGATGCTTATCATGTAAGCCTCCTTCACAGGTTTCATGATGAGATCAAATAGAAGTAATACTAACAATAATATTATGAGAATGCATATCATGTAAACTTATAAAATTAACATGTCATGATTGAGATTCATTCTTACTAACTGATGAAATAAAACATGCATAAGAAGCAGTAAAAATGTTTGTTGAACACATTCAACAATCAAATAACTAGATTGATTTCTAATGGACCAAATTATGTTTAATTAAAGTTAAAATGAAGTTATAATTTTAAGTTGAGAACAAGATAATAAATTCTTCTTAAGTTTAGGTACATAGAAAACATCATTAATAACAACATTTACAAATTTTGTCTTTCCTCAGTTACTTCTAAAAAAATTATCTTCTCTGTAAATCTTTTCTGAAATATATCTAATATCAGATAAAATATTAGATAAGCAAGTCATATGGTGTGATGCATTTCTATCTAAAATCCATTCATTCTCATTAGAAGTAAACAAACCAATATATAAATAAATAATAATAGAATTATGTTCCTGATTGTAGTTCTTCTGATGGTTTTGATTAGATTTCTTCTCTTTATTAATTTTAGAAGTTTTATTATTAAATCTATATTTGTTTTTATATAAAAATCCTTTCTGTGTCAAAATTTAATACACATATCACAATTACTATTAAACTTAGGTTTATGATTCTTATTATCATATTTCTTGTTCTCATTTTTTTCATTAGCAAAATTAAAGTTAGATTTTAGATTTCTATTGTTCTTAAAATTAGGGTTGAGACCGAGAAGTGTATAAGTGACATTCTCTTTATAATTAAAATTATATCACTTTCTCTTCTTGAATTAGAAGAGTTGATAGGGTAGTGAGGTCAAAGATATCTTACTTTGTTTGGTAATTTGAATTCAAAATTAAAATAAAATTATGAAATTTTTCATGAATATTAAGCTTAATAATGAAATATAAAAATTGATCTTGAATTATATTACAGTTTCATCCATATAATTGATATTTAATATTATTAATTTTAGAAATAAAATTAACAACATTTTTATCACCTTTCATAATTGTAGTCATCAATTCAAATATCAATTTAATAATCCTTGAGAGATGAGTGCCCTCATGCATAGACTCAAAAAAAAAATGAACATCACTAGGAAACTCATAATTTATGATATGGAGTACGAATTTATCTTAACACTCTGCAAGATAATTGACATGGTTTCTTATGATTTCTATTGAAATGCATTTGAAAACTCAAGTGTTTCATGTCATCTTGACATGGTTTTTTTAGTCCCAATGACAATGTTCCATAGTTTTTAAGCCATAAATTATATTTTAATGTGCATTTTCTATAAATTATAGTTTTATGCATTAAAATTTTGATATTTATCAAATATAAAGTTATGTGAAGCCATTGCTTCCCTTTAAGAATGATAGTATAATATTAGATAATGCTTAAAATCATACCCTTTTTAATGTAAATTTTAACTTTATTTGATAGTAAATCAAATTAATATTTAAAAATATGCTAAACAATATGAAAAAAGTTTAATCAAAAATCACTAATTGATGTGTCACAAGTATCACATAAAAAATAACTATCAAAATACTATTATTTAAAAAAGTGTAAAAATAGAATAGGAGGATTTAAAAAATGGACCACACAAATGAATTGAAAATCTGTGAAAACCTAGGAAATGACTAATCACATGACTGTGCTTGACAAAAAAATTAGTAGGTCAAATGTCATAAAATAAAAAGACACTAGACAAGGGTTTACACATGATAAAATTGGCACATAAACCAAAACCAAAATTTAAATTTAATTAAATTTGAAAAATTAACTTGACTAAATCGAAAAAGATTAAAAAATATATTTTTAAGAAGTTTTGAACACTAAACCACCCTAATTACAAGTTTTTAGTAAGATAAGAACCACCAACCCTTTTAGGAAAATAGATGGGATTATACATGCACAAATTTATATTTAAGTCTTTTTCAACCAATTTTTTTAAAAAATATATAAATATAAATATATAGTGAATGTGTAAGTAAAAGCAAATTTAAAAAATGACTATTATCATGAATTACTTGGGTGAAAAAAGCCTTTTAAAGAAGGTGGGGGTCACAAGTTTATTTTAGAGAATTTTGAGAGTTCAAAAAATAATTTATTTTTGAAATATTTTAACAAACATTAAACTCACCTCAAGCACACTCTTGAAGTAAATATGGCACACCCGAAGAAGATTTGAATAGCACAATATCTGGTACAAACACTAAAATCACTTAAAACTTTGCTAATCTTTTAAAATTTAAATGTTAAAGCCAACCACAGCTTCAAAATTAGATATTTGACTCAAAAAAATAATTTTCATATTTTTCAAAACTAATCCAACCATAAAATGGCACTCATGGAGGAGAAAATTCAAATAAACTTCAGTCAACCTTCACAAGATCTAAAAATTGACAAACAATCTTCAATTCTTCTAAGCCTCAAGAACCCTCAAAAATAATTTTTCCAACCAAAAAATAATTTTTTAGATTTTTAATGGTTGATTCAGCCTACAAGTGTTGTAGTACATCCAATAATGGAGTCCAATCTGATATTTGGGTTCAAAAAATGAAGATTGGTCACTTGAATGGAGGTCTAGGATGTTATAAAGGGAATTTGAGTGTTCAAACAGTCACAACATGAAATTTGTTGAGATTTTCAAGTTTTTATATGCCACAAAGGGTCATACAATAGCTAATAATGGCATCACAGGATTGAAAAAAAAAAATTAAATATTAAATATCCTTTGAATTGATGTATCAATGAACAATGGCTTGTTGATAAAATACACACCACTTTCTCTAATGCCATGAAAAGATAAGAAACTAATATGCAATGTATATTGAATAACACAAGATGGATCTAGAGATGAAACTGAATTAGAAAAGCATAAAAGAATCAACATATGACCATAGTGACATGGTTATTTAATGTGAAAAAATATCGAAAGGGAAAAGACACACAAATGTTGATATTCATAAGAGAAATTTATTAACCCCAATACACAACTTTCTCTTTCTCACTTCCTATCTATCAATGTTCTTCACAAAAACCTTTGTAAATATTTTCCACATATAAATATTAAATTCACTGAATGTTTAATATGATTTACAATATGGGTAAAATATTATTTATAATAGGGATGAGGGGAGGGGACCATTGTAACCAATGGGTCCATCATTTCCTGATAATTATATTTAAATGAATGGTAAGTAATAAATAATTTATGTTTTATTATTTATTTACATAAAGTTTATCAACCTATGTTTAATAAATAATAAATCATTACTAAGGGTCTAAGATAACCCACTTATCCATTAAGTGTTCTAATAGTTTCTTCATTCAACATTATGGGCAAGAGCTAGATTATACACAACACACCATCTAATATTTCCACGTATAATTAGAACATTTCGACCATAATACTTCAACATATTTTGTGATATTAAAATACAAGAATAAATAATATTAAAATCGATGTGATCAGTATTTCACAAACTCACATAAAAATTGAATGTTGTATGCAATAATATTTGAGCATGCAATTTGCATTAGGTCCCACATAAATGGATGAAATTATTCTTGATACCACTTATCTAAGCACCAATGTCAAATCCATAAACACTATTGAGGAAAAAATACATATCTTTCACACCAAGTTTTTGGTGTAGGGTTATATTTTTCACGTCATCATAGATAGTGGAAGTCATAAGAACATCATTGCATAAGCTAAAGCCCAATGCCTGGGACTTACCACTAAAGCTCATCCTAAACCATACTTTTAGGTTAGGTTCAATAAGTTAAGGATATACATAATTGAAAATAATCACTTAATAGTATAAATTAAAGCATTAATGAGGACATAATTACCTATTATGTCTTGCCATTTGAGGTTTTTGACATTTTTATTGAAAGGTCATATTTATATGACCAAAATACTACATATCAAGCTAAGCCACAATGGTGGACTTTTTATGTTATAGATTATTTTTGAAACCTCTTTAAGACACTTCTAATAAAAAAATCAATTTGAAATCTACCTAATAGTATCACAAATTAATCTCACACAAGGAAAACTTTTTGTTACTCATGGTTTTCCTAAAAGCACATATGCAAGAGAGAAAACATCCATTGGAAGAATTATATGTCACGAAAAAAAATTGAAACATCTTGGAAAAGTAATATAGAAATATGGAGATGTATTTTATGATCCATATAGCATGCCAACACATTCCATAGAAAATCATCATATCAAATTATTTCTTGAATCCCCTATTCCAAAAATTCCACTATATTGCAAGTCCATTTCGAAGAATAATGAAATCCAATGCCATATGCAAGAGATTATTTAAGAAGAAAATATTATGCCAAGATCTCCTTCTTTTGAAATCATGATATTCCACCAAAAAAATATGATACATGGTATTTGTACATTGAAGATCACATGCTTAATAATATGATGGTAAAGAATCAGTATCCAATGTTGATTGACAACCTCCTAGACTAACTATGAGGTACAGAATACTTCACTAAGATTGAATTTAATTTAGGTTATCATTAGGTACCATTCCATCCTAAATATGTTTGAAATATAACATTTAAAATATGGGAAGGATTTTATGAGTTATTGGTTATGCATTTCACCTTAACCAATGTGTTAAAAACATTCATGCACCTGATGTACAACCTACTAAGTCCCTTCACTCACTCTTTCATCAATGTTTACTTGAATAACATCCTCATCTTAAAAAATAATTTTTATGAGAATATGAATCACATCACATTCATATTATACACATTTCATAAACACACATTGTAATCCAACTTATCAAAATGTACATTTGTTAATTGCACATATTCAATTTTTGGGCTACACTATTTGATTGTATAACCATCCATTTAGATTTAAATAAGGTCAAAGTAATCTAGGATTATAAAAATCTATATAGTCTCAAAAATTTGAGGATTTTATGGGACTTACAAATTTATATTGCATTTTTTCCTTGGTTTATTGCACATAGCATGGTCTCTTAGTTATATCATGCATGATAAAGTTACATTCCACTAGACATTTGTAAAATAACATGCTTTTAAGGAGATAAATCAACTCCTTTGCACAACACATGTTCTAAAAATGCCTAATATTATCTATCCCTTTGATATCTAAACTAATGCATTTGATTATGCACTTGACACAATACTCACATAACATAGTCATCTGATCACCTATCACTTTGAGACATTTAATGACATAGTTTAGTGGTACTTCACCTATGAGATATATTTTTTCTCCATCTTGAAAGCAATAAAAAAATGTTTATACTAACTCTTAGTCAAGGTCATAATAATTCATTCTAATCATATGCCACTCTAATTTTTCCATACATATATTAATATAAAGAATGTGTACCATAAGTAGTGGATAACATACTTACAATTCGTGGTTCCATCTAGTGATAAAACATAAGAAGGGAAAAGACAACAAGGTATTATACTACCTTAGCTGACCATCGATACACATTATCATCATGGTCTTGGACATGTAAAACCAAAATTTATATAACTAAGTGCCTCTCTACTCACCAAACCATGAATTCATAAAATCCTATAGTGGTATCATGTAATGTGAATAGGTTCATGATTTCTACATATCTAAAAAGATTATCTACAATCTTGAACATCTTTGTGTTGATAATGGAACACCTCTCTAATTAAATACTTATATGGGAGGTGCACTACTCTAATAAAACATGACACTTAAATGTTACCAATATAATTATAATTTTTTAGCAACACTTCTATTGGAATTATATGGCTAAACTTCCTATGATGAAACACTATAACAATTCTATGTTTATTTTAGTGGATTATTTTTTTAGCATGGTCATCATGGTTGCCTAAAATAAGAGCATAAACATGTAGGAAACCACACACTCTTTCTTCAACCATGTTTGGGTCTATTTTGGTCTACCAACATCTATTATGTTTGTCTATGACCTATAGTTTGTCAACCACTTCTTACAAGTTCTACTGGATATGGTGGGTATAAAATTGGACTAATATGCATAATTTCATCTCCATAAAATTGTGAAAATATATGTTTTCATCCACACACTTAATCATTTCTATGCATGTATAATGGTGTGCATTAATGCACTTGGCATGATAATTTTATTTAATTTCAACATGTGTATAACAAACCAAATAGTTCAATCCAAACATGTCTTAGGTACCAAAAAGTGACACTTCTCGACATATCATATCACACACCATCTGACATGTAGTCATGCAGACAAGAAAAATAAGTGGACAAGGTACATTAATTTATATAGCACATCTAAGGTGTTCATAACTAGGTTTGTCAAATACATCCATACCAACAACTTAAGTACAAAGAGTTCCTAAGTTTAATATTAGCAATAAGGTCTAGTTGCTTCTTTAGAAGGTGTGCTTTAATCAAGCCTCTATAATACAAAATACTCCACACAACCTATGAGAACACATTTTTTCTTCCCTTACTATAGTACTTGGGTTTGTATTTAGTATTTAATGTATAACTCCTTAATCCATATGTTCCACCTTTAGACTTGATCTTGTAGTAATGTAATATCCTTTAGATTTGGATCCTAAACACTTATACCCAACACAAAATAAACATATTATTGAAGTGATTACAAATTACACCCACCAAGGTGTACTTAAATTTTAATGAGTGGTTAAGGCATAAAATATGTTAATCAAGGTAAGTCGTACAATCTTCCACAACCTAAATTCTAGTTGTCACAACTAACTAATGATGCAATGGGGAATAATACTACTCAAGAAAGAGTGAATGGTTTGTGCATATATTCCACATTGATTTGTGTACTCCTCATAAAGACTTTGAATTCCCTATGTTTTTTGGCATCTCATTGATGAGAGTCGGTGTGTCCTCTTCATTTAATCAATTAAGTCAAGTTGATGTCATATCAAACCAAGGTCAATGTCCAATATCAATTAGCATTAAGGTATGAAAGATAGTGACTAAAAATTGTTTATTTGGGGGAAGTTGTGGATTATTTCTCCTAAAGATATAATCTACTTGATTGAATTACAATATAACCTATTGCTTGTAGAAGTAAACACTCTTGTTGAATTAGAATGTTTGGAACGAAAACACACTTTACTGGAATAGAAAATGCTTTAAAGGAAACACATTTACTATAATGGAGATTACTTTTAAAAGAAACACATAATTATTCTAAGTTACAGAAATTGGAATTGCTTTGAAAGGGAATGTTGTTAAAATTCAAAGAACTAAATTGAAACATACATGCATTAAACACACACAAAGACATGTAGGTTAGAATTTGTCACAAAATACTTTGCATAAAAGAATAGAAAATAAAAAGACATGATAACATAAACATATAAATACCACAAATGATCTTACTTCTTTGGTTGAGTGGGCCCTTGCTTTCCCTTGGAATAGGATTAGATCACACTACACTTATATCAATACCATGAAATGAATTCTTCCTTAATTTTATAAAAGTTTATAGGGCTGAAAAATCTTAGTTATATCCTTAAATCATAGATTTAATATGTACTCTTTTTCTATTCTCTCCTATATCAATAGAAAGATGGACAATAATTTTACAAGAGCTAATCAAAGTAGACTAACCTCCTACAAAAATCATAAATAACTATGCTCTTGTTTATTGAAAACATAAAGATAACAACATCATTTCCACATTTCAAGGGACAAACTAGTGGAAGAGTGTTGTAAACCCCTTTATAGTACTTACATTTGCTTTTAGTAGAACTACTATAAATACTTATGGTTATAAATAGACTTTTAGAAAGTTTATATATTACTTCTAGAAATGTTCCAAAAATAGACTAGGATGCTTTTGATCAAGCAAATATGGTTTTCACCATGATGTAAAGTCTTCAAAATGTCTTTTATTGAGTTCCTATAAACCTTCAAGACTAGTCTAAGCATCTCTAGATCTATTCTAAGCATATCTGGAGCCAGATCGGTGATCTCTGGAGCCAGACTAATGAACTTCAAATCCAGCCTAGTGATCTTCAAAGCTAGACTAAAGATCATCAGACTTGATCTAAGCTGATCTTGTGACTTCATTTTGATTTTCAAAACATATTAATTTCCTATAGTACATCTGGATAACCTATATACACAAAACTAGTGGTTTTTTAGGCAAAAGGTTAGAATAAACTAGTGTAAACATCAACATTAATGTGTATAGAAAAATCGAGGCAAAGCACTCATTTTTTACTTTGAATTAGTAATGAGTTATAGATTGCATATCTGAATCCACACAAAAGGAAGGTTATTTAAGTAAAAATGAGGTCTCTACTTGGATATGATGATCCATTTTATGGGCTCATCACTCATGGCATGCTTGCATCCTTTTAGTATCTATGTAATTTATTGCAACATTGCATCATGTTGCACATAACTATAGAACTATGTAGGAACATCTCAACTTTGCACATTAAAAATCAACATGTGGGATAACACACCAATTTTATAGCCTTAATTTACCTTTTTACATTATTAAAACACTGAGCAACATATCACATAGTTTCATGTTGTTGTGAAAGAACATTAGCTTGCAAAAACCATATGTCAAATTCATGTTCTTGGCCACCCGCCAGTTTTCACTTCCTAGATCTGTACCCTCTCAGTATTCATGTTACCATACCATAGATTTGGAAGTTCAATCATCACACCTGCAAGAAACTAAACTTCAATCTAGGTATAAGATGAACCATTTTATAACTATTAACGTATGCAACAAAATTATTATAAAATGTATATCTTGTAACCATTTGACCCATAAGGGATCAAAGATGATAAAGATTACATAAACAAATATGAGAATGCTAGCATGCCCTGAGTATCTAAAAATTCACACACATTTATATTCACTTTCAATCTATGAAATAAAATCAAGTGTTTCCCCTTATGATCATTAGAACTTACAATTGTAACCTTGTTGCATTTTGTACATATCTATATTTTTCCTTATTCTACAAATACTTCTACATTCAAATGTTTTTTTAGTTTACTACTATTCCATCTTTCCTTTACACATTCCATAAATTTTAGCTTACATCTAAGGATGATATTTTCCACCATGTCAACTTCTTGGACCTTACGTTGTAGATCATAATGTATTACCTTTATTATACACATGGAAGCCTAGACATCATGATCTTACTCTCAATTTTATCTTACTCTCAATTTGATCTTACTATTGATTATAATATTTCTTCTACTTAAATAGATTATGATGGTGATTCACTTGATATTGGTTAGCATTTATTATTAACCCATAGGTTTATATCTAAGTTATCATAGTTTCCTTTACATATTTTTATTTTCTATTGACTTAATTTGTCAATTTTTTGCTTTCTTATTTTGTGATTTTTTATTCCTTTATTTGGGATATGGCTTTTGGTCTCTAGCAATTTTTCCATATTTTTTTTTCACTTGGGTCTTCATTTGATTAGAATTTATTCCAATGTTCTTCTCTTTTTATTTTTGGATTTTGAAGTTACCTTATTCTTTCTTAGATTTCAAATTCTAGACACCTAATTTCACAACAATACTTTTAAAAAATTATCATCAAGCTACCAAATTATTTTATGGTTATATATGTATTCATAACCTAAGATCAAATTTTCATTATCCTAACATTAAGCACTAACATATTAGTTTTTAATCCTAAGATAATAACAATTTTTAAAAAACTTAACGGTACATTTTTAGTGTTTAATATTAATATAATAAAAACTTGTGGGTGTGTTAGTATTTAATGCCATGGTGATGTAAAGTTTATTATATTTTTTAAAACGTGACACTTGGTTTCCCACAATTTTTTTATAAGAAGATCATGGATGGTGTTTTAGATGATATTTATGAACTATATAACACCTCAATCTTATAAACTTGGCAAAATTAGACCTTGGTCGTTCTTCTCAATTCCAGACCTTTCCTACTTTTGAAAGTCTTGTATTTGTTCTCTATTATACCTCTTGGACTATCTATTATGTTGACCAGTATTATATTGATGACCTAGGCCTTATATCTTTCTCAGAATGCTTAAAACCTACTTATCTTATGTCTTTACTAGTTCTGATCCTATACCTACTTTTTGGCTTCTTGAACACTTGCATCTTAATCATACACCTGCATAAATGTAAGTGTCCTTACCCAATGCAAGTGTCCAGTGCTCTAAATTCATCTAATTTTCAAATTATATACATCTTAATGGTCAACGTAAGAACTATTTTTGGGTTTTCTATCAACATTTCCTTAGGGCATTGAAGTGTCTAGTTTCCAACAAGCTAATGAGATGGCATTTCATGTAAGACTGAACTCTTGCATGCTCACCTAAAGCACGTAGTAAGAAATTGGTTCAGGTGGGTTATGTTTTATAATAACACACTTTTTAAATAATAATTTTTATTCATATAACTAATTACTGATTACATAGAAAATAAAATACATGATTGTGGACTTTGTTTCAACTATCTAAATAAACATGACTATTAAGATAACTACCATGAGATTCAAAGTGAGATTACACAAGCTCATATGATGCAGATTCTGATCATTATAGTCAAATACAAACCACATATTGCATAACAAAATGTATTGATAACCTAATTTTTCAACTTAACTAATAGCTTTAGCATAACATCAGAACAACTAATAACTTCCATGATTTTGTTATTACCATAATCAATTGTTACATAATACTAATGTTCAACCCCCTTACACATCTTTGCATAAGTATTTATACTTTTTTTACCCAACCAAGTCATTACATTATTTATGACACTTGGGTGACTATCAAAAAATCTCCATTTGGTTAAGAGTCATGGCAGACATTTACTTATTTCTCCTAAGGACCCTAGTCTTAGTTCTCCTATATTCTCATTCAATATAGGATATTTATTGTCAAATGTCCTCCATATGGGTTGATGTGAAACTTATGTATGATTAAGTTTATTTTATCGTTGATTATTATTCCTCAACCATTTCTTGCTTCCCTCGTGCCCTCCAAGTCTTTCACTGATATATCGAGTCCTTCGCTCTCGAGTCCTCTATTTGTTATGCCTCTTCTTTGACTAGGTCTTCAAACACTATGATATTCTACACCATTATCTTCCTTCACCAAGATGGTTTATCACCATGGTCTTCTCATGATATACTATTTATGTGTCATGGTCTTCCTATGCTATACTCCTCCTGTGCCAAGCTAATTCTACACCAAAATCCAAAATAATTAGTCAAAATTTGGGGTCCAACATCACCCCACATTATGCTCTTAATATATCCTAGACTAAGCACTGGTCCCAATCTCAACCAAAAATTTAGGTCCAACTTGTTCAAGCTACTTATTGATACCTTCCCAATGTGATAAGGTGTCGATCAAGACTAAGCACTAGTCCCAACCTCAACCAAAAATTTAGGTCCAACTTGTTCAAGCTACTTTTTGATACCTTCCCAATGTGATAAGGTGTCGATCAGCTTTGTTGTTATTTCCTTGATCATCATTTTTAACTTTTAATCTCCTCAGGTTAATTAAGACACTCACTTGCCTTATTGACCATTTAGTCTAGGGATGTGGAAGCATCTTTTTGGACCTCTTCAACCATAGTGACCTCATTTACAACCTATCCTCAGAGAGCCACAAAATTAGAATTTATTTGTTTCCAATGTGTGTTTATTGTTCATTCTATGGTTTTGACATTCTCAAATGCCTTAGAGCACTTGGTGCGGTCTTTGATTAATAGGGTAGAATCCAGCAACTACTATTGTTGATACTCCTCAACTTGGAGTCAGGCCTGTAAAATTTTAATGGGTCATGCTAGTTTCTCAAAAATACCATCCAAGATTAGGATCACTTCCCCAACCCTTCAGAGGGAGCATCTACACACTTTCGCTACTTTGACAAATTGTTTAGCCACAAACATAATGCTTCATTTCTATGTGTGAGTTGCTCCTTACACTGCTTTAATAGGATATTTACAAGGGTCTCTAATTTATCAATAGCTTCTCCTTCTAAAAGGACCCCATATACCAATGTTAGTTCCTTTCCCAAAATAGATTTACATAAATGTAAAGTTTTGACTTTGGCTATTGTGGCTTCTACTAATTATTGCTTCAACATGGACACTTCCTCTTCAAGTGCCTTCTGATCAGCAACTTCTTTATTATACATCTCCACCACCTAACCATGATTCTACTTTACAATAAATGCATCAGAATCTAAAATCACATTCTGTCATGTGACTTTAAAGGCCATTTTCAAAAATGTAATTTTAGTTTGTAGAGGAGAGAGTTATTGGGGATCAACCCAAATATGAGTGGGTAGCATCATTGATTTAGAATATAAAACTAAGCTATTAGGGGGTATTTTAAAATGGTGTTCTTCATTATACATGTCTAATAAAAATGACATCTAACACTTGGTGTCAATAGTTACATCTTATGGATGAAAATGGGAATATAAATATATCAATCTATTAGGAACACATGTCTGTTATTCTGCACACAATTTGGTGGTTGGATCAACCAAATATGGTTAAACTTTGGAGTCAGTCGGTTACTTCCCTTTGAGGGGATCCCACTCAAGGATCTTGACATCTGTATCTAGTGCCAATGAAGTGCTTATGATGTCCATGCCACTCATTTATTCTATGTTAAAATCATCTCTCTCTTCACTAAGTGGATTTTCCATTTCTAATTATGCTTCTTTAAGGGTGGTTTCTTTATCTTACATCAAGGAGGGTGTTTTTTCTAAGTCTAAATCCTCTAGTTCTTCCATGTGACCCTCAAGCTCTTCCTATTCCAATGGATTAGTTGGTGGTGATGGCATTAAATTCTTTGATGTCTTTATGGTGTATCTTATTTGGGTGAATCCCTTAGTGGTGATGCCCTTGGTGGTGAAACCCTTGGTGGTGGTGCCTGGGTAGTCCTTTGCCTTTTTGGTGGTTTCAACTATGAACTTGTGTTGGCATCATGCCCAGTATGCTTCTTCTTATCAAGTGGTGATACTGGAGGAAGCTTCTCTCTTGTATGCTTTGAGCCTCCTAAAGCTTTCTTCTCAGGCCATAGCATATAGAATAGATTATGACTGATTTTCCCAACCACAATTTGGTGAACCTTGATGTCAATTATTTTGATCTCATACTTTTTTCTATATGGTTTCTCGACAAGATATCCATACATTTTTCAAAGAGTGTGAATCTCCAAGTCAATTCATTCTACTTCAAGGGTGAGGGTTTTTGCATCATATATATGATTCAACAAGTTGACAAAGTACTACACTGTGAGAGCATAAGGTAGCTTCAACCAAACATAAAGCTCTCTAAAGGGGGCCATCCTAATATGCATCAAATAAAAATGTTGTTTAATGGCAAAGTTGGCTTGTTCACCAATCTAGATAGGCAAGTCTTTTAGAATTCACCATTCATTTCCAAATCCTTCCTTCATGCCATCATACCATGACTTTATCTTGATTTTAAAAGTTGAAGTGATATAACTGGGGCATGTGAATACCTTATAACACTCTATATGGGACTTGTGCTCTGTTGGGTACAACCATTTCAATTCTCCAAAGGTGTAATCAGGTAAATCAATTTCATCAAACACCATAAACAAAAGAAATACCCTCCATGGGAGCCTATGGATAGGTATCCAATGGGTCCTCTCCACATCTATTATAATTTTGTTAGAAAAATGCATTGCCTAGTTATACTTTAGCCCCTCAATTACCTAGTGAGTGATAAATAGGTGACCCATGCCCACCTCCTTCCATCGATTAGTGTCACCAACCTTGGTCATAATGATGTGCTTTGCTACTCAAAGGGCAAGGTATTTTAAGTTATTAATATGCATATCATGGCCCTCCTATATTCTAACATCGTGTCAGTCTTTTCTATTTCCTATGAGTCCTCCAAATCAAATTCAAGGTTCCCACTAGAACATTACAACCCTAACACCTTGTTGATTCATTCAGGTGAAATCTTCATGTGGTAACCAAAAAAATAGATATAGTCCTCATAGACACATGAAAGCAAAAAAAATATTGCCTCTACCAGTTTTCCAAAATATAGGAGATTAAATAGCTGGAAGATCCCTATAGAGTCAAGGGCATTGAATATTTTTAAGTCATACACCAATTCACTCCTAGTGTTTTAGCACTCGACCCAATAGTCATTATTCAACTCAACCTCATTTCTTGGTTAGTGGTGGTTATAGTGAAAAATGGTATAGGAGGGTACATTTGATACCCAATTCTCCATGTACAACATTGTTTCCAAGTACTACATCTCATTTATCATCAAAGGTAGATGTGAAGGTACTTGGTCTTTCTTCTTAGTCTGTCATGTCACTCCTAATCCTTTACCTACCATGCACTCACTCTATTCTTTAAGTGGTTCCTCTCTAATTAATATTGTTTCCGCCTAACACGTAGCTCCTCTTCCTCTAGAATGGATAGTAATGGATCACTTCTTTGGGACTTTTTCTTAGGCTGCATCACCCTTTGTGGAGCCTAAATGTTGAGGCATGGCCATCCAATATTCCAAAAAGAATGTGTTTATTGGTTGAGTGTCTCAACTCTCTTGCTTTGATGTTTGTTAATGATGGATGCCAACATTTGTAACTTAAAATTACTAAATTTCCTCTATGTACTTTTAGGTTAGATAACTTCCTCTTGATTACTCAGATAAGATCCTTATTAATATTCAATGAATGGGAAATTGATACTTTGTACTTGTCCTAGAATTTTAGGAACTCAGGTGTTCTCTCTTCAGCTCTATAAAATCACATTCAAAGTAAAGGTAAAGTTTAGAATGAGACCCTAAATGTCTTTTTATATACTCAAAGGGGTAACTTGCATTTACTACCCCTTATCTTCAACCATCACTTATTATAATCAATGTATTTTAATGGTATCCTTTCTTCGACTATCACTTATTGTCATAAATTTAATTAACAGTATCATCATGGCATGATGTTGGCACACTTATCATAACCACCATCCATTTATATTAATGGCATGTCTTATCCCACACTTTTCTCAAAGTGCATGATAGTTGTAAATCCCTTTAAATGTTAATACCATTGCCAATAATCTTTATCCTTAGACCTCTTTGTTTGCACATGCATTCCTATGGATCATTTCCTAACATATGTAACAACCCTTACCCCACACTAAAAGTGTGTCATGGTCCTTCACAAAAACATAAGTACTAAGTTAAAAAAAGTATTGAAAATAAAGGGGTGTGTAATTAAGGAAGTGATTTATTAGAAATAGGAAATCATAAACTAATGGCATGCACATTATTGATATGATAGAAGCTAAAATTTTAAGTATATAAATATGGCCATAGTCGAATATCATTGTAATACACAAGAATAAATTAGCCATCCAATATTTGTAAAATATATGCACCTATAAGATGAATACTATGAATAATAAAAGGACCATTCTATTGATCACAAAGCTTCCCAAAGTGGCATGCAAACATGGAGTCATAGAGTAAAATGTTTATTCTATGGGTAAATATCTTGTGCTTAAGGTGGAGATCATGCCATACCTTTTGTTTGTATTTATCCACATATTGACTCCAATGAGTAAGGAAACATGATTCATCTAACCATAATAAATCATCCAAATGTGATTTCAATGAAGATTCATTGTATAATTATCCAATGTGTGCAATGCAAAAAGAAGGTACCAAGAATTCAACTGAAAGAATGACTTTAGTTCCAGACACCAGATTAGAGGGTGTACTTTTATTTAGGTGATTTAAGTTATCTAGAAATCCCAAATTACTACAGACACCTGATCATCCTAGTTGATACATCTATTATTACAAATATTTTTAATTGTTGTGCCAAATATTTTGTTGAATGCTTCAAGAGTGCCATTGGCCTAGGGATGATACGGTGTTGTCTTGTGATTGGTAATCATGAACTCAATGAGTAATACATGGATAGTCTCATTGAAGAAGTGTGTACCATGATCACTAGTAAAACTTAATGGATAGATAAATTAGGTTATATTATGTTTTCATATGAAGCATGTGGTAGGTACTATAGTACAATCCCTTATTGGCACAACCTCAACCTAGTAGAGAGATAATCAGTTATTGTTATGATATAGCAAAAACTTGTACATCATCCAACTAGGTTGATGAGGTCAATAAAATCAATGTCTCATTTCTCAAATGGTTCTTTTGATAAAATAGTATGTAATGGCATGGCATCCTAGTAATTTGGTTTCCCCATGTGCTAAAAAATATCACATTATTTAACATGTATCTTTGCATCTTGAAAAATCATAGGCCACCATAGTCCAACTAACAATATTTTGTGTGTAGTAACCTCACAAACATAGTGTTTGCTAGCAATTCCTTCATGAAATTCATAGAGTACTTCAAGATGCCCATATTTTATGACATAGAATTAAAGGATTTCATCTCATCCAAGATTGTAGAGGTCTCCTCTAATGAGCTAAAAGGGTGCAACACAAATGGCTAGTTACTTCTTATCATGTGGACTCAAATGATTTGGCATTATTCCAAAAGTTAACAAAGCTAATATATCTTCTCACTCCCTAGGAACACATGAAATATGAAATATTTATACATCAGGTAGGTCATCCTTAATGGTTCACACTGGTTCATCGGAATAAATTCTAGAGAGATGGTCAGGACTGTAATTAGTCTTACCTAGTTTGACCAAGATAGAGAATTAGAATTCTCAAAAAAACACAATATAGTTTCAGATGTGACCATGTAACATAGGTTTATTCATTAAATATTTCAAAACTTCATGGTTTTTATTGGACATAAAAGGAGTTTTCGACAGGTATTGTTAAAAAAATTGTAAATCATAAACCATGGAAAGTGCTTCACACTCTGTTATGGTATAATTTCTCTCAGTCAGAGTAAGATTTCTAATTTAAAAATAGATGGGGTGAAAAAAATGACTTTATCTAAGCTGTGTAATTATAACATTTATGGCCATCGCATAAGAATCCACATGGACATGAAATGATTTAGTCCAATCAGGGAACTAGAGAATCAGTGTTTTGACAAGCTTATCTTTCAAGAATTCAAAGGCTTCTTAGAAAGAGAGGGTCCAAATAAAGTATTCATTATATTTCAAGAGTTCCTATAATGATACAGTAATCATGGCATAACCTTAGATGATTTTTTTATAATACCTAGTATGACCTAGAAAATCACAGACTGCACACTGGGATGTCAATGTTGGTAAATGGAGGATGCTAGCTACCTTATTGGGATCTAACATAAGTCCATGTTGGAATATAATGTGACAAATAAGAACACTAAATGGTGTATGAAAGATACATTTCTTTAAATTAATTTAAATTTTAAACACTCAACAATACTGAAGCATAAGCCTTAGATTAGAATAGTGGTCCTTCACCAGGTCATAAACTATCCAGTCATCCAAATAACCCTGAAGGAATTTATGGATGAAGTATTTAAAGGCCTTAATGACTATACAAGAGGATATAATAGGTTCATTTTTAAACCCAAATGGCATGATGGTATATGCAAAAGATAGTAAATGTAGTATTAGGTTGATCCTCTTCTACAATTTGGACTTGATGGTTTATGTAGAATCCATATATGAAAGTGTAGATTTCACACCCTATAATACCTTCAAGGATTTATTCTATGAATGGTGTTGGAAAAGGATCAGTAATGTAAGATGCATTAAGTATTTAGTAATCAACACAAATTCTAATGTGCCCATCTTTCTTTATGCTTATTATCATGGGGTTGACCCACTCAAAATCATCAATTAGGGTTATAACTCCAATAAGAAACATAATATTAATTTCCTCTTTCACTCATGCATATAAAATTGGATTCATCATATATGGCCATTTCCTGACTAGTCGATCACCTTCAACTAGTTTGATATGCATTTTACCTATGGATAGATAAACACCTTTCATTTCACCATAATTCCTGGGAAAAACATCTTGGTACTCTTTTAGCAACTCAAATACTTTCAAAATATTAGTATCAGACTAGTAGTTACCCACAATAGCTATCTTTGGTGCTTCCTTCATGCTAATGTTGCATATGATAGTTTGAAGAGGTTATGAGTACATGTGGTCTGCATTAAGACCAGTGTCATGTATGGTTTGAGTGCCTCAATTTGTGGGGATATCCAAATGTTTTTTTTAATGGGTCAGGTGGTTCAGACCCTTCACCTTCATCAAAATTAAACACTAGTTTTTCCTTTCCTTTTTGAATTTATTCATGATTTGCCTAATTAAGGATAGGTTCTAGTGTGGGGAAGGACTACGTAGATGGATCATTAAAAATAACAAAGCCTTCTTATGGTACACCATGTATATGTCATAGTCAATCTTCGATAGGATTGGGGTCACTAAAAACTACTTGATGTATGGATTAGATTGTGAGGTTCAAGTTCATCCTTGTGTATGAGTAAGATAACATCGATACCATGTTATTTTTCAATAAGTGCCAAAAATAGGTACCTAAATGTCATTCTTCATGAAAATACCTTATTTTATCCCAAGTGTGTAAAGTTCTATGAAAATCATGTACCCAAAGGTACTCTGGAAAGAAAGATTCTTCAACCAACCACATGGTTTCACAAGCTTCTAAGTGATGTTCTGGTGTTCGGACCCCACTATAGCTAATTGTACCCTAGACATAATTATCACGATGATACTAGTGATGTAAATCAAAGCATACTTGATCCCAATGAATAATACACTTGTTATGGGTTCACCACCTCCTTATAGTTATTCCATCAAAAATTTGAACTAATGAATGCATATGATCATTATCAGAGTCATAGAAGGCTTCGAGGCACTGGTAGAAATTGTAGACTTCCATTTTCCCATGAAACCACAAAGCTTTATCAAGCTTTTCTAGTGGTGTATACATAATTGGTCCTCATATGATTTGTTTGGTAATAAGATGAATAAATCTATGGCCTTTTTGGTGCTAGTGTGGAATGCCTTCATAATTTCCAATGACACCGCACACTCTTTTAGTGAGGTCATAATCACCATGGGCCATATAAGAACAAACATTACTTGTAGTATCAGAAAGGGATTGTGTGTCTGCGATTAGAAGACTCCATCAGGAATAACATCATTATTCTCACCATATCTTGTTTTGATGTTGTATATATGATTAATATCCTCATCCATGCTAATATGTTCTACATATGGGGGCCCATGTGCTTGGTCCAATGGGATGATGATGTGTTGATCAGTTTTCAAAACTGATATATCACTTTTTGAATCTCAAATTAGTGTTACTTGCATAGCACTAAGGATGACCCAATATGGTTGTAAAATAATCAACTTTAGCCAATTTGAGGGCTTCAAAGTCAGCTTTAAAATGTACCCCAAGGATATTGACAGTTGCATTTTTAAGAATGTTAATTAGTAGAGCATGGGTTTTATTGGCCATAAAAAACACATGAGGAAATGGTTGTAACATTGGGCTATCAATTTTTTGCCATGCATATTTTGTGAGGACATTTACCTCAATGCTAGTATCGACTAAAATGTCTCATATCACATAACCATCAATGGTAGTATTCACCAATGTTTCCTTATCCTCTTTAGGGCTAAGAGGAACAGGAATATCTTGTGGCCAAACATGATTTAATCGATGATCTTTAGTTGGCCTTGGAAAATGAGGTTGATCTTAAATTGGCCTTGGTTCCTAACGTTTAAGCTAGTTACTCAATTATGGGATAATATCTTCTTATAAGAGATGCTTATAAAGTTCTTTAAAATCATCTTGCATCGCATTTTGAGGTTCTATGGCCTTTTACAGATCAACACATTGGCAGTTTCTTAGTTCTTAAGAAACTAAATTTCTATTTGTAGTTCCCATAACAAGGTCATAGTGTCCTAGAGCATGTCTTTATATTGTTGGGTGTCAAGATACTTCATTGCCATAGTCTCTTTGCACTATATTTTCTCAATAGGTGGAATAGAAGTAAACTGAGACTGTCCTCTGTTACATGTGGTGATATTAACCTGTTGGGCCATCAGAGTGATAGAGTATAGTCTCCGGTGAGGTTTATCAATGTGAATCATATTAGAACCTTTTTCATTTCTTTCATTAGTGATGGTTGTGTACAAATTAGGGCATTCCTCCAACTGATGCTTGTTTTTTACAAAAAGCACATGTTAGATAGACTAGACAATCTCACTGATAGTGATCTGGATATCCACACTTATAAAATGTTTGTGGTGGAAAATTCCCACCCCCTCATCCTCACCTCATCCTCATCCTTATCCTCATCCATGATATCCACCATTATCTTTATTGTTTGAGATATAGGTTTGATGCATACCACACACATGTACCTCATGTATATCATTGATCAACCAATAGTCATTTGTGTCATGGGTATAAGCATCACATATATTATAGTAATAAAATACTTTAGAATATGTAGCCTATTGTAATAGAGGACAATATCAGACATCATGCTCTTCATGTTAAATTTAATAAGACTACTTTAGTATATTGTAGATGTTCTTGTGAGGGAAATTACTTTTATTATGACCTTCAGACTCACAATCGATACACCAAAGACCACTACAAGTGTTATAATCATTGTTTGTAATTAGAATTTATAACTCTAATGCCATTTAATCTATATGAGCTTCCATAAAAGGATTAATTCTAGTGTTGATGCTACTAATATCTTCAATGTAAAAGGTAGATTTTAGGGCCTTCCACGGGCGGGTAAAAGTCTTTTGAGATAGTATTCATCTAAGGGGAAGTAACAAACCTCCCATAAACTATTAGGCATGCTGAAAAACATTAATCTTAAATGAGATCTTATATAAGAATGTTTTGAATGATGCATCATATGTATGTCCACTTTTAATGAGCTCTTGTTTTATATCCTTTAGCACAACAATGCTTTATTGCTCAAATTCTAGAATATTGAAATCTTGAAGAAATGTTGTCTTGAGCTGGTCATGGTCAATTAATGTTTGTTGAGGGTCATACTTTTTATAGAACTTGTGTGCTCTTTTCAAAAGTGTGGTTTCAAATTGTGTTTATTGTTGCTCAGAAAAATTTATACCACGTGCCCTCCAAATGAATTCACAGTTATGAACATACTCCATGGCATTCTCCATGCCCTGATATTCAGGTAAATGAAGCATCATTTCATAATACACATTCGATATTTGAGGTACTTATAATGGTGGTTATTGATAACTCCCAAACCCTATTCTTTGGGGTGTAAGTCCACCACATCCTCATGTTCTACCTCTTAGTCCACCTCCTACACCTCCATTAGTAGCACTTGAGACATTGGGCATGGTAGTAGGTTGATTCATAATACATGGACTAGTGTCTACCCACTATTGATGTCGGGTCCACTAGGCATACCAAGTTAGGCCATGAAATTACCTTGAAGAGGAAAAGAAAGTGTTAATTCACTATGAGTTATAACTTTCTTAGCAATAGGTTCACTTATAGGACATTATCTGACTCTACACTATCTATATTGCAGTTATGTATAATTAAATTATCTAGCTCAAAATCATGAGCATACACTATGGTTGGGGAAATGGGCTAGTTTAAATGTGGTTCTTCAATCTCCGCTATCTGGCTAGTTTCCCCAACATATAACAAAGCTCGCATTAGTCATGATGTAAAAAATTTTGAGTCCTCCTTTTACCCTTCTACTTCCCTACAGAGCTTCCATAAAGGATTAATTCTAGTGTTGATGCTACTAACAGCTTCAACGTAAAAGGTAGATTTTAGGGCCTTGCACAGATGGGTAAAAGTCTTTTGAGATAGTATTCATCTAAAGGGAATCAAAAAACCTCCCAAAAATTATTAGGCATGTTGAGAAACATTAATCTTAAATGAGATTTTATATAATAATGTTTTGAATGATGCATCATACTTATGTACACTTTTAATGAGCTCTTGTTTTATATCCTTTAGCACAACAATACTTTATTGCTCAAATTCTAGAATATTGAACTCCTGAAGAAATGTTGTCTTGAGTTGGTCATGGTCAATTAATGCTTTTTGAGGGTCATACTTTTTATAGCACTTATGTGCTCTTTTCAAAAGTGTGGTTTCAAATTGTGTTTATTTTTGCTCAGAAGTTATACCACGTGCCATCCAAATGAATTCACACTTATGAACATACTTCATGGCATTCTCCATGCCCTGATATTCAGGTAAATGAAGCATCATTTCATAATACACATTCGATAGTTGAGGTACTTATAATGGTGGTTGTTGATAACTCCCAAACCCTATTCTTTGGGGTGTAAGTCCACCACATCCTCATGTTATACCTCTTAGTCCACCTCCTACACCTCCATTAGTAGCACCTAAGACATTGGGCATGGTAGTAGGTTGATTCATAATACATGGACTAGTGTCTACCCACTATTGATGTCGGGTCCACTAGGCATACCAAGTTAGGCCATGAAATTACCTTGAAGAGGAAAATAAAGTGTTAATTCACTACGAGTTATAACTTTCTTAGTAATAGGTTCTCTTATAGGACATTATATGACTCTACACTATCTATATCCCAGTTATGTATAATTAAATTATCTAGCTCAAAATCATGAGCATACACTATGGTTGGGGAAATGGGTTAGTTTAAATGTGGTTCTTCAATCTCCACTATCTGGCTAGTTTCCCCCACATATAACAAAGCTCTCATTAGTCACGATGTAAAATTTTTTGAGTCCTCCTTTTACCCTTCTACTTCCCTACGGATCCTAACATAACTTCTTAAGTCCTCTCATCCCCTTATTACTCTGCTTCCACCTATAATCCTTTGCCAAGCTTCATCATATTTACACTTTCACAACTTCAACTGATTGGATACCATTTCAAACCAACAATCCTTCACTAACACCTCTGCATTCCCCTCCAAATTATGTGGCTCATACAAGGATGGGTTTATCCCTCCATAGTGGGATATTTTGAGTCTAGAATAAATGAACAACTTCTTTACTTCTAGTGGGATATTTCTAATATATCAACCACGTGGCTCTTAGAGAAACTAAAACTTTGCTTCTTTAAGACAAGAGTAAGTGGTTACAGCATATTCCAAGATGTATCTGTTCAATACCCCTCTCCAACATATATGAATAGCTCATGTCCATGGTGTTCCTAAACATGCTAAATCCCTCTAACACTATATCAACCAATCTTGCCTCCTAAAATTTAATGATCGATCTTGAGCATAGATAGAGAGCCAAGCATGCAAATTAATAGGGACTTCGACAAAGAAACTTTTATATAATGAGATGTAGAGATGTTGTTCGACCCATCCATGTGTAGAAACTCCTATTCAATATAGGGAATTACAAAATTATCCTTGACCTCAATAAGCTATTGTTCAATATTTTCAAGGTATAAATGTTCGAGAAACAAACACTACAAGTTCTGGCAACTAAACCAAAATGTTGGGTTTTTCTATCAACTTTTTCGTAGGTTGTTAAAGTGTCTAGTTCCTAACAAGCCAATGCACTAGTATTTCATGCAAGACTAAATTATTTCATGCTCACCTGAATCACATAGAAAGCAACTAGTTCCCATGGGTTATGTTATGTAGTAACACACTTGTCAAATAATAGTGTTTATTCATATAAATAATTACTAGTTACATATAAAATAAAATACATGATTGTGGACCTTGTTTCAACTATGTAAACAAACATGATTATTAAGATAATTTCCATGAGATACAAATTGTGATTATGCAAGCTCATATAATGTAGATTATGTTCATTATAGTCAAATACAAACCACATATTGCATAACAAAATGTATTGATAAATGAATGTTACAACTTAACTAACAATTGTATCATAACATCATAACAACTAGTAACTTCCATGATTTTTTCATTACCATAATTAATCATTACATAATACTAATGATCAGCCCCCTTACACATCTCTACATGGGTATTTATACTTATTTTCCCAGACCAAGTTGTAACATTATTTATGACATTTAGGTGACTATCAAATGATCTCTAGTATACTAAGAGTCATGGCAGTCATTTACTTGTTTTCTCCTAAGGACTCAAGCCTTAACACCCCTATATTCTCATTTGATGTTGAATCCTTGTTGTCAAATGTCCTCTTTCATGTAAGTTGATGTGAAACTCATGTATGATTAAAGTTTGTTTTGTCCTTGATAATTTCTCCTCAACCATTTCTCACTTCCCTCGCTCTCCCCAAGTCTTTCACTGATATACCAAGTCTCTCTCTGGGGTCCTCCATTTGTTATGCCTCTTCTTTGACTAGGTCTTCTCATGTTGTGATATTATGTGTCATTATCTTTTTGGGCCAAGTTATTTCAGCGTCATGGTCTTCTGACACCATGTTGGTTCTGCATCATGTTCTTCTTGCACCATGCTTCTCCCATGCCAAATTGGTTTCATACCAAAATCCAAAATACTTAGTCAAAATTTGGGGTTCAACAGCTATTATGCGATATATTATCCAAATGGATTGGTATAAATACAAGATCAACCCTTATTCATTCCTCACCTAGCACAGACCAAGCTAACTTATCAAAAGCACTGTATCAAGAATTCAATTGAGCAAATCTTCCCTATTTTCTCCCATTTCCATATCATCCATAAGGTAGAACATCTACAAGTCTAAATTACTGAAGAAGTAGCCCAAGAGATATATTTGCTAAGTTACATGCTAGGTCATTATTGTACTTGTATATCACATATTGCATGATTCACACACAATCTAAGACCTAAGTTATAACTACATAATTATAAGGCCCTCTTCAAAGTATTGGCTATGAAGGTAGCACTCATTAATAGAAGGGTCTTTTGGGAAACTCAACATTGTGTGCCCACTAAGCCATTTTTCCCACAGCTACTATGAATATGAAGAACTAGGGTTTAATCATTTGACAATGAGTCATAGTCCATGACTCAAATTTGAAATCGCCAGAGTGAAGGCAATGATGAACCGAAAAACATCCAAGTGGTTGCATCTTATATTAGCAATTATTCCATATTAGACACTTTTTCCTAGTTTAAACACTAGTGTCAACACAACTGTCCTAGGCTAACACAAATGTCCATGACCATAGAGGCATTTAATCCAAAATTCAATGATTATCCTAGAACATTCTTCCATTATGTTTCCTAGTTGTTCTAGATCTAGATCTGTATTAGAATTAAAACTAGCTAAGTATCTTATTTTCATTATCATTGTAATATCTAGCATAGTTATACTTTCCATTTTTAGTATATCTCATCATAATAAATTTAGTATATGTTCTAAGTTGTATAATTAATTGTCTTATTATAGATCTACTTACCACCCTTATGATTATTCATTTCTATATTCTCAACCCTATCTACCCATAGTAGTATCAACATCCAATTTAGAGTTAAACATTTAGTGAACCCAATTTTGAACATATTTATTACATAAACATTATTTTTTAGATGTTTATTTCATGCCTTGTCCTAATATGTGTGTTCCTTATCTCTCTCATCATGGATGATATTTATTTCTTTGATGACTATGATTATGAAACTCTCCAACTCTCTCAAAGAAGGAATCAAAATTAATTACTCTTGTATTCCTCTAAGTGCTAAAACATATAATATCAGAGCTTTCAATGGTGGCAGTTATTATCCCTCTAATTAGGTTTATACTCCCACCATTTTAAGAAATGATTTGATCCATCTTAAGGAAGATTCAAATCCTTTGCCTTTACCTTCTACACTAAAATTGGTTTCACATGGAAAAATTGTTCCTTTATTTGATCGTGATATCTTTTGGCAACTCCATAAGGATATCATTGAATATTTTCAAACCAGTCATAAAGGGGATGTTCCTTCAAGTTCATTGATAAAAACCCCTCCTATTCAATGATGATGACTCTTTCCTACCTTCATTTGATATTGAATTTTTTTTAAAAGTTGACCAAGACATCATGGCATCTTTACCAAGTAATATTAAGCCATTACTAAGAGGAAAATGTTAAAAACCTAAAGTTCAAAAGGTAACTAATGTTCCAAATATGGCACTCTTGGAAATATCAACCAAGGCATCTAAATTAAAGGATCTTTATCTTCTGAAAAATGCAATTACACCAAAAGTTCCTACTATACCAAAAGAGGTGCCTTTATCAAAGATTCCTCAAGTTCCAATTATTATATCCTTAGCAAAATTGAATGAACCAAGTTCTTCCAATGTTCCAAGCTATTCAAATGATATAACAAAGGTACCAAAATTTAGAGATACAATACCATTACTAAAGTAACCTAAATTTAGTGATCATGAACTTGTACTTGTTATCCATGAGGATGATGATACTCATATGCCTAGATTTAAGAAAGGTGGTGGGTTAGAACCAATGATAACACCTATGACAAGCACAACCATTCCTATGTAATATTTTATTTCTATAATGATCACTAATGGGGATCTTCAAAATTAGGTTTTTCTACTTCAAATGCAAATGGATTTCCATAATACTAATACAAATGTTACCTCATTCAACAATCAACCTCTTGCATAATGTATACTTGAAAATCCTTATCCATAAGATTTTGAACTACTAGATTTACCTCTCTTTTGAGTCATAAGGACCCATTTGACAACATGATTAACTATATACATTCTTTTGGTCAATGGGAAAATGATGACAAACTATTTCTAAAAGTATTCCATATGAGCATTTATAATGAGGGCCATAATTGGTTCTATAGCCTACCAAAAGGTTCCTTAACCACTTTTTCACAATTAGAAGATGAGTTATTCATGGCTTTCAATATCCATAAGGTGTCAAAATGTGCATTTGAACATTTTCACAATTCCAAATAATGTGATGATGTATCCTTTAAAGATCATACCATTCAATTCAAAAGTACATCATATGAGCTAGTATTTAGAGCTTCAGATTTAAATTTGCAATTAATTTTTAGTACAGGGCTTCTTTCTTCATTAAAGTAAAGAGCATTGCATAAACAATATGAGTCATTTAATCATTTACATATTGATGTGCATAGATATGCCTCATTCGTACTTACTCATCTAAAGGAGCTTAACAAATCTCCCTTCAAATACAAAAGTTTTATCCCTCACACAAAGGAGGGAGATAAATTACCTAAGGAGCATTATGAACAAAAATGTGGTGTTCCTAATCTTTATATGACTAGTTTTCAATATTTACTAAATATGGGACCAATTCAAGGCCCACATCTTATGTAAAATCCTCAAGTTCAACAAACTAAAGAGAATTCACATCTCTACGATTTAATAATTACTTTATTCATGGGTGGTACTTACTTTTGGCATAACTACATTGATATTACAGAATCAAAAAACTATTGTAGTGAAAGATGTTTTTCACAACTTGGGTACCATACCAAAGATCTACGTGATAAGGGGAAATGGAAAGATTCATTATGTTTCTTTATAATTCCTATTACTTTTGGGCCTTGTGTTATCATTAAAAATGTATGGATCTTACCCCATACTTTGTTACACTCCTTTACATTGAGTAGACTTTGGTTATATGAAATGGAAGCTAAAATAGATCCAAATCACCAAGGTATTTATTTTTATCATAAGGAAAATTGATTCATATTCCAAATGATAGCATTAGTTCTTCTACTACACATGTAAAACATAAGTAGGAACATGATATATACATTTTTCACTTATCCAACCATGATCCAATCAATGCAAAAGATCCAATGTAAGGTTGTGAGCTCTCATAGATTTCAAAAATACCAAAAAAATCAAACAAATCAAAAATCCAAAAATATTTTTAGCATCTATGCATTCTATTATCTCATTGGCATCTATGTGTTATTTCCATGTTGATGTATAGCATATCAGTTACTTCTACATACACATGTGTTTCATTATTCTATTTGAGTGTGATATAAGCATGCATAGATACATGATCTATACACTTATAGATGTTGGGCCTTTCATATTCTCACGCCACCAAAATGTTGGGGAATCACCTTTTCTAATCATGATACTTTCTATTTATATCATCTTACGATCACTTTACACTATCACGTTTGAGCTAATGTGTACTCATATGTGTCTTTATCCATGCTTATATATTTTTCAATGTACTTGATATGCTATGCACTTGACATTTTTGATAACACATTTGATCAATAGGCTACTAAGATATGTTTATGTTAGTTTCTTGTGGTTTCATTTATGTACTTAGTTGAGGGTCTTGCCTTGTTATTGTCTTGTTTGTTGAGCATTTGAATATGCTCCATTGTTTGTAGCCCATGTGCCTTTGTTTGCTTCTTTGACATTTGAATATGTCATTACTTGTTGCATGGACATTTGAATATGTCATTACTTGTTGTATGGATATTTGAATATGTCATCCTTACTTTTGTGGACATTTGACTAAGTCATGTCCATTCGATTGTGTGGAATTTGAACATACCCCTTGTTTGTAGTCTCCTTGGACAATTATATTTTGATTTGATTTTGAGTGCCCTTATGTGTGTAATTTATTTATTCTTGAGTTTGTATTGTTACTATTTATACATTTCAATGATCTTTATCATGCATCTTAGGCCTTAATGTGATCACATTTTATCCACTTCAAGATACATTTACCTAGACGTGTTCCCCTATATGCTACATGGCTCATTCATAGTTTTATAGTTATCTTATCCTTTTGAGGTGAGGTAACTACCAGTCTCTATTATTTTCTCACCTTAAAATGGGGCATATTAGTGGGGGAATGTCAGATAGGTATGGCTTCCACATGTTCACAGTCTCAAATTAAGTGGGGGCATATTTTGGAAACATGTTTTTCACACTTAGTATTCAGCATATTCATATTATAGTGGGGGCATGTTTTGGAAACATGTCCTCCACATTGGCACATATATCATTTTTTAGTTTCAAATTATAATGGGGGCATGCTTTGAAAGCATTTCATCCACACATAATTTCAAATTGGCCAAATTGCACAATTATATGATTCATAGATGCATTTATGAAAGAATTTTGTACATTGGTACCATTTTTATACATAATTTCAAAATGAGACATATCTAAGGTCCATATGTTATTCAATGTGTATCTAATATTTTAAAATTTAATAAGTTTAGATTCCAAACATTTTCAGAGACTGTCAGCACCCATAGGTTGGACTTTTATGGACTATATTGAGCAAATTTACTGTAGTAATTTGTTCACTTTTTGGTATGGTTGAGATGATTAAATCACTTAATATTTCCAATTTTTTAGGTTTTACTTGATTTTATCATCTAGCCTCACCATTTTGATAGTGTGACTTGACTTGGTTCACTCACACTCATTAGGTTATAAGTATGATTGGGTTACACGATTGAGCTAGTCTCAATGGCCAAGTGGAAATCAACTTTTTATCCAAGGTTGTGGGCATGGACCCTCCTATATTTCTTTATCTCTCTATCTCCTTAGATACATGAACTTTATATATTTATATTTATCTTAATCTCAATTTCATTGATTCATAATGATACATCTTTCAAATGAAATTTCTAAAAAGTAAGATGGTTGCATCGATACATAGGTGTACTCCTAAACCTTACTCTCTTTCAATTTCAATCATTTCAATACTTTTAATTTTAGATTATATGCATTGATTATATCTCTAAAATCGTATAATTTTCAAATAAAACATATTTTAATGGTTGATCTAAGTGATATTATGTGATATATTTTCCATATAGATTGGTATAAATACAAGATCAACTCTTATTCATTCATCACCTAGCATAAACCAATCCAAGTTATCAAAAGCATTCTATCAAACATTCAAATGAGTAAAGATTTTCTATTTTATCCTATTTTCATATCAATCATAGAGACAACACGTCTATAGTTTTGAAGTATTGAAGGATCAGCCTAAGATCTATATTTTCTAAGTTACAAGATAGGTTACCATTGTACTTGTTTATCACATATTTCATGATTCACACACAAGCCAACACATAGGGGAGAACTACATAAGTCTGAAGCCCTCTTTTGAGTATTGGCTATATAAATAGCACTCATTGACATAGGGGTCTTTTGGGTAGTTAGACACTATGTGCCCACTAAACTATTTTTCCCATAGCCAATATGAAGATGAAAAACTAAGGTTTGATCATTTGACAAGGAGTGACAGTCCATAACCTAGATCTAAATGTACCAGAGTGAAGGTGATGACAAACCCAAAGCGTACAAATGGTGGCATCATATTTCATCAATTATTTCATACTATATACCTATGTTCAATCTAAAAATTAGCATTGACGTAATTATCTTAGGCTGACATAAGTGTTCGTGGCTATAGAGGTATTTAATCCAAAATTTGGTGATTGTTCCAAAACATTTTTCCAGTTTGCTTCCTATCTGTTTTAGATCTATATTTGTATTAGTATCAGAACTAGATAAGTATCTTGTTTTCATTATCATTGTAATATCTAGCATTGGTTTACTTTCTATTTTTAGCATATCTTAACATAATAAATTTAGTATATGTTTTATCTAAGTTTTACAATTAATTGGCCTGCTATAGATCTATTTATCACCCCTGTGCTTATTCATTTCTATATTCTTAACCCTATCTACTCATAGTAGAGTCCACATCCAGTTTAGGGTCAAACAGGTGTTCATAAAATCAGTTCTCCAAAGCTTCATCGCCATTTTTAATAGTGATAGTAGAAATAGAGGCAACAATGGGTGTTCATGAATTCTTAGAAATAGGAAGCTATAGTGTGGCAAAAAAGCCCTTTCTATTGTGTTGATAAGGATTTTCAAACTCTGTCCAAATATATTATTTGGTATAAACTAAGAAAGTTGAATTTATACAAATCAAAGTTGTTTAATTACAAGATTATTTTTTCAATGTATTTAGATTTCCATAGAACTACTTTTTCCCTTGTTTGGTGGATTTTTTAATTAAAATTAGATTAGATTTAAGGTCTACTTAATTAGTAACCTAATAATAATTTATCCCTTTGTTATACTAGAAATTAAACTTCACGTCTTTGTTATTTCATTTTAAGTGGTCAAATTGTGCATTATTTGGAATATCTTCAAATTTAAGATAATTTTTCAACAATTTTTTTTTAATTATTTCCCCAGATTAGTCAAGAGAAGTGTTAAATTTTATCTTAAGGGAGCCATGTATTTGGAACCCCACTAGGTTTTACTAATAAACTACTCAGTTTTTTAAAAAAAATAACTTATCAATTCATAATCATGATTAGTTAATGTGTTTAAACATTATAATTGTACCAATAATATATTATCATTATATTTGCATCATTGGGTTACATTACTCATCTTAGGTTATATTTCAAAACATCCATGTACATCAGATACATCATCCATAGTAAAATACTTAATCAAAACATATAAATTTTTACTGGTCCAACCACTAAAGGCTCTTAATGATGCAAATACAATGAAAACATACTAAAAACATAAATGTAGTTGAAGAGTACAACATGATATTTCAACTTCTAAATATAACAAGGTACAATAGATAGTCTATAATCAATAAATACAACCATTGTTGTAACACTATCTCATGAATAATGAATTTTCATTTATGTTGCATCCACTGCTAATTTTATCAATTTAATACAATAAATATCAAAGTACATTTTTTATGATAGTACAACTAAGCTTCACAGTTTAGCTCATCAATTAAATAATATCCATGAGTATATCTCATAAAATATCTAGATCCATCTATAGAGAGGGAGACCATCATCTTGGTAATTTTCCTCCAACCACAGACAAATAGTCTCCTGCATTCCTCACCACTAGGAGTGGCCCTTCCCTTCATGAGGGGGCAGATAATGGTGATATGATCATAAACTAATCCAGAATAGTATGTTGTACTTTCACTATCACATACAATAGTCATATAGACCATAGAATACATCATCTATGTAATATGACTTCACTCATACATGTAAACTAAAAAGTATAGTGGATAGACAATGTATAGAGCTATAACATTACTTTGGCCAAATTTTTCTATTATAGTTTTCAAACTTCAAACAAATTTGGGCTATAGTCCATCACATAATACTTTGTTAAAATGTGTTACATCACTTCCCTTCACATTCACTGGTGACGAGTGATTTATGCAAAGGCTTCATGTCTATAATCACCCGTTCATCGCTCAACATGAAGGATGACCTCAAACAAGACCATAATGACATCAATCATAAAGAGATTCCACCTCAAATACGTTAAATAATAAGACTTAATAAAATAATTTAAATTCATTTATGTAAAGGTTCGAGAAGTACAAAATTGATTCAAGATAAACAACATGACCAAAATTCTTTTATATTTTCCATATAATGACTTCACACATTCATACCAAAACCAAATTACACTATGTTCTCCTAATTTATTAACAAGAAACATTACACGTGAATAAATACTCATGCATAGTAATCAAGAATCATACATGCACTAAAATACAAAATACACTATGTTCAAATAATCTCTATAATTTATAAGTTTATGCAAAACATATGCCATAACATGAATTGATAACCTTACAATACAATCTATTCCAAATAGATTAATATTATTGTTAATAAGACTTTAACAGCTCACAAAGACATCCTATTAGGTTTATCATTCTTCACTATAGTTTTATTCAAAACATTCAACCCATTTTCATAGTACCTTATTTGTATGAATTATAAGTTTTAATATTAAACACAGTTTCTAAAGTCATGAAATAGTCATACCAATGAGTGTCTTAAATTCTCATTTAACATGCTAACAAGTAATTCCAATAGTTCATAATCCATATTGTTTAAAAGAATGTTAAGATAACTTAATAAATATATAATGTCGCTATTTACTCTAAAAAGGGTCATCCATGTCCAATTAATAGTTTGATCCAAAATTAATCTCAATAACTAGAAATCCCTCGTAACAAAGTGTTCTCAACTTAAAGCAATTAAATCTCAACAAAACTGTTTCTCCAAGTTGCTTGATAATTAAAAAAATGACCTCTTAATCAATTTATCTCTTTGACCAAATGTCAAACATGAACCCACATGCTTGTAGTGAATAGGCACACTATAGTTGATATAAGGATAGTGAATCAACAATGAAAAGACCATACATTCCATTGCAAGCTTGCAATGCAAAATATGCTACAACTATTACAAAACAATGAATCAACAATGGAAAAACCATACATTCCATTACAAGCTTGCAATGCAAAATACAATAGGTTGTTACAAAACAACAAAAAACACCAATTCTCCACACCATACCACAAAAGGATATGCTACACATGTTTGAACATTGAACACAGTCTAAGGTGTAGTGAAATAACATGTAACTATGAATTATCGTTTCCATGTAAGCTAAAAATAAACTCAAACATTAATTTGTAGGTTTTCTAATTGAAAAGAGACAAACCCATGATTCACATTTTCTATTTCCAACACCGACTACAATCATATTAGGGTGGGTTGGATGAAATACCACCCATATGACCCTGTGGGTGGAAGAACCTATGACCCCCAAGTTCATATGGGTGACGTTATTTAAAAACATAACTCATATCCACAATATCTAAGGTAGGGTCAAGTTTAATGCCATGTTTCAATGTACCCAAGCTAGGGTCGAGTTTACTGCCATGTTTCAATGTACCCACAAAGACACATTTGTAAAGAAAAGCCAACCCCCTTTTTTTTCTTTTTGGGTTCTTGAATACAAACATGGTTTCCATAATAGAAAACAAGCCATAGGCATAAAAATAGCTACAAGCTATGATCCTGCATTTTTTTTAACCAATCTACAACTAAGACATGAAACCCTTAGGCAAAAATTCGATACATGTTACTTGCCTTAAAATTTACTCTATAGTTGGCCTTTTCCTTACCAAATGTCAACCTCCAACCGAATACCTTATCTTCCTTTTATTCATCCTCCTTTGTATCCCCCCTTTCTTCTTTTATTTTATTTTATTTAACATTTATTTTGTCCATGTTCGGTTACTCCATGCTATCATATTTTCAAAAGTTTTTTGTGCATGCAATCACCATTCCCAATTTATAAATGCATGCTCCCAAATTGCAAGGAAGCCACTAGCAAATCGCCACTGAACTCCCTTCAACTCAAGTCGAACCCTTTGTTTCCAAATGCATGCCTAACTGGAAACCCTACTAACCCAAAGTCAACTCATCATCATTTTCCAAATATTTGTATTTTGCCTCCACAAAACGATAATCATGTTTTACATGACAAATGAGTCATTTTGATCCATTTTGGTGGTAGATGTATTGCCACTAAAATACTCCAACTCGACATTATGTTAATCCCAATGTTTTTTTTTTTTAATCAAACTTTGTAACCTCTCCTTTTTTTAAAGTTTGCAAAGCACCCCATAGCCACTAAAAGAGTTTGTTCGTTATAAGCTATGTTTTCTCCAAAAGACTGTTTAAATGTACATTGATTGTTACACTCTGACCCTATTCCTTTTAAGGTACAATTAACCAGAGAATTTCACAATATGACTTAACAAAAAAAATCAATAAACAATTAGCATAATGATACACTCCACAAGCAAAAATAATATAATTATGCAAGCAGTTACAAAGTCTAGGTTCCGAATCAAAATTGGTTCATAATCAACATGAAAGCACACTCAGCTTGCTAGGTTAGTTTTCGGTAGTTCAAGGTTAGGGCCCGTAAGCAAACCAAATCAAAATATGCAGTTATAATCACAATGCGCAGACCACCAAAGGTAACCACATAGCATATCAACCGTCAACAATCAACTACTATAAAAGCATTATAACTTGAACAATCCAATGAGTGTGTGATTGTTTTGAGTTTGTTCTATTTGTCTGCAGTTGTCATGATCTGCAACCATGTCACCTTTAATATTCTCTCTCTGTCCTGCTCAGTGAAGATAAAACAATTCTGCATCCACCTCATCTAGAAAAAGGGGTAGTTATTCCAAGCTATACACAAATAACTAAAATACTAGTAATGTAATTACACTAAATGAATTTCTACTCATTCAGCACAACTGCAACTAAGAATTATTTCAATGTATAATTTTCAAAATCACATCAATGTGTTATATTTAGATATACATAATGCAACACCATCATGATCAATGATAACAAAATAGTAGTTAGAATATGAAAAATCAATAGCATATCAAAACAACAATCTAAATAAGCAGTCTCAAGAGCATAAATTTGATTATACCATGTAGATCAATAGTCCAATGAATCAATCAGGGCAACCATTTATAAAAAAATAAATATTATTTGTAAGAAATAGGATAGGGTGTAACAATGTATGCGAGTGTATTGGATAGTTTAGGGTGTTGGTATATGTGAAATTTAGTTTTTTTGGAATGATTCATAGGGATGTACTCTTTATTGAGTTTAATGGTGGAGCTAATTTGTACTACTAATTTTGGCTCTGAAGGAAATATCAAGTATTAAAATATGAATTGAAATAATTTGCTCCTACTCACATAGGGGAACAAGTAGATCTTTTATGAAAACATAATCATTAAGACCCTTGATTTATAGTGGATAATCTAATTTGTCTTTGTTCTTCTGCCTTATGGCTAGTTTTTAAGTCCCTATTGTCACTTTTCATTGGGGTTCTATGCTTATTATTTTTTAATAACATCAATTCATAAACATTTTTGACAGCCATGTTTGGGTGACTTTAAGGCAACACCCAATTGAGTAGAACAATCACAAAGGTTTCTTTATTGGGCATTTATAATTTACGAAGCTATGGTGATTCCTTCTACGATTAGGTGTAATCTCCAGGTTGTTAGAATCACCTTCCTCTGGTGAGTAGTGTGTATCCATTGTTGGAGAATGTCTCGATTGCCTGAGCTTTGAACCTCAAGAATCTTAATAAAATTGGATTAGCTTTTAAACTCAGCCTCACCAGCTCAAACTAGACTTTTTGTATTTGTAAGGCAATTGTGACTTCACATAACAAGGATTGTCGACTTTAAACAACTGTTTTGTTTTTATTTATATTTTATTTTATTTTCAAGGTGAGGTGATGGTATTGCCAATTTATTCAAAGTTAATAATCCAATTACCACTCTAAAACTGGCCTTTCAAAGAAAGTTAAACTTTATGCAAGTTCTTATAAAATTATTATAAATATTTTATGATTACCATAGACATAAATTTGGTATTAGACACTTGGAATCATCAGTTTAACATATCTTTGGCATACATGAATTATGCATACACATTTAACTCTTCATCACATTTTCTCCTATCTATTTATCTATTTATGACCTGGCTAATCCAATTTGTTGTCATTCATATATAGGATCTCCATAGTTTGTGCCTTGACACTATTATCCACGTAGACTATTATCATATTGCAGATCGATATTTCTTCCTCTCTAGAAAGTGTCGATTATAGTCAAATGTCATTGATTATTGATAGTGTTTGCCTTCATTAGCAGTATCCTAGGTTCCTCAAATGACTATTTTTCAAATTAAAATCACTCATTTGGGTCATCCTACACATTTCACATGTCATTGATGGAGGGAAAGTACCCAAAAAGTCATCACATAAATAAGACAAGCCTAAAGTCTTATTGACTTGGCTACTACTTAAAATTCACTTGTACGTTGACAAATCTAATTTCACATCCTTGAGATATTATCCAAAAGTATCCAAATTTGCAAAACCCTTAAAGAATAGTCTAAAAGCTAAGTCTAAACACTTATACAAGATCAAGGTTGCATGTTGTTAAGTGTCGAAAGTCAAAACTATGCATTGCATTCTAGAGAAATACTATTGAGTACACATATACAAAGATGGGATAACTATGTGTTGTTTGAGACCTTTTCAAAGTATTGGAATGTAGACAATGCTTAACCACTCAGTAGGGTGTGGTTGGAGCTATCCAATCCATCTTTCTAACCCATTTTTCTAAGTCACACAAGTATCAAAAGTGAAACTAGAGTTTCAAGGCAAAGTAAGACAAAATCTGAATATGCCCACATGATAGAGGATTAAAAATACTCGAAAGTCATCTTGACAGAGAGGCAGAGCAATGTGTGACAAAATAGATCGACAAACTACACAGGGATAGTTTTAGTGGGCAATGGACATACCCAGTTGTCACATGCCATGTACCTGAATATATGATATATTAATGTATATGGGTTGATGGAGATGACGACATGTCACACACAACCCTCTTCATTAGTTATATGGGTCCAATATATTAAGATACATGAGTAACTTGTGGAATTAGTACATTAGGTAATAAGTAACTTGTGGAATTAGTACATTGGGTAATGGTCGACCTACATTGGGATTAGGAGGCTACCTATATAACTAAGGGGGATGTGTGCCACATGTCAGTGTCTTCATCAACCCATATACATTAATATATCATATCCCTAGGTACATTGTATCGCAGATCTCTCAACATTCATCAATAATGTATAGGCAGATTTTGATAGTCAGTGTCCTAAATCGAGCAATCATTGAGCCATTTTAGGTCATTTCAGACTATTGTACATAGGTAGTGAGTAAAACATAATAGTAGATTAGCTAAATACTTTATCTCGTAGTCATTTATATATTTAATAAATGCAATAAATTTTCTATCAGCATTCAAAATTTTATTGTGAATGATATATCTTATGCAATATAAATTTCAATAGTTTTATACTTGTTTAGATCATTAAATCTAAAATAAGTTAAAATAATAACAAAAAAAATGATCTCTAGTTCTTCATATTTCCCTCCATTATGTGTTTTAATGCTATTGCTTCCTTTATCTTTGATTTATTTGCATGTATTCAGAATGAGACACTGCTTTTGACAACAAACAATTTAATAATCAAGTAAATTTATGAGCTTCCCTCATTTTTTCCTTCTTTGATCCCCAGAGTCCTATCCCTGGTAATCCTATGATTTATACCTTAAATTCAAATCACAATTTTTTTTAAATGCAAAAAAATATTAATATTAACACGCTCAATCAAGCAAAGATTTTGTGTTCATGAAATATTGCCACCTGATTTCTTGGAAAGCATGGGACTCTATGGCTGAGATGCTATTTCTTGTCCTTCAATGAGGAATCACAATGGAATGTTTTTTTTCATATTTAAGAGGGTTGGAAATCTTAGGTGGCCAAGGTTAATTGGTGTAGAATCCAGATCGCTTATAAATTAACAAATTGCTATGAAGTCACTTGATGCCAAGTTCTCTTCTATTCTTTGATGATGGTCGCTGCTATCATGGATTGTCTATGTATTTGTTGGTGACCAATATTCAAGATTTTAGAAAAAGGAAGACTCAGGGTAACAATGGTTGAGATATACCATAAGGTTTAGGTAATTTGCACTTGTTTTTATTTATTATCTAATATTGTGACATAAAGTTGAAAGTTATCTGCTTCATAAATTTTTAAGTCTTCCCTAGATTATAGATTCCAAGGTCAAGACTTAATGCTTGAAGACTGATTTTCTAAAGAATGGTGGACTTATGAGAAATATTACAAGAAAAAATACAATGTACTCCAAGAAGAGATTGTACAATGTCCCACAAGAAGAGCTGGTATTATGGGATTACCTCTACCTGCACAACCAAGAGGGGATATCTAAAATATTTTATAAATGTAGTTACCAGTTCAAAAACACTTTATTTTATGATTTTCCCATTGAAGTCTCCTGAGAATTAAACTAAATGAGCTATTGAATATTTTATAATATTCCTACAGTTATTTTCACTTTTCAAGGATGCATTTCAATCACTACATATGTATTACAACTCTATTATATTGTACTTACAATCTTTTCTTGAAATAAGTGATCTATTATTGAACTTGGTTTTTCTATTAAAAAAAAAAAACAAGGTTCCCTATGATCATACATTACATCTTTGGAATTTAGTTAGCTTGGATGAAATTGAGATTAAAGAATATTTCCAAACTTATATCTACTTGTTCTTTAGAATTTAAATTATAGTTTAGAGCTAAATAAAACCCCTTTTTACCATTTGACATTCTTCAAATGTTTAGGAACCATCTAGACATCATCCTAGAAAAGTAATCATAGAATTAATATCATCATTGCTATTGTGCCTTAACAGGGTTGCATTTAAAATACAACTATATATGAGTGAGTTTTATTGTAACACAGTTCATATCCTATGTTAGGTATGAGTCTATACTTGCATAGCACAACTTCAAAAATATCAATTTTTACTCTTGTTCATGTTACTTCCTTTATTTAATGTCTAAATATTTTTATTACTATACTGTGTATTTATTGGACATTTGACTTTCATAGTTTTCTTTTATACCAACCATTCTATTTTGATGTAGGTTGTAATGCTTCTAAGGAATTGTTCCATTTGTGTTTGCAAGAGGTTATAATTTTCATCTTGATGTTCTAAATAATTTCAATAATTATAAAAAAGAAAATTACATGCACATTTGTGGCTTTTGTGATGAGGACTTATTTGCATGTTGCAACTATGCACTACATGTAGAATAACAATAATTGAACTTATAGAATAATCAGATGTAAATCAAGAAAAATATAAGAGACAACTGTAAAATTCCAAACAAAGTGATGAACTAATAATATTACTCAAACACATTGTAAAATTTCCAAACAAAGTGATGAACTAATAATATTACTCAAACACATTGTAAAATTTCTCTGCCAATAACAGAATATTAAAATTTCTACATGAATTGTAGGTCATGAGCTTTTTATTTTTGTTGTTATAAGATTTTAGGAGACACTTGTCTCTGAACTCTACTGTGCCTCTCTCCCATAATTTATTCTAGTTGATAACTCGTCTAATATTTTCTTGCAAAATCAAGGCTTCTTTTGAATCCAAAATTATAGAAAAGATGAGTTTGAATTCTTTAACAAACCTATGTTTCTAACCTTGGTTGTGAACTTTTCCAATGTTGTTTTCTTCTTAAGATACTCAAGTTTCCACTGAAAGACAAGATTTTGACTTTTTATTTCTGACTAGTATGTTCTTGTAGTTAGATGTAGAATGAAAGACCGTACTAGGTCACGAACTGCTTGGAAATATCAAACCAAAAGGTGCAAAGGAGCCTGTTACACCCCTAAATCCTGTTAGTTTGTTTCCTTATTGTTTCACACCTGCCAATCAAATTTATTTAAAAGTTTCGAAGGCCTTTTCAACTAGCCCATTTTGTGCATATCCTGAAAGTGTTGCAGTCCATGAGACCACATCTCTTTGAGTCGTTTTGCTAAATAGATCAGTGATTTTGCATGCATGTCTGCCAAGGAACTTGCCAACTCCTACTCTACATCTTCTAGAATTTATTTCAGAAAAACAATCCTACTTCCCAAAGTACTATACTAGACCACGTTTTCTTTGTGACTTCTGAATCATCATTTTTCTCATATTTCTCCTACCTAGAAGATTTGTGAAAAAATGGTATCTTAGGTAGTTCACAGAAGGTGTCGCACTCTGCTTCCATTACATATGCCTAGACAATAGCTATGGCTGCTGTCTGAGCTACTTCTGTAGCAGCAAAAGTATTGGCTTCATATTCAGAGAGTATGCCACCATCCAGTTTATCAACTTGTCTTTTATCAGAACTCTGTCCAACTGTAAAATTTGATTCCTTTTTCTGATCTCTTCCAACATCCACTGGCACAGAATGCATCTCAGAAATATTATTGTTCAGACTGAAGTATAATTCTCATTAGTAGATACCAATTCTATGGCATTCCCCTTAAAACCATTGGCTGCCAGGTTATAATGTTTCCCTTTGGTTTGTTATTTATATTTTGCTTTTACCACATCTGATAAACCAAAGATGTTAGCAGTTCCATCTGACTACTTAAGAAGTTTGAAACGTCCATTTGCTTTCTCTTTCTGAAATAATTCAACCAAGTGTATTTACCAGTTGATTAGCTACAACCCAAATGTTGTGGCTTGTATGGTTAATTACTTTTTGCTTAACCGTTCTTCCAATTCCTGATTGTCATATTGACATATTATCAGTTGAAACAATCTGTAGTAACTGCACACTTTGGTGTAAGAGAGGAGGATGCTGGAAAAAATCCTCTAAGTCCTGTATGGAGATTTCTTGAATGAAAAATATGGAGGAATCTGGGTGTGAAATGACTTTTCCCAACTTCAATATCCGTGCATACAGAAACTAAGAGGTAGAGTTCATTATGGACCAAAAAAAAGCTCCTTGAACGATGTACATACCATAATCAAAATTTGAAATTCCTGAATGCCATTTCCAGTAACAGATTATGAGAAAAATTCTTGGGAATTTTAGATACGTAGAATTTGGGCTCACATGAGGTAGATAATTTACATTCCACATTGTCTTACACATTCAGGGTATAAGAAATTATGCATGGCCATACCCAGAGGAATAAGTGCAGCATTCATCATAATCGTAAGTAGAGGCTCCCTTTGATGGATGTCCATGCCCTATTTCAAAACTCCCATTTTGGGCCAATAAATATGACCATGAACCAACTCCAATATATGATTTTCTCTTCAAGCTTTGCCTTCCTCAGGCTTCCTGCGTTGATTGCTTACCAAACAAGTTACGCAATCTTCTGTCTTTTTGTGTGAGGTAAACCATCCTCCATATGATTCTTTTGAAAAGTAGCAACGTACTGAAAAATCAAATGTCCATACCTTCGGGCAACCTAGGCACGAGTTTGAGAAACATCAGCCTCCTGAAATTGTAGAGATTATTATCTCTAACACCAATTTTCTCAAAATGTGATTTCTAAATGTCCCTATTTATTGTTTTGACTAATAAAAACTAATTTTTTTATATGCATATTTTGTGTTGAAAATAGTTGCTGCAATTATTAGCAAAGTTAGACTACGCTACCGTTCTCTAGCGTTTGTGGTACTTCTTCATCCTCATTCATTGGTTACATTTTTCTTTTTCTTTTGTATATATATGTTACCATTGTGTCTATGCAAGTTTCAAGGGTAATGTCAGCCTAAGCCCCTCGTAGCTCACTTCATATCTCCGTATGAATATTTAGATTGGGAATTTACTTGCCTTGAATTTATATTTTCTTGCACTCCCTCCCCCTCCTTTTTGCCATGTCTTTTGGAAGCTCGTATGGTTTCCCATGCATGCATCTACCTTTGATCACAGTGACCATATCTGCATCAAATGCCCTTGATAAGATTCAAGCGCTTCTTGTGGCATACTATATTCATCCCAACAAGTGCCCATATTTGCTCTGTTTTAAATCTTTGATATAGGTCTCTCTCTAAATCACCAAGTCTCAACTTGGCCATTAACTCTGCCATTTTATTGCCAACTCTTGCAGACTTTGTTACGGGGAACTGCCTTTAATAGATTCTTACATGCATCTATCAAAGCTTGGAAAAACTTAATTACTTTATAAATTTTCTCAATAGACTTACAGACATCAATTTCGCTTGCACTGTGATGTGTTCTCCTTGATGATCCCCACAGTGACCATGAATTTTATTTTGAGTGGAGGCCTTCGTATAAAATTTAGAGTTCTGTTTTGAGGATGATAAACCTTAGGGCCTCAGACAACAGATAAGTGCCTCTTAGAAAAGGCTTGTAATATATTATAGCCAAAGAATGGGGTCTTTAGCTGCTAGACTGCTTGAAATGACAAAAAAAAAAATCAGGTAATTTGATTTGTGGATGGCTTGAAACCTTGGTTTAGATATGTAGTAGCTTCTATATGGCATGAGTCGCCGGAACTAATTTAAAGGGAGAGGAGATAACAAACTAAAAAATTCCTCTCGGGTTTTCCAAATGCTAAGTGTTTTGTTTGAGGAGGCAATATCCTCGCCGTAAGTTGTGCACAGAAATTTAGCCTTCTGGATACTCATTACATAAATATAGAGATTTGGTCATGACAAGTATGTCATTTGTAAATTTTGTACACAACGGTTGTCTATGAGATCAAATTTCTTCGAGGAAATTTGTCAAACAATTCACGTGCTGTGTGTATACTTTCACATTTTGCATACAGGTCTACCAAGGCACTTGCAACTACATCTAGCAAAAACCCACCTTTGACTGTGCTTTCATGGCTGTACAATTCTGACTCAAGTGCTCTGTGATCTCATGGACTACAATGGTTGCCAGCTATGCACAATACAGGTTTGGTGAAAAGGCGTTGCAAAATTTTAAGGAAATGCAATCGGCACATTTATCATGGCATGATCCACAGCCTGTGCCAAAATGGGAGCTTTGAAATAAGTCGCGGACATCAAAGCATAACAGATTAAAGCGGATTTTTGTCAGATGTTGTAGTTACAAGTGCCTTGGTAGACATGTGGAATCATACACATGACATGTGAATTGTATGAAAAACAACTTCAATTACTTTATCTTCAATCAATCTAGGGATTTTCTTAATGTAAGGAAAATTATTACAGTTCAGCCCTGAAAGAATTCGGGAATGATGGATTTCCTTGTTGATAAAATAACTACTTAACCCGCAAACCCATCGCTGGATTAAAACTATGTAACATATATTATATGATCAAAATCTCAAATCTCATGGACAAAAGCTCTAGCTGCTACATCTCTTGCAAATAAACTATAAAATTAAAAAATCCAGATCGTCTATCATAAAGAGAAAGAAAAAGTGCATGAATTGCACAAACTAATTTAGTTCTTGCTCATGTTATGTCATACTATTCAAAAGAACATTTTCAACGTTGATAGTAGGAGATCGAATCTCCAAAAACAGAAGAGCTATCACCAAAATGAAAATGATTCAAAGATGAGAGCAACTAGCTGGAAAACAAATTCTTACTCTGCTCTGATAAACAGCCAATGTCTCCTTATTCACGATCTGGGTTCCGGCGATTTTTCTGGGTATGTTGCACCTTCAAGTCTAGAGTATGCAGGCAAAAAAAAATCTCACTGACACAGATTGTCTATTTTGAGAAACGTGTGAATCACTGAAGAGACTGGCTCCTTATCGACTTGAGAAAATCTTTCACAGAGCTCCGTAACTGGAGATATAAGTAGTGCAGAGAATTTTGAATTGCGAATTGTTACCTTCTTTTGCAATTACCCGCTATGATTTTGTCTCTGTTATTCGATCACCTAACTACCTTGTAATGGAGTACATGCTCCTCAAGTCTTCTATAATAAAAAAAAGAGTCCAACGAGTTGCATATAATTTTTTCTTATGTAATGTGGAAGCAGATGTTTCCTTGACCTTAAGGAATTTGTTGAAATTCAGTCCACCATTCACAGAATTTCATATTATTCTGCCTAATGTTTATTTTCGGTGTCAATTTATTAAGCATAAAATTAGGGATTGTCCATTGTTTGCTTCTAGCAATAAAGGCATGAGAAAGCCATTGTATGAAACCTTTAATATCAATGGGGAAGAAGGGTGGACCATTGTTGGAGGGTATAAAAATGGTTGTAATAAGGGTGTTGTTATTAATTGTATTGTTAGAATAACTAATAATAAAGTTATAAAAATGACTTGAGTCCAAAGTCTTAGGCTCATGTTGGGTTTAAAGTAATAGGGTAGATCGTTCAACCTTTTAAGGAGCTCATTCATAATCAAGTTGAAACGACAAAAATGACAGAAAAATATTAGTTTTTCAATACACCTCTAGTTATAAATATTTTATTGGTTGCTCAGATTACCACTTAAAATTTGCAATCGAGTCTTCACATTGATTCTTCACCCTAGGTATCACCTTGATGCTCTCGTAGTCCTCCTTGTCATTTGGAGGAAGGATAATATTTTTCAAAACTTCAACAACCATTCCAATGTATTGTTTTTAAATTATCAAACCAACAACAATTTCTACCTAATAGATTTGGTGTTCTGGAAGACTTAGATTTTGAGGATATGTCCCTTAACTCACGTAATCCATAAATTTCTTCTCATAAAATGTACAGAGTCTCACAGACTCAAATTGTAAGTACGTTGTGCATGGTTTTTGGCTCCAATTTCCAAAAATGGACTTCTTCTCTCTCTGCAACAAATTAAAGTGGTGCACTTTTTGCTCACAATTGTTAGCAACATGATTGGGTCCAATAATTTAGTTTTGAATAGTAATTATGACTTTGGGCATGAAGGCATGTTAACATTTATTTCTCAAAAGTGATGGTCACATTATTGTTTTACCTTAATTTGGATTAATGGGTCAAAATTAATCTATTTAATATAGAACTTTTGAAATAAAATACAGATCAATAGATATGGTATTCAAGTAAAATGATTGATAATTTGATTATTCTATTTGATAAGGGCATATGCTAAATATTAGAAATACTAAAGAGATCATGATACTTAGTTTTTTAAGTTGACTGCTTGACTGTGATTGTATTCTAGAAGTGAAAATCAGGGATAAGCATGCCTCTAGTTTGTTCTATTCAGGAACTGATTTGTTACCAGTGTTGGGTCAATTCCACAAGATCGGGTCAATATCGTTGATTGATACTAACATGTGGATCAGTATAGACCTACACGAAAGTGCAGCATAGTGACTATACTATCACCTACAACTATTTTTTTGTGTTTGTGATCTTGAGCCCTAATAATGTGCACAAATCTAAAAACTAGCCTCCTTTGCCTTAAAAACCCTATATGTACTTGTGAGGGCTAGAAAATTCAAACATAGGTGAAGTGCAATGCAATGAGTTCACCCCAATCACCCTCACCTAATAATTGACTGTTGCCTACATATCCAATACTCCAAGGAGGGAAATCAAGCCACATGTAGTTCTTCCACCTAGTGTGATTGTGTAGTTTTGCTCATTCACTATGTTTATGTAGCTAATGATTGGCTTTAGTATTTGACAATGTTTGTTTTGACTTGGCTTGTGACCGATCCTAGTGATATATATGAAAATTGGGAAGAATATGGAAGATTTGCTCAATATGCAATAAGTATAGATGTATAACAGATAAGTGCCAAGTCCTTTTTGAATGAGACCTTGATTTTTTTATATATGGATCCATTTGAATAATTCTTTATGCCACCGACAAACTAGGTTGATGGCTAACCCTAAGGATGGGTTTGATTTTATAAAATGTCTGTTGTTGGGAGTGGCTCAATTTCAACCAACGCAGGTTGTTATTGATTTGAGATAATAGTTTTAATTGGTGGAACTAATCTGTGTACATATAGACTGATCTAAAAGTTTGGAGATGTTTGTGCAAGATATTTAGCAGGTTTGAAATAGGTAGTGAGGTTATTATAGGTGTATAACAACAAAATAGAAGGGTTAACTCATAATATACCATGCAAATGTGAAAGGATGGTGAATTAGGACTTTGTTTAAGTGCTCAAGTCATGTGTGGTAAATGTATGCCAAGCTTGTCATTATCAAGTACCAAATTCTAGTATCTACAAATGTCCCCTTTTATATAGTAATGGAATTGCTAGAGTAAAATGATAAAATATACCTGAATATATACAACACACTTTTCCTTTTGGGATATGACTAAAATGTACATTGTTTTCCTGTGCAAACCTGCAATAAAAATGAAGTTGTTAATGTCCATATTTAAAAATTGAAATCTTAATTTTAAAATTGAGAGAGCAAGGGTTAGAGTACACCTAGGTGTTGGTAAAATTCATGTTGGAGATGATGCTTCCTTGTTGAAGCATTGGAGAGTTGAGGTGGTCATGCCCCAAAATTGTGTAACTATGTAGGATCCTGAGTTGGGAAGGCAACATGCCTCAACCCTCATGAATGTGGGTAAAAGTTCACAATGTACTAACCCAAATATTTATGCGAGAGAGAGAAAGAAAGAGAGAGAGAGAGAGAGAGAGAGAGAGAGAGAGAGAGAGAGAGAACCATTCGGCTAGGTACAACTCAGATAAATCACTACACATGTATATGAGAGAAATGATTAGGCAAGGTTCACTTAGAGATGAATCAACCACTACAAATAGCTTATAGATTCAATTGTAATGTTTTGCTCTAGTTCAATCTATGTAAAAACAACAATGCATGATTTCAAGGGAATGAATAATGTTCACTCCACCATCATGTAAATAGGTTTTGATTATATAGTTTCGACCAATGTATAATATAATGCATTGTCAAAATAGAATGGACCATGTCCATTCCCCCATCATGGTCACAAATCTGATGAGTGTGAAATGGAATGACAACCATTTTCCATTCAATTGTAAATGTGTTGTATATATGTGCATGATCCAGTATCATGCCCAGGAATCTATACCAACTGATATAAAATTTTATGCATTTATATGTTGAATTTTAAAACTTGTATCTCAAATATATGTGTATGTGAAAAAACTAAAATTTTATTCTTGTAAATTATTATGCATATGCCCATGTGATATGTACCAATGTGTCAATGTCTACCATGCATCTAAAATAACATGATATTTGAACTATCTAAATCTATGAAATATGTGAAACATGTACTCTTCTTTCATATTCAACTCATGAAGGCTTGTGTCTCTAAGACAAGCCCACTATAATGCCCCCCTTTTGAGATGAGGGATGTATCATGTAAGTCACTCGTCTCAAAATAAAAATAAATTATATCATGTCACGTATAAAGATAACATCATATAATATAATTTAATTATGTGGAGAGTGTGTCATAATAATAATATATGTATCAGCCCCAAGGGTTAGCTCGAGTGGATAGGATCAATGACTTCAGTCACCTAGGTGTCAAGTTCAATTCTTGTCGAGAACCCTATGACGTGTCAAGGCTTAGAGGTAGATGTGAAGGTTGAGGAACTAGGAGCAAGTCACCCTTCGTTAATGGAGGGTCTTCTTTAAATATTTGGATATCAATAATAATAATAATGTATGTATCAATCAAGGCATGTATGTAACATATGGAATGTAGGGCATGTATGTTTCATGTCTAGATAGGTGTATCGATAAAACATGCAATATATTTATCTTTGAATAATACTACACAGTAACAATGCATGATATAAATCATGGCACCCCTCAATGTCATCAATCTTAGAAAGTGTAAATGTTAGTTGTCACACATAGGCCAAAGGCCACATACAAGGGACATAAGATGTCATAAAAAACAAGGCCAAAGGTTGTTGGAAGCATAATGACTAAGAAGGGGGGATGAATCATTGTCCTTATCAACTTTTACTTTCACTTTAATAGATCTTCTAATCATTCATCAAGAAACATCATCATATGAGCAATATCAACTAGTCTAGCAACATAGTAATGAGAATATACACATAGCAAGTATAAACACATCATATATATGGGAAAACCTCATGGAGAATAAAACTCATTGACCATAACTTGGACAAATAGTCATATAAATCAATGAATAAAATTTAGTTGAGCACCCACTCAAATTGAAGCACCAACCCCAATCTATCAAACACCAACTTGATGTAGTCTTTAACAAGCACCCACTTGCAAGGAAACACCAACTCGCTTAGTGACTCAATGCCAACTCAGCCACCTCTTGACTAAGCACCAACTCAACCAAGTAGACTTATGTCTTCCATCTTTTTCCTTATTTCAATATTCAATAAATTATGGTCCTCTTTTTTATCTTTCTTTGTCCTCTGATCTTCATACACAACTCTCTATTTCATCTCTGCATATTAGTCACCTTCTCTTCTTACTATCTTTCATTTGCAGACCTATGCCCTTATTTTGATGTTAAAATCATAGGAATCAATCACATTATTCCATGGTATGGCTTTATATCCATCCTAACATCTTTTTCCCTACTCTTTTATCTTAATATTCAACTTCTCTATCTCTCACTTTTCCACTCACAATTAGGCCTATTAGGCCTTGTTCTTATACAAGTCACTTGTTCTTACACACCTTCGTCAAATGTATACATTTGAACACTTGGATTACACTTTTAATAGGTCATATAATATGTTTCATACATGAACCACACATTTTAATATGTTGATCACAGCATATAGGACCAAAACCTCTTTTATGCCTTAAGGAGACCTAATTCAATTAGGCCTTCATTAGAGCACGTTACACTTTATCTTTCTTAGAACGCTTCCAAATTCCACACATAGTAGGATAAATTCATATATCACTCAAATATACCTTATAAAACTTCACTTTTTGTCCAAAACACCTTTTAGGTCCAATCACTACTTGAACCATGCCATTAGCACTGTTCACAATTAAGTTTGTGCATACCCAGAAAGTCTATCTTGATCAATTAAATCATAAACACAATTTTTCCAAACAAACATGGTAAAAAATTACATATATATAAGCTACATGACCTTAGGTTCATCACCATATGATTTATACTTTACAACTAATGGTAAAATGACAGAAACCCTTCTCTTCAAATAGCTCACTCAGAACTGCCAACTAGCCTCAAAACACAATCATGGAAACTTGGACTTCTGACATATGAAGGAACAAACTCAAATAATTTAGATGCATAAATATTATCCTAAAAATCCTTATAAAAACCTCCAATAAAAATATCATAATCTCTAATGTCAATTATTGATATTTTAGACTAATTTATTCTCTTTCCCACATACCTACTCATCTAGACAAGCCATTTTAGCTTCAAAGTTTCAAATTCTTACATTGACTTCCAAGATTATGAAAAGCATAGGTATAATATATAATTAAAAAATAAAAACATCATGATATTCAGGTACATCATCTCAATTCATAGAGTCTCAAACTCATCCCTGTAACTTGCTTACCCAGAACTGCCAGTTTGCCTTGAAGCACAATCATGGTGAAAATGACCTTCAACACCTGTATGACCACTTTCAGATACTTCCAATGAATTTTTATGATATTATGAGATAATTATATAATTATAAGATATAAATATATTATTTTCAAATGGCAATATTGGTCTTGTAGACCAATTTCATAATCTTATACCTCACTGTCTCATCTGAACCAGATAAGTCAACTTATGAGCAACATTTTTATCATATCCACTAACATCCAAAAAATTTATCCAAAATTAACATGTCTTAAAAGTATTTAAAAATGTATCCATTCACTTGGATTCATCCATATTCCATGATAGCTCTTCCCTAAATAACTTCTCACATCTACCTAGGTTTCTCACTATTTTCATCATTAAGTCTGTTAGCAACTGGTCAACTTGGAAGATCAATTTAGCACACCTAAGGGCTATAACCTATCTATAAACCACCATGGAAACAAACTTAAAGTCTAAAATGTTTTCCTCCATCCATTTATCAACTTTGACTTGGTCAACTCTAACTGCTACAATAATGTTTTGAGAAACTAGCACTTTCCTATAGGGTCTACTCACACACCTGACAAACCAATCACACCTGGAGGTACCTGGAAGAGTTTAGTACAACCTACAAGAGTTTTTATATTAATTTAATACCATTATATTCTATTTTAAATAATATATTTCATATCAAGTCATTTTTAGGGTTTTAGAGAGGGTTAACATTATTTATGGTGTTAACAATTGTTCATAAAGGATTGTCCCTCATTTCTAAAACTAATGCCTAGAGATATTAGCTAGGACCCTTCCCAATCTCTCCTTAATATCTAAAGTTCCCATGTGGAGGTTACACATGTTAATGAACACTTAAAATTCCTTCTTGGATTGAGAACCCTCCATTTTGTTTACTCAAGAGACCTCAAAGCACTTTTTCTTGTCTTAACCTTAAAATTTTGATATAAAAATTGGTCAACACACCTGTAACAACCTATCATGCATCTGAAAAATCTTACTTGTGCATACTATATACACATAATATTTTCAAACTTCTATCTATTATTGATACTTTGTATCTTGCATAAACCCATTGAGTCTCAATCTCTATGAGTGCACGCCCTAATAGGTGCACCGAGAAAGGGCTGGGTAGACCATTGGTGCTTCACATGATTGTTGTCCCTTTTTTCACTTGTTATCTACACACTTGTCTCCTAAAAACCATTAAACCTAAGCTTGTTATTTTTTATTGTACCCATTCAAGGCATTTGCTACATTGTATCCTCATATTCCTCACCTAAATCTCTTTTTGTCAGTTAGTTGTATTGGGTTAATTGGGTCGACCCTATATAGTTTTGGACTATTTTTCACTTAGGATCTAGTTGACATTTGGTTGACCTAGCTCATGACCTAGTGAATTATTATCTGGAATTGTATAGGGTTGACTGGGTCAACCTTGTTAGCTGACATTTTTGAAAGGGTTTAGGGAAAGATCCACCTATATATACAAGTTCATTTCCATCAATTACTAAGAAGTGAATAAGTAAGAGCAAACAAACATATGCTTATTGACCATTCTACTTGAAAATTAAAGCTTAAGGTTCCATATTTTCTTTGTAGATATGGATCTTGTCTTATGGAGAAGTCTTTTGGATGCATTGATAGATTGTGTAGCCTAGAGCTGATTTGTCTTTATCATCCTTACATACCATAAAAACCTCTTGTGAGTCACCTTGGCCAAAGGAGAGATTGAGGCTCAGTAGGTTCATCTTCAAAGGTAAGTATTCCTAACTTGATTTCTCCTTTATAAGAGTAGATAGATAATTCATTTGTGCTTATCTTCCATATATTAGGATTTCATATACATTAATGTGAGTATATATCTTTTATGCATGTTTAGTTTTATTATTTCTAACCCCCACTTTGTGCCATAAGCTATGGTGAGCACTAGATTATATTTACTTTTCTTGTTATTAGTATAGGTTAAATATCAAAACCTAGGACCCCTTAGGGTTATTGCATGATTGTGTTAGACTTGATTCTTTGGAACCCTCCTTAGCATAGTGTATTGTGATATATGATCCCCTAATTGAGTCTAGTGGATCCCCATATTGGTTATGCTCCCGCTTAAAAAATATATTACCAATCAAAAGTGTAGGTATGCTCTATCTTCTCTGAGCTAGGATTGATTTATAGACATGTTGCATTTCTAATTACATACATATACTTATCTTGGAAACTAAGCCTCATACCTCATTAGGCCATGCTCTCACCACCTTGCTTTCTACATTTGAGTCTTCATGCTACATTAGACCTGTAAACACACTTTCATGACACTATCAATGCACTATACACCTCATACACATTATCAAGCAACTTCATACAACCTTTCATGCCACTATACCTCCATCTTACCAAGTCATCATACTCATACCTTCTCATAAGGACATCTCATACCATGACTAGTCTTAGGTCACTCAGGAACTTGACCTTCATGCCTATTTTCATGTTATCAACACCTCACTATCATGATCAACATCTCACTCTTATGCCATATAACCTCTCAGATGTCTGAGACCACTCATCTCACCAAGAAATTAAGCCCATGCCTTCACACAAGTTCTCTTCATGCCATGACTAGGCCATGATAAGACTCCTTAACCTCTTGATACTTGACATAAAGATCTACTTCTTAATCACTTATCTTATCACAAAAATACTTATAAAAGATTATATACCTAAATCTCAATCCCATACAATGCCAAATAACTTATCAAATGCCTATGGTCACTCACTTCACCATGCTACCTACACATACCTTCTCAAAAGGTCTAGATAAGGCTTTACAAGACACCTTGATGCATTGACCTATTCCTTCTACATCATGACCTTAACAAAACATCAACCAAGCATATATAAGACACTTGAACCTATACCTTTCTCTCTCATAAAAATCATTAAATACCTACAATGTTCATAAGCTTGTCACAACACATACTACCAACTAGCCTTGATCATCTAGACACCATGCTCATCTAGACATCAATGACAAAACACTTTGACATCATATGACATCAATGACAACACTATGCCAATAACTCTCATAAAAATCACTACATACCTTCAATTTTCATAAGCTTGTCACAACACATACTACCAACTAGCCTTGATCATCTAGACATCAATGACAACACACTTTGACATCATATGACATCAATGACAACACCATGCCAATAAAGGCCACATGCAGGAGGACATAAAGAATGTCTCAATCAAGGGGCATTAAGTATGTCACATAAAACAGGCCATGGGATACAAATAATAGTCACACACAAATTAATATATCATGTAAAAGAATAACAACATCAATGGATCATAGAACAAGGGACTAGTCTACATCATTTGTATGTATTAATGTCACATCATAGTAAAATTGAATATCATGTGTCACTATGTAATAAATATTATGAGTAACTAGCAAGGCATGTGTAAGTTATATATGTGTCTCAACATGGTACAAAGGTCTTAGAAAGATATAACATGTAATAGTGAAACATATGGAGTAATATGCCCTTAGTATGGACACTACATAGAGGGAAAACCAACATTTGTATGTTCATGTGTAACCTGTATGTTTTGCATAGCACTTGGATATCATGAAATGTATGTGTGAATGTAAATAATATGCCATATACCAAACATGTGATAAACAACATATGTAAAAATGTAAACTAGCCATCATGTCATGATCAGGTCCTAATTTTGAATATTTAAATGTTTTTGAATTTTTTTATTATTTGATTTCTTTTGTATTTTTGGAAGGTTTGGAATTTGTAAAAACTAACCAATGATGCACTCAAGGGGAGGGCCATGGGAAGTGTTTTTATTAGGTGGTGAAAGGTTACTCTATCATGGATGGGATGTATCAACTAGGGATGGGTTGGAATCTAATAAGGACTCATGTGGTGCACCATGTCTATCATGTTCCATGCTCATAGAACTCAAGGTATGATAAAAGGGTCTAGAAGGTTGAGGACTCTATGGTATCTACTGGGTATTATGAGAGTATCTCATTGCATGTGTTTATTTTTTGATATGTTGAATTGTATGCAGTGTTAATTGAGTATGTGTTGTATAATATGGTTTACAATGTGGTCTTTGAGTAACTCTTTTGATGTACTTGATGTGGAATAATTATTTGTATAAATGGATCATGTATATGTGTAATAATTGACTCTGTAAGGTGATCCTAGATAAGTGTGTCAAATATATCTTAATATTGATCCTAAATATGTGTATCAACCATTTTTTTTGGTGATGAGGGTGGAGGAGGAGATATCACTGACTGAAGGGGATATTCATACCATACTCCTTAAACTATAACCACTTTGTTGTAGTATATGTATTTGAGGCATCAGTGTATCGTGGATAGAATAACCCAAAGTATTTTCATCTACGGGCATCCTAACAACATTTTGAAGACCTTATTACTCTTTAGTACTAAGAATGGTGTGGTTAATATAGTCTATCCCACTTGAAGAGGTAATATTATTATCCCAATGTACTATGTCTTTATCCATTGAATCCTTTAACTAATTTTGTGGTATCTTCTAAAACTTGTCATGTGTATCCAAGAGATTAGATAAGTGTCACCATTCAAACGTTCCCACTTGATTAATTGTTTATCATAATTTTGTATATGGGTTGTTCCTCAATGTAGGCTCATATGAATAATGTGTGAAATTTTGAATCATTTTCAACAATCTCATTTTCTTTAAATGTAAACATGGGCTATTGAGATGGAATATCACTAAGTGTGCCAATGATAGTTTCTATTGGATGATCATATGTCACTGGTGGAGGATGCATGTTATATGCACAATGTACCTATGAAGTGTCATTGGTCTCTGTTAACTCATGTTTGGGAAAGGGAACTTCAAAAATATTCAAATTTTAATTTCCATTATGTTGCAATCAAGATTCTTCTATAGGAGTTCCCAAATTAATAATATTATCATCTATGAGGTCCTATATCTTATGTCTTAACTTTAAAAAAATGTTCATTGAATGCCCTATAATATGATGATACTCACAATATGTATTTTCATCATAGGTCTTTGGTCTAGGTCTACTTGGATTGAGATTTTGTCTAGTAAGGAGTGTGATAAGGTTACCCTTGAGAAACTTCTTTAGTAGCACATGAGGAGGTGATGGTGGTCATGAAAATTGTCTCTTTGGCAGAGCTGTCAATTATAGTTGGTTCATAGGTTGCAAAACTTCAGTGAATGTAGTCTTCAAATCATTATTTTTATCATTTGGTTTAACCTAATAATTTGGTTTGATTTGAAACTTCCTTATTTAGGTATTTGTAGGAGTTTATGTGTACTTAAGTTTGTTTAAATCAATTAGCTTGACTTCCCTATCCCTCATTGGATGGCATAACTCATCAAATGATTTGAATATCTAGAATATTTTTTTTATGGAGTGTTGCTAACAAAATTTGTTTGAATATATATTCCAATTCATTATCAATGATAATAGTGGTCATCTTAGCTAGCATGGTATTGTCTTGAAGCACATAGTCATTAATTGGTTCATTAGATTTTTGGTTTAGCTTAACATTTTTTTCATAAGATAACTTATCATCAATGTTGATGGTAAAGTGTGTTAGAAATTGGTTGGGAAAGTGGTTGAATGCTCTTAAAATTTGAAAAGGGAGATCATAAAACCATCTTAATGCATAATCTTTAAGACTCCTTATAAATAACTTAGTCAATAGTTTATCATTATATGCATAGTCCAAGCAAGTTTCGTGGAATTATCTAAGATGTGTTACTCCAGATCACCTTTACCTTCCTACAATGGGAGCTTGGGAGCTATGCATATTTTAGGTAAAGGTTAGGTTGTTATCTTGGGAACTAATGGGTTATGAAGTAAGATGTGTGAATACCTGATATGACTAGTTCTCAATGCACTTTGTTATAATTTCAACACCTTGGTATGTGTAGCTATAAAAACTTTCTCAAGGTAATGTGCATTAGGATATGTTGTAATGTAATGTGTGTAGTCATCATGGATGGTGTTAATGTTACTTGTATATGAATAAGCATCTAAAATATTCGAAGGCCTCATGTTACACTCAAATTTTTGGAGGATGTCACATAGGTCATTGAAGGTGTAGGCATGGGAATAGGACAAGTGGTAGTGGTTTGAATACTTAATGTGGAGGCACTAGTTCAAAAGGATTGGCCAATAATGATAAAGGAATATTGTTGATGGACTTGAGTTGTAGCAATCTTAGCTTGTTGTGTGACATTAGATGCTAAGATCAATTAAACAACTCTACCCACATCTTCAAGGCATTGACTAAGTCCTTCATGAAATTCAAATAATATTTCAACTTGGTAAGGATCTACCCCATTAAATTTGTTGTGATCAATTTTATCTAGGTATTCATAAGTATCAGTATCATTATGTTCATTTTGATTATCTTTATTATCATGTTCCAATGGAGGCATATCAACACAATCATTTGTTTGCACATATCCATGAATATTTGCATCATCAATAGAAGAAGAAACATCAATTGTATCCATTTTAGTTGTAGTAATAGGAATGTGATTATGTTTTATATGGATCCCACTTAATTTATCACTTCATCTCAAGGTTACAAGGGAACCAACCATATTGGATGGCATAAGATGGGATCATGCAAGGATGCAAAATGGTAGGGCCAAAGGTGAAAAGATTTTTTTTTTTGTATAGGGAAAATTAAAAATCATATCTTAAAACTTAATATAAAAATATAAAACCCTAGAAGCATGAAACCCTAAGGTAAAACCTAGTGTTTTGCATTGTGCAATATGTGTATGGGTTCACCAATATGTTTTACCCTAATTTCAATTAATGGGTTAAGATTATTCTAATTAGGATCAAGCTTTGAAATAGAATTCAGATAATTAGATAAGACATTCAAACATAAATATGAATGTAAATAATTGATAATTTGATTCTTCTGAATTGATAAGGGAATATGCTAAATACCAAAAATACTAAAGAGATCATGATGCTTAGATTATTTTTGTTGATTGTCTGACTATGATTGTATTCTAGAAGTATAAATTAGGGATAAACATGCCTATGGTTTGTTTGGTTTAGGAATTGATCTGATACCTACACAAGGTTGGTTTTTCAGAACCGGGTTAGTATCATCAATCAATATTGACTTGTTGATTGGTACGAGTCTATGCAAAAGTGTTTCATTAATGACTATATAATCACCTGTGAGTGTTTTTTTTGGCTACGTGTTTATGATCCTGAACCTTAATGATGCATGCAAATTAGAAATCAACAAAATTTTCCTTAAAAACCCTACATGTGCTTGTGAGGGCTAAAAAACTACAAAAATGAAGGAAGTGTATTGGGCTGAGATGACACTAATCATCCTCTCCTGATGATTGGTCACTACTTATATATGCAATACTCCAATTAGGGAAATCAAGCCACATGTAGTTATTCAATCTATTATGATTGTGTAATTGTGCTCCTTTGTTAGGTGTATGTAGCTAATGATTAATTTATCACTTGATAATGTTTTCTTTGACTTGGCTTATGAGTGCTTCAGATTTCAATTTTGACTACTCCTAGTGATAAGTATGTAGATTTGTAATAATAGGGAAAATTTTCTCAATATGCAATATCGTATATATATAAAAAATAAGTGTCAAGTACTTTTTAAATGAGACTTTGATTTGTTTATACATGGATCCATTTGAATAATTCTTCATGTCACCAATATGTTAGGTTGATGGGATGATCCTAAGGATGGATTTGATTTTATAAAATTATTTTTGTTTGGATTGGGTTGGTTCTAACTAGTGTGGGTTGTTATTAATTGGAGATAATGATCGTAACTAATGGAACTAACCCATGTACAAATTAACTAATTTGAAAGTCTGGATATGTTTGTGCAAAATATTTAGTAGGTTTAAAATAATCAGTGAGGTTCATATAGGTGTATAAAAATAGAATGAAAGGGTCGACTCATAATATAGCATGCAAGTGTGAGAGGATGCCAAATTAGGACTTTGTTTAAGTGCTCAAGTCATATTTTGACAATCGTCTCAACGTCATTCATGTAGTTACCATTTGATGTGAGCTCAAGAAGAACTTTTGAATGCTAGCTAAATGAATTAGGACTATGGACCTCTTAAACTTGGTTTATGTTTGGTTAATACTTTATGGAAATTGCAAGATTCTTGTTGTGTTTGGATTAGATTCTGGTATCTATCCATGTTTTGGTGTTTTGTCCATTAAAGTTGTGTGTTATGCATGTCTCTTGGAACAAATAATGGGCATGACACATTTGAATAATTATTCATGCCACCAATATGTTATGTTTATGGGATGACCCCAAGGATGGATTTGATTTTAGAAAATAGTTGTTTTTGGGAGCAGGTTTGTTCTAACTAGTACAAGTTGTTATCAATTAGAGATAATGATTTTAACTAGTGTAATTGACCCATGTACAATTGGACTAATCTAAAACTCTTGAGATGTTTGTGCATGATATTTAGTAGGTTTGGAATAATCAGTGAGGTTCATATAGGTGTGTAACAACAGAATGAAAGGCTTGAATTATAATATAGCATGCAAGTGTGAGAGGATGGAAAATTAAGAATTTGTTTAAGTGCTCAAGTCATGAATGGTAAATGTGTTTTAAGCTTGTCAATGTCAAGTATTGAATACTAGATTTTAGTATCTAAAATTATGTGGATAACGAATGAGACCCCTCGAGCCATTTTCTTTTGATGTTATTAAATATTGATTATCACTATTTTGGTTTTATTTATATTTATGAATCTAATGATGTTATGTAAAGGATGGTTCTTTAGTAGTGGATTGTTAATGAATTTCCAAATGCACATTGGGTTTTATGTGTGGAATTTAATATGATCAAGCTACCAAATTAAAAAATCACACACCTCCCTGTGTGATCAACAACAAGTGAATGAGAGGTGTGGTTGTATATACATAATAAATTTGGGTTTTATGACCCTAATTTTACTCAATACCCCATGATTATCGTATTGCACATGTGGAACAACCTTTGCCATGGATCTAAAAAAGTTTTAAAGTGGCTTTATAGAGATCCATGATATTCATGTAAACATACTTCTCATTTGATAATAATAAAAAGTTGTTGGTGGAGACATTTCCATAGTTTTTCCTTTATAGTCACCTACCCATTTGCTTTTGTATTAATTGGAAATTTTAACATCCAAAAATTTAAAAAACTTCATTTTTTTCTCAATATTGCCCTTTTGAATCATGGGCCAATATTCACACATGTCTAACAAGTTTGGAACCTTGTACCCTAGCCTATAATAACTCCAATCTAATTAAATGGTGGTAAAATTTTTTCACATGTATTGAAACTACAAGCTTTCTCCACCACCACTTCAAAGTTGAGTTGTGCAGCACCTACTTTAAAGCAATCTCCCCTCTATGGACCTTTGAAACTATGAGTAACGATGCTTAAAAAACACATTAAAATTGTAGACACCTATAATTCATGAGGTGCATAAATCAAATCTAGACTTCATTGGATCAAAATATGTGACAAGGTCTCTAAGGAGTACTTCAAAATACCTAAGCTAAACCATGCAACCTAGCAAGGCAAATATATTAAAGAAGCTGACCATAGGTTAACTGAGGTGTTGGATATGGTCCAACATTTTTTTCACCATTACCAACAAGTTTTTAAAGCTCAAAAACCATACTATGATTGAAAATAAGCATTTATGCAATGTCTTTCAGTGGTCCCTTACAAACTCACTCAATCCCAGTGAGTTTCCTATGATAGGCATCTCACCATTAATGACTTATATGAATATGTTATGCAAATAGAAAATGTTTTTTCTCAAGGTTATGATGCCTTTCCTTATGATTTTTATAAAATAAATTGGGGCACTATAGGAAAAGAACTTTTTCAAGTCTATCGTAAAGCTTTCGAATCCAAGTTCTTGGGGAAAATAATAAACAAAGGGAATATCAAGTTCATACCTAAGATGGGATACCTGAAGTTGATCTGTAACTAGCATCCCATCACCCTTCTTGATGTATCATACAAAATAATATCCAAAGCCCTCGTGTTGAGTATTTTCCATCTCCTTCTATTGATTGTTAGACCTAAACAAACTAGATTTATTAAAAATAAATGCATCCTTGATAATGCCATAGTAGTTTGGGAAGGTATGGAGTGGGATTGCATGTCTAATCAACAATAAATGTTTTTTAATATATAATTTTATTAAAACTATGTTCACATCGAGTGGCCCTTCATCATTTTTTTTTATAATTTAAAACTTTTATTGATGTCAAGAATTACCAAAATAACAACTTACAAATACACCAAGAAGCTAGATTTTAAAAGAAGCTAACTTTATAATCTCACAACTAGAAAAACTAACTTATGCGTGCTTTCTAAAAATAACATTCATTCTTTTAGCATGTTCATGGAATTTTCATGCAAGTTTACCTACTAAACATGATTTATAAAATTAACTTGTATGCATGATGCATGCACTTGCTATTTGATGATAGTTGCTAAAAATACTAAGTCTTCTTGATAATCTACACACTTGTTAAGTTGATCATTTATTTTCACACTCTTCAACAATAATGTTTTTTAACCTAAAAAACTCATGTCTTGCATGATATATTCCATTTTTTCAATCATGGATCTTGTATTTGAATTCACACATAAATTTTCCACCAAATCTGCATCCCTATTATCTTATTTGTATACATGTTTAATGTTTGCTTCTTTCAACTGGTTCAAGAGGTTCTTACCTTCTTGTATGAGACTTTGAATCTGTCAGTTCCATGTTTTATTCTCTTGAATCTCTCTGATCAAGATAAGGGAGTCTACCTCAAAAATTATCTTATTAATCTTATTTTCAATAGCCATTTTTAGTCCCAAAATTAACCCTTTTGCCTCTACTATACTATTAGTGTTGATATCCTGTAAACATTCTTGAAAGCTTCTACTTCCCCTTTATCATTTCTTATGATTGTTGATACTCCCAATTCTCTTGGGTTTGATTTAGAATCTCCATCAAAATTTAACTAATACCAACCCTTTGGCAAAATTGCCCAACTAGAGCTACTTTTATTTACTTTCTTAATCCTTTTATTTTATGGTTTCATCTTATCATAATGTCTTATCTAGGGGAAGGTAATTACGAAGAACATTCAACTCACTTGGATTAACATCTTTATTATTTTGCCTTTATGAAATAGAAATATAATTAATTGTAGTCCTTTTAATTTCTCTAGATTTGCTCCTAAGTTATATGTACATGGTGCTCATTGAAAATTCTCGCATTACTCTCTAACCACACTTTCTAGATGATAATACTAGGATCCATATTCCACATATAATTAAGAAGGTTCTAATTAGTACCACAATCCCATTCTTTAATCTAAGTTGAGAGGGACTTACTTAACACCCAACTAATGTTAAAATAATTTAGGAATTCATACCAAACCTCAGCTACTTATTCATAGTTTAAGAACATGTGATTCACCTCTTTTGTGTTATTAAAACACATAACGCATGTTGTGGGACCTAAGTATCCTTTCTTCTTAATATGTTCCCCTTTTAAAATTTAGCCATAGAAAAACTTTGGCTTTTGGCCATGATTTAGATGCCCATACCTTCTCCCAATGAAAATCCTCAATGTTTATGTTAGAGTTTGCAGTTTTATGATTATAACCATCTTTAACCATGTAAAGACCTGAGCCTTTAAATTTCTAGAGAAGAATATCTCTATTGGAAATTCAAGGAATATGGAATCCTTGAATGAGATTATTTAGTTCCCATGAGCCTCATTTTAGGATCCATCTTGATTCTAGAATATATTCCAACTTCTATTAATATATCCTTATGAGATACTTTCCACCTAGTATTCCTTGACCTTGTGTCCCCAAATATCTTTGCTTTCCCTGATAATTCTTAGAAATTCCTCCTTCATTTGAAGTGGTGTTCAAAAAGCCATGAATCTTCCCAGTATTCAGTAGTTTTGCTATACACTTTTCTAAACATATTCTTAATTAATTTTTTTTTTGCCTTCCTGATGTTATTCCAAATTTGTTATCCTTGAGGCAGGTCTTTTCTGGTGAAGATTATTTCCAAATTTCCACTATCAAGATACTTTTCCCTTAGAATATTGCTATAATTTTTAGAGTTATTTATGTTAAGTATCTAAACTATTTTAGTAATAAGTTATATATTGAACGTTTTGATATTTCTTATGCATGCACCTCCTAACAAGTCATCTTGCAAACTATTTTCCAAGCCATAGGCATAAATTTTAAATTCTCACTTGTTCCCTGCCAAAAAAATGTTCCAATATTTTTATCAATTTATTTGATGAATCTTTTAGGTGCAGCCATTAGAGAAAGATTATAAATGGGACTGGCTTAAAGGGTAGCTTTGATAAGAGGTAGTTTGTCTACTGAGGACAATAGCTTATGTTTCCAACTATTGATCTTACCTCTAATTGTATCAACTAAGCTATTACACTTGTGTTTTTTCCCTATTCCTTTAAATAGAGGAAATTTAAGATAAATTTTTGGGAGGGTGGCTTTATCTATACCCAAGATTCTAAAAAGAAACTTTTGGTGTCTAGAGCTAACATTAAGGAATATCAACTTTGATTTTCTCATGTTGATTATTTGTCCTAAGGATTTCTCATAGCTTTATAGAGTATCTCTAATCTCCCAAAAAAATTTAAAATATGGGGAGGCAAAGAGCATAACGTCATCCACAAATTGTTGATGAGTGTGGGTTATTCCTAATGAGGCAGTGTAATGAAATTACTTAGATGTTCACATAATAGACTATTATATTATAAAAATAAGAGCATAATATGTAGATCCACAACAACAATTTTTGAAACAATATAAGCTTGATAAATATAGTTAAGCCACTTCAAGGGGGCAACGTCTAAAATAATGTAATATGAGCAGAATTTGTAAAATGATCCTCAAATACTAACCACTACCTCCTATATATACTCTATTTATCTATGGTTATTTCATAATTTGACCTTACTTAGAACATAGAGAGATGTGACAAGATAATATATAATGTATGTGAGCCACAATTCAGCCACACATATCCCTATACACACCATAGGTTAAGGGTGTAGCATGCCCCTCCCCTTCAAAACAATGTTGTCCTAAATATTGAATCAAACCAAGATGTTGTTGTAGGAATGTTTAATCCTCACATGTTGCATATTCAAAATGTAAATTTTTTCATTTGATCAAATACTCCTTAATCACTTCAATCTACAATTACTTAGTGCGGGTGAGAATGATCTCTTTCGTATCTAAAATGAATCAAATTTTTTCATCCAATTCAGGTAATTTAGTCTGAGTAGAAACTATGTGTCTAATTAGCTTCTTCAGGTAAAATACATGGAATACCATATGTATGTGAGTGAATAGGCAAAATTCTATCTTGTATGCCACACTACCAATTTTTTTCAAGATCTAAAAAGAGACGTAATACTTAGGGGATGACTTTTTATCTTTGTCATGTTGCTTCAAATATATCTGTTTATATGGATGAAAACACACAAAGACCTAATCACCTATGTCAAAACGTTGCTCACTAAAGTGTTGATTCACTTGTTGCTTCATTTTATTTTATGTCATTGCTAAATTATATTGCAAATTAGCAAGTATCTCTTGTTGATGGTGAATGTGTTCCTCAACAACTCAAACCTTGGCATGCACCTTCAAGGCTAAAGTTATGTATGGGGGGTGATACCCATAAAATTACATAAAGGGATACATTTTGGAAGAAGTATGAAAATATGCATTATACCACCATTCATAAAATGGTATGTAATGAACCCATTTATCTTGTTTGTTAGAAACAAAATAATGAAGATACCCTTTTAGACATTTGTTGACTACCTCTATTTGTCCATTAGATTGAGGATGATAGGATGAGCTATGAGCCATCCAGGTGCCCAAACATGCAAATAATTGAGTCTAAAAATTACTAGTATGGGATCATGGTCACTTACAATGATCTTTAGAGTACCATGCAATTTTTGAACTATATTGAGAAAATCATAGGCTATTATACTAGCAATAAATAGTTGTGATATGGAACAAAACTGAGCATACTTGGTGAGTCGATCTAAAATTACCATGCTAACATTTTTACCCTTAGACCGTAGTAACCCATTAATGAAATCTATGAAAACATCCCCCCACCTCTAGCTAGGGATGGATAAAGGTTGCAAAAGACTCAGGATCTTAATGGTTTCACCTTTGTTTTGTTGACATGCCATGGATTCATCCACATATTTTTAGACATGCCCCTTGAGTAATTTCTAAAATAAATATTGATTGATTATATGATATTTTTTAAATTATTTTGAATGACTTCCTATTAGAGATACATGAAGTTCTTGAAGGATTTTATGTTTGAGGATAGAATGCTTACAGAGGTATAATTTATCTTTATACCATAATGTGTTCCCCTTCCATGCAAATTTTTTAGACCCCCCCAAACCAAGCTGAATATTTTGAATTAAATCTTAGGTATCCCTATCATTCTCTCATTCTATTTGTGCTTCTTCTAGACAATCTACCTTTCGAATGGTCATTGTACATAATAATGCCTCAACCGATTCATCTCGCCTAAATAGTGCATCTACCACCACATTCTATTTTCCTTTATTATATACTATTTAAAAATCATATTTTAAAATTTTAGTCACCCATTTATGTTACTCTTTTAATGGAAAAAATTGTTCTAAAAAATATTTGAGGCTATCATGATTAGTCTTTACTTGAAAGTGTCAACTCATCAGATAAGGTCTCCATTTTTTGGTTGCATGTAGAATAGCCATCATCTCTTTCTCATTGATTGGATTGAGCTTATTTTTTACCTTTAGTTGATGAATCTCAAATGCAAGTGGCCTCCCTTTTACATGATTGCATCCCCCATGTCGTATCTTGATGCATCATATTCAACAATAAAAAGTTATAGATAAATTAGTGGTAGCCAAAACTAGAGTGGTGCACATAGTCATTTTTAGTTGTTTGAATACCTTGGTAGTTATTTCAATCCATTGGAAGGATTATTTAATCAATAAATATGTGAGTGGAGTTGTGATGCTACCTAAATTTTTGAAAAAATTGTGATGGTAACATGCTAGCCCTAGAAATCCCCAAAGGTTCTTTGAGGGTCTTGGAAACTTGCCATTCCATCATCGCTTGGATATTTTTAGGATCAACTTTCATGCCTTCATGTGAAATAATATGACCCAATTAATCCACCTTTTTAATTCCAAAATCATGTTTGGAAGGTTTGGCATAAATTTGATGTTGTTCTAGAATCAAAAGTACATGTTTCACATGCTTTACATGTTCTTCCCAATTTTTACTATAAATGAGGATGTCATCAAAAAATACCAACATAAACTTTCTCAAAATGACCTAAAAAAATATTCATCAAACTTTGAAATGTATATGGTGCATTTATGAGACCAAAAGACATGACCATGAACTCATAATGGCCTTCACGAGTTTGACAATTTGTTTTAAGTATGTCCTCTTCACAGATTTGAATATGATGATACCTAGAGTGAATATATATTCTGGTAAAATAAATAATGTCATAAAATTTATCAAGAAATTCATTAATTACTAGAATAGGAAACTTATATTTGATGGTGTACTTGTTGAGTTCTTTGTAGTCTGGGCACATCCTCCAAGTGTCATCCTTTGTATACACCATGACCACCAAAGAGGAATATTCACTTTGGTTAAGTATGATAATTCCTACCTCCAACATCTCATGTACCATATTTTCAATTTCACTCTTTTAGGCATAGGGATACCTATAAGGTATGATGTTGGGTGGTGTACTATCAGGAAGTAGTCTAATGGCATGATCATTTCCTTTTGGCATGGTACCAAAAATAACATAATGGTCATCCAAAACTAGTTGTAAATTAGGATGGGTAGACTCTTTGGTTGGTTAAACTTCTATGGAAAATAATCATGTAACAAATCCTTTAGTACCTTTTATAAGCACCTTTGTCAGTTGGTGATAATTATGGATATTTATCCTGTAAACCATGTAGTTTAAATGGCCTACCTTATGAATGAAAGTGCATGAATAGTTCCTAAAAATTCATCTTAATTGTGCCCAAATTAGTGAGCCATTGCACTCCGAAAATAATGTCAACCCCACCCAAGGGAATAAAAAATATAGGATAATCTAATAGTCGGTCTCCCATAGCAAGCTTAATAATATGGCATTTACCAAAATAGTTGATTATACCACCATCTGCAATCATGACCTAAAATTTTGGAGCTGGGTAAATGAAACAGTTCAAACAAGTAGCTAACTTATTGTTGATGAAGTTATGTGTACTTCCAGAGTCAATCAACAAAGTCACCTTATGTTTCTTGAGGAAACCCACCACCTTAAGAGTATAAGGAGTACTAATACCTAAAAGTACATGATAATAAATAGTAGGTTGAGAATATTCATATTCTTCCTCAGGTTATTCTAGACCTACACTTGAGGCCTCTTCATAGTCTTCATCCTTTTTAGCACCTTCAATGTAAAATAACTCTTTTTAGCACATATATGTCCTTCGCTACATTTGATATCATATCCAAAACATAACCCTTTTGCATGTTTCTCTTCAATTTGTTGAAGTTTTAATATTTTAGGTTGAGGAAATGATGGGGCTGGGAAATTTTGTTTGCGAACATTAGAAAAAGGTCTTCATTTAACCATATATTTTTCTTATACCATGCATACCATTGGTATGGATTTAGATACTAAAATGGGACTAAACATGTGAATCTCCATATGAATGATATCTTTGAGGCCACCCAAGAACAAGTTAGCCAAATTTGCCTCAGTGTCATCCATGCGTAAGGAGAGATTCTAGAATTAATGAATATAATCCTTTATAGTCCCTATTTGACATAGTTTGACTAGCTAATTGAAGTAGTTTTTTGAGACATTTTTTATGATAGTGGAGCTGCAACTCCTCAAAAAATATAGACCAGATAACTTGAAGGCCCTTATTTTTATTTTGAACAAAAAATCATGTATACCAAATGAACTACTCAAATTTTGGATATAAACCGGCCATGACCACCTTTTGTGCACATGGATTCTGAAGTATATCAAATAAACTTTTGATTTAATTGATACACGTGAGTGGATCTTTACCATCAAACTTGTGCATGTACACTTTTGGCAATAATTGCTTCGAACCAAGATAGGAGGTTTGATTATTTAAATGATGAGAATCAAATGGGAGTGGTGGAGGATTATTTTGTGAAGGTTGAGATGTAAGATTGAAAATTTACCCAATTATAAGTTTTAATTGATCCTTCAAAATAATCAAGTCCCCTTTTACCCCAATTATGTCCCCTTTAACCACATCAAGATCATATTTTCGCCCATGCTTTTTAAATTTGACTGAAGTTGGTGAACCACCTTAGAAAAAAATGGATTAGAGGTGCCAGAATCCATGTCATCCTTGTGAGGAGTTTTTAGAGTTTCTTTCCCTTTCCCATATCTATGAGTGTTAAGACCAGCCATGTACAAACCCTAAGATGGAGAGTTTCAACCCCAAAAAAAATTGTACCATAAGATTATACCCTTGTGATCGTCTCACTAAGATAAATCCATTGACTTCTAATGTGCACAAGGGTGAAAAAATTTGGCCTGAAAAGTGTACCAACAAATTATACCATTGTGATCATCTTGCTAAGATGAAACCAATGACTGCTAATTTACATAAGGGTGAAAAAATTAGACTTTTTAAATTATTTTTTACTTTTTTTTTCATAAAATCACTTCAATACTATAAGCACAAAAAAAATTCTTCCCTGATCACGAGTTATGTTTTTTAATCCTTCTATTTGTAGGAGACTCATAACACTAAATCTAAAAAAATGCCACCATAGAAACTTGTTTGAATCAAAGCTTTGATACCAATTGTAATGAAATTAATTATATGTTCACATAATAATATATCATATCACATAAATAAGATAATAATATGTAGATCCACAAAAATAATTGATAGAAAAGCAGAATGCTTGATAAATATAGTTGGGCAACTTTAATGGGGAAACCTTCACAATAATGCAATAAGAGTATAATTCATAATATTATCCTAAAATACTAACCACTACCTCTCATATATACTCTACTTAGCAATGTTTATTCTATAGTCTGACTTTACTAAGAATATAAAGAGATGTGACAAGATAATATAAGAGGTATGTAAGCCAAAAGCTGGCCACATATATCCTTAAACATGCCATAGGTTAAGGGCGTAACATGTAGTTGGGATACCTTTAATTTTGGATCAATATTTCAAAGCTTTGAATCTTTTTCCAAGATCTTAGCCATAAGAATCAAACGGTAGGGTGAAATTGGGTCCCCTTATCATAAACCTTTTGATGAATAAAAGAAGCCTTCTAGAGAACCATTAACAAGCATAGAGAATGTAGGGGTAGCATAACAACTTTTGATCCAAGTTCTCCATTTGTCTCTAAAACCAAACCTCTAAAGTACACCATCTAGAAAGTTCCAATTGACTCTACCATGCACCTTATATATATCCAACTTGATAAGCATTCATTTCATTTCTTAAGTACTAAGGGAGTGTATGATCTTGTGGGACAAGATGATACCATCTAAAATTTGTCTTCTTTTGACAAAACCACCTTGATTATTTGATATCAGTGATGGGAGATTTTATGGAGCCTATTAGCAATAACTTTAGAGATAATTTTATAGATGGTATTACATAGAGAGATAGGCCTAAAATCCTTTGGGGATTTTGAATTTGATTTTTTAGGGATAAAGGCCAAAAAGGTAGCATTGAGAGCTTTTAACATAACCTTCGACCTTTTAGACTCTTGAACAACCTCTCTAAAATATTCACTAAGGATCTCCTAGAAATGCAAAAAAACATAGATTTGGGAAGCCATCTATCCTTGGAGATCTATCCCATGTCATGTTAGAAAGGGATAATTTGACTACGTCTAAGGAAATGTCTACCATCAATAAATCATTGTACTGGTTGCTGACCAAATGAGGGATATGATTAAGGAAGGTTTCTTATTCTTCTATGCTTGAACCGTGATCTTCATTGAGGATTTAATTCCAATATTCTACTAGAACCTCTTTTATTTGTTGTGGATCCTCCACTATTAAACCTTCTCTTGTGTTTATCTTTGTTATAAAGTTGTGATTCTTCCTCATTTTGCAAGTCTGGTGGAAGAATTTAGTATTCCTATCTCCCTCTTTGAGCCATTTGATCCTTGATTTCTACCTCCAATAGATTTCCCCCTTCTTGAGGATCTATTCTAGCTTAGAGGCAACTTATTCTTCTTTTAGGAGGTTTTCATTATACATTCCTTTCATCTTTAGTTTTTGGATATTTTCACTTCTAACTTCTAGATTAATTTTCTCTTGAAAAATGTTATTAAAATATTCCTTATTCCAAGTTTTTAACACTGATTTGATATTTTTTAAAATTTAAGAGATTTGAAACATTTTCATACCATTCCTTCTGATAGGAGTAGTCTAGTGGTTAATAACCAGATCCTTAAACTATGGGTTTTCTATCCATTTTTTTAATATTTGAAAGGGGACTTCCTCAGTCAGGTATCATATTTTATTCATAAATCCATAACGCAGTGATGTGATCTAGAAAATTTTAGTATTTATGAGTATATAAGGTACTTGTTGGTTAATCAAATCTTTAAAGCAAGGAATATATCTAACCTTTCTATAATAAGGTCCATACATTTTCTCCTATTACTCCATCTAAATCACCCTTTAGAGGGTTTGACGTCTAAGAGATCTGTCTCATATATGAACCTATGTAAAATGGGGGTAATAATATTCTTCAATCTTTCTCATTTGTTTTCTATAGCATCTAACATGACATTAAATCCCCCTCCAACAATCCATGTAGAGTTTGGATCAATGCCCATCTTCAATTCTATTTGCTTCCAAACTTCTTCTTTCTCTCCCTAGTTTTGTGAGCCATAAATATTAACTAGATTAAATTTGATAATGGAATTGAGGATAATCACTTCGCATGAGAGATATTGGATCTCAATTATGAGATTTTCTAGTTTGACTATGATTCGATTCTAAAGAATAATTAATCCTCCTGTTGATCCTACTACATTGCTTCCAAACATCCCCTATTTAAACTACTAGAAAAACCCTTAATCTGAGCTAAGAGAATCTCAATCTTGGTTTCTTAAAATATGATGATATTTGGGTTACTATAAGTAATAATATGCTTCACTACTATTTTTTTATCGGGTGCATTAAGGCCCCTTATATTATAGGAGACAATCTTCATTGAGTAGGTTTGCTTCACTTGGTACTCACCAAGAGAGTATCTACCTAATTTTGGCTACCTGTTGTGATATATTCGATAGTTACCTCATGTCTTTTCTTCTTTTTGTTTAGTCCCCCTATTGGGTTTGACCCAAAATCTCCTTTTGGATTTCAATTGGGAGTTTGAGATATTCCTATCATATTCTCTTTCGTGTCATAATTTGGTTCTTCTTCTACCTCTTGGATAGCACATTGTTCTCCTTTTTTGTTGTGCTCCATGTTGTTATTCTTTTTTTTGTGGCATTCCTTACCTTCATATGTATCTTAATATTTTGGGAATTCATTGATAGGGTCTGGAAGGAAATTTTCTAGGTCTTCCTTGAACCCATAATCTTCAATTACATCTTCTTATTCCATGATATTCTTTTATGTTTGATATTGTGTTATTGGAATAGTTTTTGTTTCCCCTAAAATGGTTTTGGTTGACTTGGGTCCTTCCTGTATTTTTTTAGGGCTTCCTTGGGTTGTATTATTGGTCTTGTTTCTAGCCATATACTTCTTTTTTGGTTTTTTTAAACCATCAACATATTTTTTAGCCATTTATGATGTGTCTTGCTGATATCCTACCTTATGTACCATGGGACAATCCCTAATGAGGTTCCCATATTCATAGAAATATCTACATCTAAATGGGATGCTTTCATAATCTAAACCTTCATCCATTACATTTATCATGCTCTTAGCCTTACGTGTTTAGGAAGAGGCTTAGATAAATCTAATTCAACACAATTTTTGGCATAACCAGAGAGGCATTTTGCATGTTATGGATTTGATATTTCCAATAATTTACTAAAATATTAGCTATAGTTTCAAATACATATATTGACCAAAATTATTGTGGTAGGGCATACATACAAATCCAAACCAGTGTTTTTGTTGGCATCTCCTATGTTGGCTTGAATGTAGTGTGCCAATGTTTCATGAAAAGACCCACATTTTTATTAAAATAAGAACCTTCCACAAAGACTCTATCATGATCCAATTCATTTTCAAATACCCCTATGAAATACCCTCTTGCACAAGTTCTTAATTCAAACTCTCCTTTCATTTTCCAAACTTTTATCATTCATGCATTCTTTGAGAGAGAGTTGCACTCCTAAGAATTTGCATTTTAGGCTCCTTCCACAAGCCTGCTATATTATTTTTTTATTTCTCCTAGATCAAGCATGGCTACCAAGATCTTCTTAGATGCTTGCATGCATGACCTTCTCAACCTAGATTCTTATTCTAAAACTTTTTTCTTTCTTGTCATGGCCATTATTGCATTGATTTCCTTTTCTAATGTCATTTTTCTTGTACCAACCAACATTTTCTTAAATGAGGATTTCTTGGCAAGATGAATCCTCCCTCTAGTTATTCATTGATGGATCTACCACTCGATCTTGTTTTTTTATAAGATCTGATTAAATGAAAGATGAAACCTCAAAACTTGAGGGAAATTTTCATCAAACCTTAGCAAAGCTCTTTTTAATCTATCATGGATATCAATATACTACATTCACCCTCAGAAAAACATGTCACGAGCTTAAAATGAGCGAGTGGACCTTCATCTTGGCTATGTTAACATCCTTAGGATCTAGTCCTAAATTTCTACTATCGAATTAGATATTATTTGTAGATGCCTTATTTTTTTCTCAATCATCGATGTTAGATTTGATAAGTTTGGGTTATTTCACTCCATTAGACATGGATGCCCATTAAATTCATCCATGTATTTTCTTGGTACAGAGGGTTTTGGCCATATTTAGTCTAATGCTAAATCACAAGGTCTTGTTAAGGGTATTTCTCTTCCCTCAAATGAGTATACCCAATTACCTAATGTCCATTTTTTATGAATCTTTTATCATACTTATCGAGGATGAGGATGATATCAAAAAATTTATACAATGTCTTGATACTTTATCCTTGACTTTAAGTTCAAGCATTCAATGGAAAAATATTCTATGTTATAGACAATCCTTCTTACCTTCACCTCCTTGGTTGGAAAATATGATTGGAAACAGATCCAACATGGTGATATTTTTAGTTTCTTAGGCATTCCATTTGCATTCCAAGATACTCCCTCCCATATGTGACAATATGTTATTGATTAATTTGAGGAAAAACTCTTACTAGATCACTAAACCATTATCTTTAGCCAAGAAGTTTCAAATACGTTCTATTTTTTTTGTTTCAACTCATGTGTACTACTCCTTTTGTTGGGTATTTTCAAAAATTTCCTATCATATATTAGAGAAACTTCTTAGGGATTTCCTTTCTATTAGCTCTTCACATGGGAAGGGTTTCCATAGGTAGCTTAGGAAATTGTTGCCTCCCCAAAGAGGCTAGAGAGTTGGGCATGTTATAAATTAGTTCCCAAGGCACTACAGTATGTGCCAAGTGGACCATTAAAAGTACTGAAGGAAAATAAGTCTTGGAAAGTGTTTTTTTGTAATTACATTATATAATGAAAGTACTCGACTTAGAAAGGGTTGGGATTTCCAAATTTTATCATTCTTCGAGCTCCTGTTAAAATTGTTTGGTCCATTTTTCCAAGAAAAATATGGAAAGCAAGGGAAAATATCAAGCCTTGGTTGCTCTAGAATGGTAATGGTTTTAGGGATGATATATCTATTAACTAACAATATTTATGCTGGTCACCTATAATAATTTTTCATAAATTCCCTCTTGTAAAACTTCCATGGGTTCAAACTCTCAAAATCTTCATAAGAGGAATACAACTTTTTGCAAGATATTCTATGTAAACAAACTTGATCTTTGCTTTCTTAATTAAAAGCCAAGAATAAAGTTCATTTAAAAAATAATGACAAAGTATTATCACGAAGCTATAGAGGCTATTCATGTGAGACGTTGCATAATATTTTAGACACCTCTGTTCACCCATGGTGGAAAGAGTATAAATGGTATGTTGAAACTCCTTTCTATAATTATACTCCTAGTAAGGGATATGAATGGTTGTCACCTCATCTTCCCATCTCAATGATCAGTAAGCTCTTCATTCTATAGTCAACACTTAAAGCAAACGATTTCAAATAATGTGGAGTGTTATTTTTGAAACTAAACTCGCACACTTTGCATAGTGCCTAATTTATCAGTGTCTTCCTCTTGGTTGATGCCTTGTTTAATTAGGAATTTATTAACCTAAATGTCTATTTTGTGGACATTTTGAGACTCTTATGCATTTGTTTTGGTTCTATACAAAAGCACAAATTGCTTGGTCTTGGATCCATGATTCCTTTAGACCCTTCAGACTAGAGTCATTTGTCTAGTAAAATTCCTAGGAGATTGGCATGTGATACCTAAAATATACACATAAATATGGCATATTTTTAGAGTGGAAATTATTTTTTTCTATTTAGAAGAAAGAAATGCGATTGATATTTATAACTCTACTATAGATGTACATTTATCTACTTATAACAAAGCAATGGCTATCTCTAATGTGTTTATGTAAATACAAGTGTAATAACATAAGGTGGTTCTAGAGGGTTTTCATCTCCAGACCTTTCTAGATCATTGGGGCAATGCACCATGTACCATTGTCCCTGTTCCATCCTCCTCACCTTCAAGGGAGGCCACTTCAAGTGGGGTACGAAATGCCACAATTACTCTTAACACCATTCTCATAGTCAACCTGGGTGGTATCCATTGTGTTGTAGCTCACCTTTACTTGCTCAATGTGGTAGTTGTTGTTCTCCTTATCCTCCTCCACCTGGTCAGCATGAGAGTTGGAGTGTGTTTCCACTTGCACCCCGAGATGGATGGGATCTATTGCCTTGTGTAGACAGGTTCCCTTGTCTAGCGTTGATAATTTCACCTATTTGTGTAGAGTTGGGCACTGTGGAATAAGAAGAAGAGTTGAATAATTCCAACAATGGTTGGGACCTTGCACCTATGGAGGAAGACCTCCCCAATGTTGACTAGGGAAATCATAATGATAAGGACCCCCTGCCTTTAGAATTTCCACTATGGCTACTTAGTTTATTGATGTAACTTTCTACTAGTTTTTTGTTGATGGTTTTTGTTTGTTTTGTTCCTAGGTATTTTGAATGCCTAGTGTGGTTATGGCGTGGCTGCTTTGATACCACCAATGTTTTTGTGAATAGTATGCAATATTTCTCTTAAGTTTTGTATATATCTATTTCATCATTACAACTTTCATGATTAATGTCTTGCATGTATCTAAGATATGATTATCTTTGTAGGGCAGAATTATGGGACCTGTCAAAAAACCTGTGTATGATTCATATGGAAATAAGGTATTACAATTATCCTTTTCTATATGGTTTGCAATTCAGTTGCATTTTGTTAAGTGTTAGAAAAAAATACAAATTTTGTACATATGTCTATATTTTGAATGCATGTTTGTATCTTATTAACAAGAGGCTTTATGTTTTGTTCTTAAGCCCAAAGACCTAGGCTATCACCTGAGACATAGCAAGAAACACCAAGACCCCCATTATGAGAACAAATCATAAATATGCATGGGTCATTCTAGACTATAAAACAAAAATAATATACTTCATCCATGTAAACGAAGAATAAGATAATAATACTCAACACAGATACAAAATCCATCCTTTCATTCACATATTCACATCAATATACAATCAATACAAATCATACATTCTCACAAACTGCAGTGATCCTTTCATAGCGATCCTTACATCTGAACCTTGAAGGTTCTACAACCAAACCCCAACCCATTTTTACTTCACAAGCATCCAACCTATCAGGATCTCCTCAAATGAGAGGCCAAGGTCCCTATTTATAGTTTTCCTAAACCCCCTTGGACCCTTGCTAGTCTTTACCAACTCATCACTTTTGGCCAACTATTTGTGCATCTAGGAAAACTATATTCTAGATCTCGTCCACCTTTTTGCACAACAAAATATTCCTTTTTCCCTCTTAGCTTATTCTTTTTCCAACTTGGATCTAGCCTTGTGCAATCTTCCTCCTTTTTGTTGGGATGAATGCCAAGCATCAACATCTCCTCCACTGATTCCTTCTTCGTGTGTGCATCTTCCTTTTGATTTCCTTGTTATACATATACTCTATGCACCACACATTATTTGCAAACCTCTTTTTCATGTGTGTATGATCTATGAAGATTGTACATTGCAAGTATCCAAGTCCTTAACATGTCTCACCTGCAATGGGTAGTTTTATATAATTTCCTTAGTATAATTGTAGGGTCAACATTGCATGTCTTATGTTTGTACATGTGTCATATCATAAAAGTGTCATGTCACAGTGCCCGTAAGGATTTTAAGCTCCAACAAATTCATTAAAACAAAAAAGAGTCAGTTTTAGTCATCAAACATAGTACAAGTTGAGTGCCATTTGAATCATGACAAAATCGCTAATTATTGTGAGTGGTAATTTCAGAACTGTCAATCTACATTAACAAATAATTATATAATTTCCTCAACAGTTATATAACTACCACAATAACTTTATAATGTTTAGACTTTATTAAATGACAATTTCACTTAAATTACAGAGATAATAAAACAAAATGATGAGTTTCCTCATCTTAAACATTTAAAAACTTAATTATTTAAAAATGACTTCTATTAAAACTTCGGTGAAAAAAGCATGCATGATGACCTTAAAAAAGTGGAAGAGCCAAACAAGCACAACTAAATTTAAAAGGGACCTATATAAATAGATCAAGATAAATATCAGACTAATGTAATGAAAGTCACAATAACACCTAGTTTTGTCAAAATGCTTTTACCTAAAGAAATGTGCATACCATAATATAAAATAATGTGAAACAAATGTGGACTCTTAACAATTATCTAATACAATTGATATAATCAAAGGTAGAGTGTGGCATCTATGCAACATTTGCATTTGTTTTAACTAAAGGGATTTCACTTAAGTGTTGATATAAATTGTGTGTATCAGAAATTATATTTAAAATAAAAAAATTTATTGAAATCAAAAGAATTGTAGTGTAAGTGGTGAGGATGATGGTTGTTTATATTCACTGTTAAAATATAAATTATTCTAAATATTCGATACAAAAAGTCAATATTAACAAATCACTAAGAAGATGAAACGCTGCTATTTTTCTATTTTCGACTAATCCATAATAAAAGCTAGTATTATTGTTTATCTATGTGTCAAGGATGGCATCTCATATCAACTCCGCCATGTCTATATGTCTTCAATTTGGGCGGGTGTAATGTTATGACAAATCAATTTTTTAGCTGTTCATATCAAAACTGAAACTGTACTATTTTTGTTTCCTGTAATTATTAATTTCAAAATTCATCACAACGAAGCTGAAAGACCGAAAAAAATGAAAAACAAAATAAAATAGATACGCCGTTTCCGGGGATCGAACCCGGGTCACCCGCGTGACAGGCGGGAATGCTTACCACTATACTACAACGACCTCTTGGTTAATAGCGTGGATTTAGTATTTCCATTTATTTTATTTTGTCGGCGTTATATATTATTTTCCCTTCGGAATCAAACATTATATAAGGCCTCTTAAAATTGTTTTCATCATACACATCCTTTTATATTTCTATAAATTAAATTATTCTAAACTGTTATATCATATAGATTAGATAATAATTAATTAATTCACTTAAAATTAATTTATATTTCCATGGCATTGGAAAAAATAATTTAAAAAGGGCACTCAGTTTATTCCTTCCACTATATCAACTCAACGTGACCTTCACTTTGAAAGATGTTCCTTAGTGTTTCCCAATCTTTCATTATATTATTATTATTTAATACGTTTTTTTTTTTTTTTAATGAAAACTTAAAACTAAAAGTGTTCCAATCCAACATAATTTTCATATAGAAAGATGCTCCATGGTGTTTCATTATTTATCATTGTACTGTTATTTAAAAAGTGTTTTCATGATAAATTAATATAGTTATTTGACTTATCAAAGAATTAGAACAAATTATTAGATTTCATATGATTTATAAAAAATAAAAATAAAAAAAAATTATTATTAAAGAATCATTGTATATTTTATATAAAATAAATAAATATTTCTTATTTATAATGATATTATTGGTAGAATGATCTTGTTAACAATAAATTGTAATTGCATTTGTTTCGTTAAAAAATACATGTATATTTAGTTTTTGTTATTATTTTCTCGCCAATGACACAAATGTAAGTGCAAGATATAGTTTTCCTAATGAACTATAATTCAATTTATTGTTTATACTCATAAATAGTCTTCAATTCTTCCTCCATCCCATACACTTTACCTCAGAATAAAGGAATACTTTCTAATAACAATAACTCCAATCTAAACCCATATTTTACAAAGGATAAAATTTTACCTTTTTCAACATCATACAATCCATATCATAACTAACATGGAAGGTCAGAACAATCATAGTAAATTTCATAAAACTTTTCATTGGAAATATCAAAATGTATCATTTTACTTTGTGAACATTGTTATTTAATACATCAATTCTATCTCATAGGGTTGATATACTATAACTAATATAAAATATGTATACTGTTGTGGTCAACACACCCCTTTCTTCAAAGAATTGGGGGACCCCTCTTAAAATACTCAATTCGAAGTCCTCAAATTTTTAGTCCCTTTTTTATCATCATCTTTCTATAAAAATCCTCAAACTTATGTTTCGATCTGATTTGCCCAACGTCTAACATGCTTGTAATGACAATTTAGTCTCAATTAAAGACCCCTAAAACCTTTTAGATTTAATAACAGTTGAGTCCTTGTTGCGTCCTAAGAAGAACAAAATACTTTCATACTTAAAATATTTTTTATTGCACTAACTATTTTTCTCAGATTTGGACTTGTATTAGGGTTCCTAGAGTCTTAATCTCCCAAAGTCCTACTTGGCATCTCTTAAAGTTTTATTGGCAAGTAGGTAAGTGTTTGAATCGATTATGTCACTTCCTTTTAACATAGTCTTGTTTGTGAATTTCTACAAGAGGAATGACTAACTAAGAAAGTGCCAATGCCCTGATGTCAGAAGTGTTAGTCTCTCAAATTTGTTAGAAATATCAGAGCCTAGGAGAGATGACCTAATGAAAAAGCATCATGTGTCCTAGTTGTCAGAGATGTCAGTCTCACAGACCTATCGAAAAAACCAAATCCCAGTATACCCTGACAAAATAAAAGAGTGCCAGATAGCTCAGTTGTCAAACATGTCAATCTCTGAGATTTGTCAAAGATGTCGGGGCCCAGGAGAGCTTGACCTACGAGATCATGCCGTGTGGCCCTTCTGTACAGATTGTTAAAAGAGACCTGAGATGTGCCTAAATGATCAAAATAAGGTACAATCAGATTTAAAAGGCTAATCATAAGATGCCATGTGGCACCTCACCCCTCCAGCTAGCAATTCATGCTCCCAAATGTGTAAAGGTGAAGTTTTAGGCCACACCTAGGAGGTATCCATTACAAGCAACACCAATTAGCAATGGGCATGTGGCACAAGCTAAAAGTTATCTAAGATGCAACAGGGGTAATATAGATATGTGCCAAACACACTCCCCATACTAACTAAATGGGAAATTAGGCCTTGATTGGATAATTCAAAATGTCTTTCTACGGTCTCTAAATCTAACAAGCAACATGTATTTAAAATCTCTTAGTTAATTCTAGATCAGGAAATAAATGAAAGGATTGAGCCACCAACTCAAATTTGAACTCATGTTGGGTAAGTCACCAAGTGCCATCAATATAGGAGATCTTTGAGGATCCCTAAAAGTGCCTAATGGAAAATCTTTTGCCATTATTGTTCTCATCTTACCATAATTTGCCTCCTTTTTATCTCATTCCTTTGCACCCATGCTCTCCTTGCTTAGAATTTGTTGTCATAGAGATCTATCCCTTTTCCACCATGGTTGATTCATCCTCTAACCCCAAGGCTAAACATGAATATAGAGATACCACCTTCCCGAACAACCTGACCCGATTCAAGCATTATAAGTATATGTTTAAAGTGATTGAAATAGTACCCAAGTCAATTTCCAATGATGATGAGGAGTATGAGTTCCTAGATGCCCTCAAGGCATATAAGAAGTGTAGATTACACAAAACCACAACCAAGATATAATTCTTCCCCTGTGTAGACCTTTTCAGCAAAATGTTCCTCACTACGAAGCAAGTATAGGATGATGCTCAGATGTTGTGTATTCTGTGGGCTCTCAACACAAGATCATAAACATTTCAAGGAGTATGTTCAAGGCCTAGTAAAACCTCCAAAAATACACAGTCTCTTAGGATGTATCCATAGTTGATGTATGCACTAACACCTACCAAATATATGATGTCTTACGGGATTGGGCAAAAAATTGAGATGTCAAATGGGTTAACAATGTAGACACTGACTCTTACACTATCTACACCTTCAAAGAAGGAATCCATGTGGGGATGATTCTATTGGATTGAGTGTTAAGGGTGACCAATTATGTGCACATCAACCTCTTATGGGTGCCCTTGCTACATATAATCCTCAGGCAATCAGGTACCAAACCTTGGAGGCATGATCAACTTCAACCTTGTCAAGGCAGTATCAAATGCTTGAGGTGGAGGTAATTTCTATATGATAAACTACTTTGTTGGATGTAATTTGTGCCACCATCATTTTTAATCCCTTTGCCTTTCCACCATGGGTTCCCATAGGCACAATGGTCCATGTAGCTTTTTTATAAACTATATGGCCACCATTACTAGAATCACATCTAGAAGATTTGAGAGTCCTTATATCCAGTGATCTATATGGAAATCAATGAGGCAACCATGCCTTGAATCTCTAAAAAAATAAGGTAGTCTCTCACCTCCATCAAGATTACTAGTACTACAAGGATGAAACCATCATTTGAGTGGCTAATACCCTCAAAGTTCCCCTTCACTTGCCTTAACAAGTTTCAAATCAACTGGTAGAATAAAAATATTGTCTATCAACTGGTTGAAGGAATATTTGTCCACTACATCAGCCACCAGTAGAAGACTTGCCTAGCCTTATCCATCACCATCAGACATCATGTATATAAGATTCAAAACATATTTTAGAAGATGGTGATGGACATGGATTCCTATGACTTAGGCAGGGTAGAACATAGTTAATGGGAGCCCCACAACATCATCAAGGCCCATGTGGGTAAGTATCAAGCCTGACTCACATTAATCATGGCCATGACCCTAAAGATGATGAAGAGGTCCACCTCAACCCAAAAGATGACATGGAGGTGCTTGCCTAACTTGATGCCATAAATAAGAAGAAAAGAAAGTAGGTTCAGCCTGGGCCATCTGCCCAAAGTGGTACTACCTCTTCTACATCAACACAGGCTAGGGAGAACATCGAGGTAACTCCTCATCAAATTTTAAGGATATTACAAGGGGTCCTATCCCCTTCTCCTCTATGAGCTCCTCATCCCCAGCCCTCTACTTTGGATCCACCACTTCCCATGGTTCCAGTTGATTAACCAATGGTTATGTAGCCACTTTGGTTTGATATTAACAATAGTCTAGAGCTGAGCCTAAAGCATGACCAATAAATGGAAGCCATGGATATCCCTTCCCCTTCTTTCACAACCCATCAATAACCCAATGAAGCACCCCCTAGTTTCTCATTCCCATAGTAACCCCCTCAAGTGGTGCTTCCCCTCTTTAAGAGTTCACCCCCTCTACAGTTCACCCAAATGCCTCTGGTTTCAGTTATGCATAGTATCCTAACATCCCAATTTTTGTCCTCTCAAGCCATTCCAATCAAATGGATCTCGATAGTACCCCTATTAGTTCTATCGTAAGTTAGGCCACCTCTAGGTGCTCCTTATTCAATAGATCCATCTGCATCCCCAATAATAATTACACTTGTGTACACATTTCAGTTAGCCCCAACCATGTCAGCAGTGCCTATAGTTTCTCAATAGACTCCTCAATTAGCCCCTAGCCCCTTTGTCACTATAATTCCTTCCACTAAAATAATGTAATATGATCTAAATAAGAGGCCAAGGAAGAAGCGAAAGGTAACTTGAACTTCTACTCTTCAACACCCCATTTCTCCTCGTATCACTCCCTAGCCTACATTTTTCATTGTCCCAAGTGCTTAGGTATTTGGATTCAACTATATAATTTCCTACTTCTCATTGATTACCTTTCTTCTTGGCATCATTGCCTCACATGTCAATTTAAATAAGATATTATGGTAGGCCCAAATGTTCCCATGGGCTTCCCATTTCATCCTACTTCCTTATGCCCCCTGCCTCCCCCTCCTCCATTGATTTCATCCTACATTCCCTCTTCTTCATCCATTCCTCCTCCAACCAATCCTCCACATATCACCTCTATCTCTACCACCCCACCAACACCCTTTCTACCTAGATAGTAGCCATGGTGTCATAGGTACTCAATATAATCATGCAGGGAGATCTATAAGTGTAGTGGGAGTTTGATAGGACCTTGGGTAACATGAGGAGGATCCTCACACAAAAATTTATTCAAAGAGGAGACCCTATAGTATTGAAAACTCAATAGGACCTCTTCTCCCTCACCAAAGTAAGAACATCTATAGGAAAAGAGAGATTGGTTGAGGATCCTATCACCATGCTCTGAACCATGTATGGCATGTCTAATAAGCTCATGGAAGACATGCAAAAGTAGGTTTGGGTTTTTGAATCATAGGTGAAGAGTACCTTCCATGTGGAATTGATTAGATGGGTCAATGAAGCCCTCATACAAATATTCCCAGCTCTTGGTGAGGTGGTTGAAACATTGACCAAAAGTAGGGCACATCTCTAGAAGGTGTAGACATATTTAGAAAGAATTGATCTCATAGATAACAAGTGCAGAAACCTCACCATGGTTATCCATAAGGGCATGTTCTTAGAGATGAAACACAATCCTACCTCAGACTTGAGCCTCTATAAGAACTATGTTGGGAGTATGAGGGTATCAATTGATGAATGGATGGTGGTAATCACCTAAAAGTGGTATTTGAGTGCTAAGAGTGCTACTTGAGACCACCTATTCCTAGTTTATCCCTAGACCTATCTTAGACCCTTTTTATCACATTTTCTAGCCTTTATGTGAACCACATGTATCTCTAATTAGCTAAAACATATTTTTAGACCTTCATTCCTAGATCCTGGCCCTTCATGCCCAACAGCCTACCAGTTAGATATTAATGCCACATTAAGGACACTAAATGGCATTAATGTCTTTTACCCTAACTTTATCAAATGGATATATTTTCAAAATTAAAACCCTCCTAAGGTTATCCTAATCATATTTTATTATCCTCACAAGCTATAAAACACTATAAATACATGACTTTTAAACCTCTATCCATTAGATAGAGATTAGATACAAAAGGCCTATTCAAACATGAAACAAGTTGAGCAAAATCAAGGTTATTAATCCTTGTTCTGCCCTACTTCTGCACACTACCATCTACAGCTGCCTTGAGCTCAAATTTACTAATTTCCAATCTCAAGCACCCTCAAGGTATTCAATACCACTATCATTCTAGCATCACTTGCACTTGCACTAGCACTTAGGTGGGGAGAACTACATCGGTCTTGATCCCTCCTCAGAGTATTGGTATGTAGGCAATTCTCTTGACAATGGGGTGTTGAAGATGTCCAACCTATCTTAATAATGAACACAAATATTTAGTCCATGCCTTACTTACAAGGAGGATTAGGGTTTGCATCATAAATTAGCTATTAAAGGCACAATAGAGAGTTTTATACTTCATACGCTCAAGAACAAAACCTAGAAACACAAACATGGGTGCACTTAGAATTTAGAAACAATCCTACATAGAGGACACTAGCACCATTTTTTGGATACTAGAGCCACATGGCACTACTAAGTGTAGTAATACTATCTAGGAGAGGATCTAACATAGGGATCCAGTTGATGATACTCATAACTATTCATATCTCAGTGTTCAACACTCAGATATTTCATGTTAAGTGTTTTCCAAACAAGTCTTTATTTGCACATATTTATTACCATTTTTAGAAAGTTAAAATCTATAACAAATTGATGGTTATTTATTTCATATTATTTCACTAATTTAGACTACTCAACCCTTTGATCAAACATAGGATTTACATTAGTAAACCCTAACATTTTAAAATATTTAGTGATCCCAACTTACTTCAAATATTGCTTAAAACCTTAGTTTATCTTCTTCATTTTTTTATGCACCAAATTAGGGTTATAAAATTTTATTTTTTTGTTTTTTGTGGCATAAACCTAGCTCATTAAATCAATCCCACATTAGGGTTTCATTTATTTAAATATAATTTATTTTTTTCAAATCAATCATAGTTTAAAAACCCTAACCCTAGGTGTTCTTAGGGTTTGTATCCTTTTTTTCCTACTTTCAATAATTGTTTTAAATTTTTCAAATTTCACATATTCTATTTTAGAATCTCTATTCCAATTTATTTACTATATGCCATCTAAAAAAGTCATCTCTCTTCCATTAAGAAGTGCTAGATTAGGTGGTATTCCTATAGAGTATATTCAATTTCCTTTTATTCAAGCCTATAACATGGATACGAGACCTATCATAACTCCAACTATGCATCCTTCACACCTTGATTATGTGGATTTCAATGATAATGCATCTGAATATTCACACTACAATAAAGAACAAGATGATATACACATTGAAAATTAGGGCACTCTCCCTCTACTTAATAATGATGACATGATTATCAACAAAGATTAGATATTATAGAGCTTTAGAGATAGAGTTTGGGAAAAACCCCTTGATCATGCACAAATCCTATAATCCCTATTATAAATCAAGAATAAAACAAACAATGGTCAATCTTCAACTCCCCCAGCTAATAACATTGTTACACCTACAGTGGGGCCAAATCAGCTAGCACAACCTAAAATTGTAATTCAAAAACCTTCAGTGACAACTACACCTCTTATGGCTAGTTCCTTCACTCTATATATATAATGCCTTATGCATGATATTCATACTTTATAGGCTAAGGTGTTACATCTTGAGAAGGGAGCCACTAGGTGTAATGAAATTACCTCAACAATAAAGTAGAATAACAGAAATATATCCATATATGACTGAAATATATCAGAATATATGACAATAGACAAGCCACTTCGAGGGGGAAACCTCCAAAAGCTTCAATAAGATTAGAATTCACAATATGATGATAAACAATAACCCACTAACTCCTTTATATAGTCTATCTAGGCCATGGTTACTCCATAGGCTGACCTACTAACCAAATGAATGCATAGAGAAATGTGATATAGCATCAAAGAGGGATAAGTAAGCCACAAGTTGACTATTCCTATCCTCATACATGTTATAGGTTAGGGGCATATCATGCCCTTCCCCTTCAAACCAACATTGTCCTCAACATTGAACAACTCTAGATGTTGTTGTAGAAAATCTTCACCTTCCCAAGTTGCATCTTCACTGCTCAGGTTCTTCCACTTGATCAGAGATTCCCTAATCTCTTTGGTTCTTAACCTCTTAGTACGTGTTTGGAGGATCTTCTCTGCTTCCAAAATGACTCATCCTTCTTCATCTAGTTCTGGGAGTTCTATCTGGGCTGAACTGTCTATCCAATGACCTTATTTAAATACAAAACATGAAATACTAGGTGTATGCGAGATGAATGAGGTAACTCGAGCTTATAAGCCACACTTCCAATTTTCTATAGAACCTGATAAGGGCCATAATACTTAGGATCAAGTTTGTTGTCCTTTTTCTATTACTTCAAGGACATCTGCTTGTAAAGATGTTAACATACAAATACCTAGTCACCCACCTCAAAATTTTGCTCACTACGGTGTTGACCTGATTTTTGCTTCAGCATGTTTTGTGGCAAGGCCAAATTCTCTCTCAAACTAGCCAAAACCTCTTGTTGATGTTGAATGTGCTCCTCCACATCTCAAACCTTGGTTTGCACCTTTAATGAAGAAGTGATGGAAGATGGATAGTAACCATATAGTGCTAGAAATGGAGACATTTTAGAAGAGGTATGGAAAGATGTGTTATACCACCATTCTACAAGTGGTAGCCATTTAACCCAATGTTCCTATTTATCTGATGTGTAATAATGGAGATACCCCTCTAAACATTTGTTAACCACTTCTATTTTTCCATCAAATTGGGGTTGGTAAGATGAGATATGAGCTAGCTAAGTACCCAAACAGGAAAATAGTTCAGTCCAAAAATTACTAGTGAAAATAGGATCACGATCACTTACAATTATTTTTGGGGTTCTATGTAATTTTTGAACTGCTTCGAGAAAAATAGCTGCTACTGTACTTGCTAAAATGGTTGTGAGAGAGCACAAAAATGGTCATATTTTGTAAGCCTATCCACAATGACCAAGATAAATTCTTACCTTCAGAACAAGGTAACCCTGTGATGAAATCCATAGAAACCTCCTCCCACCTTTGACTAGGAATTGCTAACGATTGTAACAAACCTGGGGTTTTAACTATCTCACCTTTGTTCTATTGGTATATCAAGCATTCTACCATAAAATTTTTTACATCTCCCTTGAGTCCTTCCCAAAATAATTATTTCTTAATTCTATGATATGTTTTCAAGAACCCTGAATGTCCCCCAATTGGAGATGCATGCAAATCTACAAGAATCTTATGCTTAAGCTCTAAATTTTTGCACAATTATAACCTAGCCTTATACCATAGGACATTACCTTTCCATTAAAATTTGTCAGAAGCTAAATTAAATTACTGGAGATTTTGAATTAGAACCTGTGTATCCTTGTCTTGCTCTCATTCTAACCTGGTTTCATCCACCCAATCTGCTTGCAATATGGACATTACACAAAGTAATGCTTCTATGGATGTATCTCGTTTGGATAGTGCTTTGATCTTCTAGGGATCAACTTTGACACCTCCATGGGAAACAATGTGAACTAGGTACTCTACTTCTTGTACTCCAAAATCACATTTGGATGGCTTCGCATAAAGCTGATGCTTCTCCAAAATTATCAACACCTGTTTCACATGTTGTAGATGTGCTTCCCATGTCTGACTATAAATCAATATGTCATCAAAGAAAACCAACACAAATTTCCTTAAAAAAGGCCTAAAAATAGTGTTCATCAAGCTCTAAAAGGTAGATGGTGCATTTGTAAGACCAAAGGGAATTACCAAAAACTCATAATGGCCCTCATGCATTCTAAAATCAGTTTTATGAACATCTTCATCCTTGATTCTAATTTGATGGTACCCTAAGCGAAGATCCAATTTTGTGAAATAATTAGCACCATGCAACTCATCAAGTAAATCATCAATTAATAGAATAGGAAACTTATCTTTGATGGTGTACTTTTTGAGTTCCCTATAATGTGGGCACATCCTCCATGTGTCATCCTTATTCTGCACCATGACCACTGGTGATGAATATGCACTTTGGCTATGCTTGATGATCCCTGCCTCTAGCATCTCATGGACCATATTTTAAATTTCACTCTTTTGTGCATATGGATATCTATATGGTCTGATATTTGGTGGTTGACTCCCTGGAAGTAGTTGAATGGCATGATCATGTTCTCTTTTTGGTGGTAGTCTTTTTGGCATGGCCCCAAAAATAGATGGCTGGTCATCAAGAATCATTTGTAGATCAGGATGTGTAGTTGCTTTCGTGGGTTGAACTTCTATGGAACATAATCATGCAATAATTCCCTCAGCCCCCTTTTTTAGTATCTTGGTCATCTGATGTGAACTAACTAATTGTGGATATTTTGCCTATAATCTACGTAGTTCAATTTTCCTACCTTCAGAATGAAAGTGCATGAATAGTTCCTAGAATTTCATCTCAATGGTACCTAAGGTTGTGAGCCATTGGACTCTCAAAAAAATGTCTATGTTACCCATGGGAATAGAAAACATAGGAAAATTGAGATTGTACTCACCCTAGCAAGATTAATACTATGGAATTTGCCTGAATAATTAATTATGCCATCATCTGCAATCATGACTTGAAATTCTGGTGTTAGGTAGGTGAAACAGTTCAATAGAGTGGACAACTTATGGTTGATGAATTCATGTGTGCTTGATGAAGTTATGTGTGCTCCCTGAATCAATCAACACTGTCACCTTCTGTTTCTTGAGGAAACCCACCACCTTAAGAGTTTGTGGAGTGTTAATACATGCAAGTGCATGGCAAGAGATTGTAGGTTGAGAATTTTTAGGTACCTCCTCTATCTCTTCCTCATCATCATTGGAGGCATCATCTTCTTCTTCATCTTCATTGGATCCCTCAATGTAGAATAAATTCTTCTCGACACATCTATGTCCTTTGCTCCACTTGCTGTCACAACCGAAACATAATCCTTTTACACGCTTCTCTTCAATTTTTTGTAGGGTCAATCTAGTAGGTCAAGGAAATATTGGTGTCGATATACTATGATCTTTGAAGTGAGTAAATGGATACTACTTGTTGGCTATGAATTTTTCCTCAGCTCTATGTGGCATGATAATAGAATCAAAAATCTTAAGTGGATTAAACATGTGTACCTCATGTTGAATGTGGTCCTTGAGTCCATCCAAATATAGGTCATTCAAGTTCTCCTCAAAAATTGTCTCCACACGTAAAGATAGGTTCTAAAAATGATGAATATAATCCTTGACAGAGCCAATCTATCACAATTTTGCCAATTGGCTAAATTAATTCTCTATCACACTATTGCCATAGTGTAATTGCAACTCATATGTAAAAACTGACCAAGTTACATTGAGAGTCATCTTTTTCTTTTGAGCACACAACCATCGATACCAAATGAATTTATCAAGTTCAAGATACAAAGATGCCATGGTAACCTTCTGTCCACTTGGGATCTGATGTATATCAAAAAAATTATCCATTTGGTTGATCCAATTGAGTGGATCTTTTCCATCAAATTTGTGCATATCCACCTTTGGTAACAGGTTCTTTTGTGGCAATGTAGTTAGATTTGAAGTAGACTAGTTGGGAGAACCACCCTGGTGGGGTTGTGAAATAGTGTTAGTTGGATGATTTGACTAATTATTTTTCAAATCCATCATGATATCTACCAAACTATCTTGTATGGATTTCATATTAGATTGTATGTCTTGCACCTCACTCTGAATGCCTTGCACACTATAGTCAAGCTGGCTCACTTTGTGATCTATGTCAGAGAACCCTAGTACAAAGGGTCTAGTACATCCCCCTTCTAATTCCATCTCTTCCTTGTTAGGAGTTTTACCTGGAATTTTAGCACCCTTTCCTCGGCCCCAAGTTTGTGGACCTGCCATAAAAGGGCTTTACTATGTCAACCCTGATTGGCACTTTTGACCCAACTTTGACCAAGTGATTTGGAATTATTTCAGCCTCAAATCAAAACATACAAAGAACATACCCTATCCAAATTTTTATAATATTTCCAAAAATGTAAGTAAATAATAAAAATTCTTTGAATTGCGCACTATAGAGCAATTTTATGAAAAAAACCTAAACTGGCGATAACTTTTGTAAACCAGATCCAAATGATCTAAAATTTTAATGGAAGCTTAATTTAATTATTCTCACCTCAAGTAAAATAATTTTAGATAAATTCAAACTATTTTTAGATATATCCAAATTTAAAAAATTAGGGTTTCACCCACAAGATTGCCCAAATCACAGCTCTGATACCACTTGTAATGAAACTACTTCAACAATAAAGTATAATAGTAGAAATAGATCCAGATATGACTGAAATATATCAAAATATATGATAATAGACAAGAAACTTTGAGGGGGCAACCTCCACAAGCTTCAATAAGATCAGAATTCACAATATGATGATAAACAATTATGCACTACCTCCTCTATATAGTCTATCTAGGCCATGGTTACCCTATAGGCTGACCTACTAACCAAATGAATGCATATATAAATGTGATATAGCATCAAAGAGGGATAAGTAAGCCATAAGTTAGCTATTCCTATCCTCATACATGCGATAGGTTCAGGGCGTAACACTAGGCCATCACATGCCTTAGATTCTAATATTCTCTTACATGCACCTTTGACACATCACATAGCGATAACTTCCTTGCCATATATTTTTGTGGTGCCTAAGCTTACATTATATGATGGCAAGGGTGACCCAGAGCATCAACTCATAGATTTTCATGTAGGATTTTTGGACTTTGTGTCCAATGAGTGGACATCACATGCCTTAGATTATAATATTCTCTTACATGCACCTTTGACACATCACATAGTGACAATTTCCTTGCCATCTAGTTTTGTGGCACCTAAACTTACATTATATGATGGCAAGGGTCACCCAGAGCATCATCTCAAAGATTTTCATGAAGTTGGTTCCATACAATTTAAATTATTATGCCCTACAGTGGTTTTATGATTTACCAAATCAATCTATCACATCATTCAATCCTTTAGCCGATATGTTTTTAGCACACTTCTCCATCAATATCAATGAAAATATATCATATACCCAAGTGGCACAATTGAAACAAAAGTCAAATGATTCTATCATAGATTATGTCTTATGATACAAGATTATATTAGCCAAATTAACTAGCCCCATGGCAAATAAAGAGATTCAAAACATATTTAAACAAAGTCTTTTACTGACATTACATGAATCTATCCTGTTCAGCAAGTTTCCTACATTTATAGATTTGTGCCACATAGTAAAAGAAAGAGAGGTTCAACTTCTATCAATGGGTAAACTCAAGTATACCAATGGATTAGAATCAATCGTTAAGAGTTCAAATAAACCTCCATATAAGGTAAGCGCCACTGAGAATAAGAGTGATCAAAAGGCCACAACCAATGTAGCTTATAATCCATCTCTTAGATTGGTTTTATACACTCCCCAGTGTCAAATCTTCACCAACTCTCTAGAATAACTAGCATGGGTTTTATAAAATCTCTTGGAATGCAATGTCATATCTTTCCCTCCCATTAAAATTTTTTTATACAACATGACCTATTCCAAATAACTATGATTCTAATGCATTTAATGAGTATCATAGGGCAATAGGCCATACAAAAAATAGATGTATAATCCTAAATCATAAGATAAAATATTTGATAGAGGATAAAATTATTGATGTGGGTGCACCCATAGAGGCATCATAATTATAGCGCACATAAGCTAAAACATTAAAGATATTCTTAGATCCATTTCCAAAGCACATAATGAATGACGCAGGGAACACATCAAGTGTTAACTACACATATCAGGAACATCCACCACCAACTTCATATCATACCATTATAGAGGAGACACACCCATTACACAACATTATTGTCATGTACCATATTGCAGTTCCACCTAGACCACTCATCACATTCTCAGAGCATGAGATTGTTGATGATGATATAGATTTACATGCACTCTTTACAAAAGCATGTATAGACCATCATCCTATCCAGAGTGTTATGGTTAACAATGAGTCAAGCATTAGCATGTTCACTATGAAACTTTTGCATCATTTGGGGTACTCAGGGTAGGATATATTCTGCATAGAAATAATCATTAGTGGTTTTAGTGGTCATGTTCAGAGCTCCATCAGGGAGATTATGTTATCATTACAGGTTGGACCAACACATATAGCCACTCAATTCTTAGTAGTAATTAGTGTAGGCATGTTTGATATGTTATTAGATAGGCCATGGTTATAGCATCTCCAATCCATCCCATCTATAATGCACATATGCCTAAATAACATACATACAAATTAGGTGGTCAAAGTTAAGGGTCTCCCATATGAGTATCTTCTACCTATCCCATGGGTAGTGACAACACAGTCACTACTTCTAGCACCATTACTAGATATAACACATTTATTAGTTATAACTTAGAATATAGTTCATATGCATACATCACAGAGTTTAGTTGAGCTGCCAATGTAAACGAGGTCTACTCCTATGATATCAACACATACACATACTCTCCCATGAAGACCATTAATAAAGAGATCCCTGCTTTAGAGATATGTCACAAATTCTAGAGGACGTTCCTCCACTCAGTTTATGCTAAGATCAATATTATTAGGTTTTTAGGGTTTTTAGCATAGGGCACCTATATCACCTACAAATTCTTTTACTAGATGGGTTCCTAAGACACCTATAGTTTATAAATCACCACAATCATTTACATAGATTCATAACACCACTACATAAGTAGATACAAATACAAATTACTCAATACAATAGATTATTGGATCACAATTACCCTTTCACATAAAACACATGATCATAGTTCCCTTATTTGACACAGGTCACAACGATAATGAGTCTCCCATGAGACTCATTGGTTAGTATGGTTCCTACCCCCTTGTACATACTTTCTTCTCTCTTACTTATTATACATAATTTATTTTCATTTGCTTGTATGTAACTTATATCCAAAAAAATATAAAAACTATATAACATGTTAAAAACATAAAAACATTCAAATATTACTCAAAAACAAAAATTACATATTGTATTTATTACTATTTTTATATTTATTATATTTTCCAGACACTACATATGCTAGCTATCTTGATATAGTCAATTTTATAATACATACATGCTTCACTTGTTCTTATCGAGTGTTTGCATATTGCTTACAATTTTAAAGTCCATTATATTGATCCAGACTTGCTATCATCTACCCACTAGGGGCATATACATCAATTCATGGTTATTCATGTGACATATTAACCCACTTGGGGGCATCTTATACACAATTTTTATTACCAGCTTCTATCCCTACATTCCTTATATTCTAATTTACACATTGATATATCTTCATATTGATCATTGATACTCATACTCTGATTTTTTTTACCAACTATCACTGCTTTAAATTTTTCATATTTACATCCTATCTCTTACATAGATTTATACTACATTCATGCATGCCTTCATTTATAGCTTTCTTAGTTTAGACTTGATTGTATTCTCTATGTTTATTCTATTTGAGGGATTTTAAATGTGTCATTATTATTTGGCTCTACGCCACTTCTATTCATGTATTCCTTGGACATGTGCCCATGTCCCTTGTGTGTGCCTTCTTGATTATGTATGTAGACATTTTAACGTGTCCTTTTATGTGTCTCTAATATAAATTGCTTTTTGATTACATATGTGGACATTTAAACATGTCCTTGTATGTTTTCTTTTCTTAGATTTGGTGACATGTGCCCATCTCCCTTGTATTATAGCCCTTGGCCTATTTTTTCATGACTCATGTGTTTTGTATGTATGCTTTCTTGTATGCATCATGGACATGACACTTGTATATACTTGTTACACACATCATTTTTTGATGCCATGAGGGACCTCATGCATCTACCCTTACTACTTGGGTGCCATGATCAGGTTCCTACATTGCATTCATAGAATAAAACACCTGATGTAGAAGATCTGAGTGCTAAAAATTGAAATACAAATAGGTTTGAGTGTTGTCAACTAAATTACTATTTCAAATCCTCTCCTAGATAGTAGCACCATACTTTCATATTAGTGCCATGTGGTTCTATAATCTTAAAAATAAAGCTAGTGTCCTTTATGCAAGACTGTTCCTAAATTCTAGGTGCACTTGCACTTGTGTTTTTGGGTTATATTCTTATGTGCATGAAGTTTGATACTCTATATTTTTATTGTAACAATTGATTTATGATGTAAACCCTAATCTTCCTTATAAGTAAGTCATGGACTAAAAATGTGTGTTCATTAAAATGATATGCTAGACATCCTCAACATAATTGTTTGTACCAAGGCCATTATTTTAACCTTTTAGGGTTTTAATAATGCAAATCTTATGTCTGATTAAAGGGTTGAGTAGTCTAAATCAATGAAATAATATGCAATAAATAACCATTGAATTGTTATAGATTTTGACTTTCTTTAACTTTCTAAAAATAATAATAATAAATATGTGTAACTAAAGACTTGTCTAGAAACACCTAACACAGAAGATCTAAGTGTTGAAATTGAGATATGAATAGGTCTAAGTGTCATCAACCAGATTCCTATATCATATCCTCTCCTGAACATTATCACTACAGTTGGATAGTAGTGTTATGTGGCTTGAGTGTCCTAAAAATGGCACTAGTCTCCTCTATGTAGGATTGTTCCTAAATTCTAGGTGCAGATTCACTTATGTTTTTAGGTTATATTCATACACACAAACTTTGAAACTCTATATTGTGTCTAAAATAGATGATTTATGATGTAAACCTTAATCCTCCTTGCAATTAAATCATGGACTAAAAATGTGTGTTCATTAGTAAGATAGGTTTGACATCCTCAATACCCTGTTATGAAGAGAGTTTCCCACATACCAATACTCCAAGGAGGGATCAAGCCCAATGCAGTTCTCCCCATCTAAGTATTAGTATAAGTGAAAATGATGCTATAATTATAGTGGTCATGAAATCCTTGAGTGTTTTTTAGATTGGAAATCTATAAGATTTGGGCTTAAGGCAACTGTAGATGGTAGTATGTAGAAGTAGGGAAGAAAAGGATTAATAACCTTGATTTTGCTCAACTTGTTTCTTTTTTAAATAGGTCCTTTGCATCTAATCTTCATATAGTGGATAAAATCTAAAATTCATGTATTTATATATTTTTTTATTCTGTGTGGATGATGAAATATGTTTAGTTTGACCTTAGGAGGGTTTTGATTTTAAAAATATATCTGTTTGGGAAAGTTAGGGTAAATGACATTAGTGCCATGTTGGGGACACTAGTGCCACATGGCTCTAGTGTCCTTTGTGTGGTGTTAATGTCTATATGGTATGTTCTTGGTCACAAAGGGCTAAGATCTAGGAATAAAGGTTTGATACTATGTTTTAGATGACTAGGGACACTTGTGGTTTGCACAAAGGCTATAAAAGTGTGATAAAAGGCTCTAGCATAGGTGTTTTCACTTGGATTTTCACCCTTTGAGGAGATACCAAGGCTATCCTCATCCAAGTGGCACAATGGAATCACTTCTAGACTTGTGGGCAACCTAAGTAATGAAGTGAGTCTCTAGATAGGGCTAGTTCCCTTGATGTACCACTTGACTACTACTACTAATAACAACTTTAGGGGTGAAAAAGGAGAGAAAGAATTGAAAGTAAAGATAAACTATGGAGGTGATACACCAAATTAGTTTGATGACTTCCAACCAAATGCATTATACACTTCAGACCAAGAAACAAACCAAAACATTCACTTTCCCAAATCTATGTCTTTTTGCATCAATATTACATTGTGGGGTCATAGATGATATGCAAGGCCAGGAGGACTAAAGAAAAGGTCCTAAATGACACTAATGAAAATCCTAATGACTTAAACCATGGACATCTCTTGGAACACTTCACACTACCTACAAGAATAGGTTGAAAATAGGTGAAAGAATGAAGTACAATGCTAAAGAATTCATAGTCTTCACTAAGCAAATTCAACGTTTAAGTAGAGCACACTATGAACAATCATTAAAAAGGTAAAAAATTAGTCATTTTATTGATCAAAAGGTATAAAAATGAGAAGGGCTTCACCATACTCAAGTTGATCCTCTTTATAATGCCAAAATGGCTAACTCTTAGAGAGAGAGAGAGAGAGAGAGAGAGAGAGAGAGAGAGAGAGAGAGAGAGAGAGAAGTCCAAGGGTCACAAGAACACTTGTAAAGAAAATAATTTAAGTTATCCATGCATGGGAAGAGAATATGTATATAACCAAGTAAGTTTAGGAGCAACAAGTGTCAATCTAAATCATCAAAGTTAGACAAAATGGCACAAAACTCCTCTTTTTGCATAGAAAACTACCTTTATGATTGGATTTGTTTGAGTGACTTGTAACTGATCTAGGGTAGGTAAAATTATTGGAATGGAAGGGGAGGATCTCATACATGACTCTTCATTCATTGGTTTCATTCTTAGTCTTTTGTAATCACTTGGTAGAGAGCATCATCATTCATTGTCTTGAAAATTGCCCTTTTATGCACTCTGCACACTTGGCCTCAAAATTGGCATTAAATTTTCATGAAAATCCATGGGAGGGAGTCCTTCATGGCCTTGTAACAAGGATACCTTAAAACCACTTCAAGTGAAGCTTTCATCTCTTCCCTCTAGCTTGCTCAATGCGCCAATTTTGACTGGCTAAAAGTAAGGACCTAGTTGGGGAAATTATAGGTTTATTCATGAAATTAAATTAATATTAGTAATTATATTAAGTTTAAATCTTCCACACAAACTTTTATTCATCTCCTAATTCATCTTGTAGCCTGTATAACACACAAAATAGTGATAAAAATATTGTTTCTACCCCTGTCTATACAATTTCGTACATATAGCTAACATGGGAAGGATATTGGGTGAGTATTTTTCAACTAAAAATAGGTTTCCTGATCAAAATATTCCCTTATATTATCTTTACAACTCAATTTCTCAAGACTGGTCCTAGCTGAGGGTTTGTAAGGGTTTTAGGCTTGTATTCACCCTTAAGCTTGTTTCATAAAAATGTGACATTAGAGTTTAAAAAAATTCAACAATTTTTTTTTTAATACCTTCATATCTTACCTATACTTATATGGTCTCCATGTAGATCCTCATGAGAGGTGTGAGCTTAAAAAATTGCCTATTGTGCTTGTTTCCTTTATTTTCACAGGCCTGAGTTGAGTTTTGAGACAAAAAATGGCTTTTTTGATGTTTGATTTTCATTAAAATGGATTATGCACCTATTTATTCACCTTATAATCTGATAAAATTCATATGAATGTCCATATCATGCTAAAAATTTGGGTGACTCCTCTTTGCTCACTAGGTCTTATCCTTGCCTAGTGGGTTAACTGCAACATTTGGTGTTCTGGAAATTCAATTGAGATTCCTTGGGATACAAAATTTTAAAAAAACTTAAAATAATCCCATATACATTATTAAATTCATTATAAAGTCTATCAAGTCTTGAAAAGGAAAGTTGAGCCTTGATTGGGTTATAGGCCTAAACATGCCTTCTAGGGTCTGTTTATAAACTGAGCTCCCCAAACCATTTAATTTGGATCCATCCTTATATGAGGTGTTATAAATTTTTTATTTGTTTTTATTCAACTCTCCACACATTCATACAAGGTTTTCCCAACTCTTGGTTCAACCTTTTTACCTTATCTCTCAAAACTGCCTGCTTGTGAACCTAGGGAAGTGACCCCTTTTTGAGACAGAACATGGGACACAAAAAATGGTTTTCTTTTTAAGACAGTCCCTTGTTTGTATTAGAAATAAAACCATTTTATGATATTTTAAACCTCATTATAATGATTCATACAAAATTTTAGTCTTTTTTGACATCATTTTCCCATTTATTCCTTTAAAACGCAAGACTGAGTTTTATAGGTAGGCTATGTAGGGGTGTATGAAGGTGGACTGAGTTCTATCTCAAAGATAAGATTACTTTACTTGTTTCTCCATTGATTTAAATTTATTAAGTCATAATGATATCAATGTATGTGACTAAATTCTTTTCTTACCACCCAAGCACCCTTTTGTGTTTCATATGCCCCTCAAGTCAAACTGAGTGCTCCTTTCTTTGGTTGTGACACTCTACTCAGTTAACCTCTTGTAGGTTGCTCTACTTCCTTGATCCATGAGTCAAGGCATGGAAATACATTTCATTAACCATTATTTTTATAAAAAATTTATATTTTCCTCATACCTTTCAACCTTACCCATTTTTTGGACTCAAACTGAGTTTCCTTACTCTTTGACTGAGATACTCAGCCTAACCCTGCCTCTAACCCTATTGTAGGTTGTTTTGGCTCATAAACCTTGTGGTATAATGTTAGGTATTCAATTTAAATTTATAAGGTCATGGTATGAATATTTTCTCCTACATATATCCCTCAATATATTTTTAAACTCATAAACTAAGTTCTTTCTACCATGATAGTGAAACCCTACCCTTAAGGTTCCTGTAGGTGTGCATTGAGGTACGGCTGAGGTTTGAGATAAAATAAAACCATCATACTTAAGGCTTCCAAATCATATTATATTTTCACTTTCCTCTCCTATTTCTAATGACCTATACATAACCATATAGGTCACTACCTATCTCAGTCATAAAATTGCCTATAGGTGGACGTTTAAGGGTCTCAATTAGGATGATCATGATATGAAAGGTTTATTTGAGTCCCTCTTGGAGTCTCACTAAAAATATATCACCTTTAAATAATCCTAAATTCTTAATAGATGTCCAAATCATGTTTCCCTTGGACTAAGATACTCCTGGTCTTAAAACCTTGCTAATTGTAAGTACACATGACTGTGTACTGAAAGGGAAGGGTGTAAGAAGTGTTTTCATCACTTACCCTTTTGTTTTTAAGATTATTTAGGCTATTTATCATGAATTTAACTTCATTATATCATCCAAACATAATAATATGCCTTCATTAATTCCTTGTAAGCCAATCAGTCACTTAAGTGTCAAACTTGTAGATGTGATTGCAGAGGTTTCATTATGTTTTAGGGAACTTTGAGCCTCCAATGCACCACCTTCTATCTATCTTTTAGAGCTCATATTTGGCATAGTTTATCTCTATGATAGAGGATCTCAAAATCACCTATATATATGTTCCAAATATTAATGCTAGACATGTTATGGAAAATTCAAGAACCCTAAAAACCACTGTCTTGCCATTTTAGGGACTGATTCCCTAAACTCAGTCCTTGCTCTTAGAAAAGATTCCCATATCTTGTTTACCAAATTATCACCTAATATAAGTTTTTCATGGCCTATTATAAATACAAGGGCTTAAATTAATGCTTTACCACATGATTTAACACCCTATTTAGTCTTTCATTCCCTTGTTTCATCACCTATAGGTGAGCATCTAACTGAGCAGGCAATGAGCTTAGCAAGGTAAGAAATAGAGAACAAGAATGAACCAAAAAAAACTCATAAGCATATTCAAACCATATGTAATCCTTCATTATTCAAATGATTTAACTCATCACCAAGCTATTCACCTTAGGATGACATCATCAGGGCACTTGTTGGTGTCTATTTTGACTGTGTATATATAGTAAAAATAATAAATATTTAAAATCATAGAGAAAAAATGCCTTAAAAACAAAAATAAGTACATTAGTTAATCTTCAAATTGAGGCATATATGTTTGGACACCTTGGAACCAACCTTAAGACACCTTTTTATCCTGAAGATCACTTGTATGCATAATGAAAATAACAATCAAGGGAAACACATGACTACTTAGTAAGGTGATTATATGGGTTAACAAACATGAGGATCAAGGTGACTTAGATGTAATGTGAAAATTAGGAAATGGGACTTTTAAAACATGTATATAACACTAACACAACCACTTGGAACTGATTATTAGCATGAAAACTCCTTGAAAAGTGAAAACCTGCCCATGACACTAAGAAAAGACCAGTCTATAAATCTAAGGTTATTGGCCTATGAAAACAAAATTAAAAAGTGAAACCAATAATTTAAGGCATTATATTACATATAAAAAATCCTATGGAAACAAACTCAATCATTGATTTGTACGGACTTGCCCAGAATGAAAGAAAACTTGAAAGGTACATGGATGAGTAGGTAGTTTGCACAATCCACTTTCAATGGATGGTTCATGAAGAACACTTGACCAATTATATAAATTATTATATTTATTTTAATTTCTTTGATTGTATAGTATTCCCCCAAGCTAATTTTTCCTGAAACCCTCTATGTTAGCTGTACTAAGCAAAAACCTGCAAGTGATTTCACTATGCCAAGGAGGATAAGAGAGATGAATTTTTTTGTCTTGAAATTTGTATTTAAAGATCAACCAAAAGGTTTAAATTATATTTACAAGGGTTAAGAGTCATATTTTCACATTTTACAAGTGACACGCTTCCCAAAGAAGCTGTACAAGTGCCCATTTCTCTCTTTTTAGCCCAAAAAACTATCTTTTATCTAAACAACCTAAAATTTTTAGTTATTGATAGTTAAATAAGACATATAATGAAACATGGGATATGAAATAATGTTTTTACACTTGAAAAAATCTTAATAAACCCATACAAAGCATTAAATGTCCTATTTAGACCCCTCAAAATGACTTAGAATGATAAATGGACCTAGAAAACACATAACCAAAGATAATACAACATAAATTGACACTAATTGACATATAAAACACCTTATTACAACATACTATACCCCATTATATGCCTAAAATTGAATTTTTCTACTAGGTGTGCCCTATTTTAACCTAAAAGTCAAAATTGGTCAACAAATTGGTGAATCATAGGGGTAGTATTCTTGCTATACTAACTAGACCATTAGCCTTATCAGTCCATTAGGATTATGGAGTCATTTAAGGAATATGATAAACAAGAGACATTAACCATTGACTCAAAGCTTTGATCAACAAGACAACTAGTGACTACCTCAACCACACAAAGGAAAAGGACACACAAAAAAGAAAACAAACACACACAAGACACACATGTGCATAAGCACTCAGGGGAATAAAAGTGAAAATATTATGTACAACTAACCATAGATATACCTCCCCCTAGATCAAAAGGAAAGATTGATATTTCTCTTACTTCATGGCATGAAGGATTGGATGAGTCAATAAGCCTTTTATCTCTTAGCATTGCTACCTCCATGCCTCTCACAAGGTCTGCCAACCTCACTAGCATGATGCTCATTAAGAACCAAGTAACCTTGAATAATCTGACCAATGAAATGAACTCTTATTATACATGATCACTTATTTATTGTTGCTTCCCATTCACTTTCTCATGATCAACTTCTATCCTCTTTATAGGCATGATTTCAAAAGGATTGATTTCATTCTCATTGGAAGCTTTAGGCCAATATGATCTTTCTTCATCCTTAAATAGCTTATGAGTTCCTTATAAAAGGTGATATCCCCTCTTGATGACTTCAAATATATCATTCTCAAATTCACAAACCTCTTGAAAGGATAAATTTGAAAGCTTGTTTCTCCTTTGCATACCTACTTGAGTCCCAATGCTACCATCTTCATCCTTGATCAGCTCATGGTCTCCTTAGAGAGGATTATATCCTACTCCAATGACTTCAAACAAGTCATATAAATACTGATTATGAACTTTTCCATGTTTATCTATGGTGTCTTGCAAAGTGAGGAAGGAGTTAATGATCATTTCTTCTTCCTTGGAAAAAAGGAAACCTCTTTCTTCAAAAGCTTGTGAATTATCTTTTTGTTCACCAAGGGGAGTGCCTATGGCGATCTCCTCCTCATAAAAACTCATGAATTCTTCTTGGTAAGCCATGAATTGAGCATACTCTTCTTCATTTGCCTCTCTCAAGATAGGATCTTCAACATAAATAAAGCATTCTTCATCAACCAAACAAAGAGATTCAATACAAGGACTTACCTTCTCCTTATCACTTAAGACCTCTTGAGGGATCTTAAGTTATGTCTAAGCTGGTAAAATTTATTTTCCTTTTCAAAAACCTCAAGGTCTTTAACCTCTTCCATGGCGATGCCAAGACTAAGCATCTTGGAATTGTGTGATCTAGCCCAATGAAGCTGTCAAAGAGGTATGTTTTCCTCAAGTAAGAGCTTTCTTTCCATGTCAATCAGCTACTCCTATTTTGGTTTCCACACCATAGGTCCATCAATGCAAAGGGTAATAGGATGAGGGAAAGATGAACTAGTTGATGGGGGTAGAAAATAGATCTCAAAGTCATATGGAGAATGCAAGGTAAGAGGCTCTTTTAGAAGCTCATGAGAAAGAGGAGGCAGACCTTGAGCCAAAATCACTTGATTCTCTTCTTTCCACTTGAGTATGGAAAATCCCTTCTCATTTTTATACCTTTTGATCAATAAAATGACTAAGTTTTTACCTCTCTCATGATTGTTCATAGTGTGCTCTACTTGAATGTTTAATTTGCTTAGTGAAGACTGTGGATTCCTTAGCATTGTACTTCATTATTTCACCTATTTGTAGCCTCTTCTTATAGGGCATGTGAAGTGTTCTAGAAGATGTATATGGTTTAAGTGAGTAGCCTTTTCATTATTGTCATTCAAGACCTTTTGTCTAGTCCTCCTATCCTTGCATATCATCTATGACCCCATAATGTAATATTGATGCAAGAAGACATAGATTTGGGAAAGTATATGTTTTGGTTTGTTTCTTGGTCTCAGGTGTAGAATTCAATTGGTTGGAAGTCATCAAATTGATTTAGTGTATCACCTCCATAGTTTAGCTTTACTTTTAATTCTTTCTCTCCTTTTTCAGACCCAAATTTAGTAGTAGTAGTAGTCAAGTAGCACATCAAGGGAGCTATCCCTATCTAGAGACTCACTTCATTCCTTAGGCTACCCACATGCCTATAATTTATTCCATTATGCCACTTGGATGAGGAGAGCCTTGGTATCTCCTCAAAAGATGCAAATCCAAGTGACAACAATAGGTCTAGGTATAAGATAGGAATAGGTTATCACAAGTAACACTCTTAGCACTCAAACACCATTTTTAGGTCATTACATTTGCCCGCCCCACCCCCCCCCCCCCACCCCCCCCCTTTATGTTAGAAATGCAACAAATAAAAATGAATAGTATAAAGGAAAAATAAGCATACCTAGACTTACCTAAGAAGTGAAACCCATGTATCTAAGTCTGAGTATGTGAATTTGGGTCTGCATAAGTGAATCATGATCCAAATCATGAATTAAAATGAAACATGCATAAATCAATCCTTAATTAATAGATATCAAAAGATTATGTTTAATAAATTGACTGAGTAAAAGTAAGTAAAGAGATGAGAAAGAGAAAAGGAATGAATATAACTTGTTGGGTACGTGAACCAATGCATAAACTTGGAGATAACCTATGTATGTATATGTACATAGTGACCAAATCATTGAATAACTTGGACTAAGATGATAGCTTACCCAATCCTCATATATGGGTGGCTCAAGAAATCAATCCGATTTTGACACCATCATTGCCCAAACCTCATTTGTGGATCATGATCTATGAATAACCTGGACTAGACTGAAAGTGTGTCTAACCCTCTCATGTGGGTGGCTTAATAACTCAAGTAGGCTTTGAATCCATCATTACCCACCCATGTGTAGTAGTGCATCTAAAACTAAACTATATAAAGTGCTCAAGATATCTAACTAGGTATATGTACCTGCATATGTCGACTCTAAGACCACTCAAGTACATTATGTGGCTCTGGGCCACTCAAGAATACCAAAAACTATAGATGGAGTAAGGCATGAAACTAATGATAAGCTATAATATGGTGTAAATTCTATATATCATAAAGAATGACATGGATTTCGCCATTCCATCTGATCAACCTGTGTGTAATTAAGCATATATAAACAATGTGTTGTGCACATGCTCCCAATTTGATATATAAGTATAATGACTCTAGACTAAATTGTAATAACTATATCTGAGTATCTAAACTCAATATGGGAATGATCATGGCGTGCATGATTCCCCTAATCTAAGCAATTGATATGAATATGAGCATAACTATCAAACTTGTAGTTGTATCTGTGCAAACATGTACTATGCTTAGTGTACTATTCTAGCTAATCTAAACTACCCTAAAATTGGGGATATTAGATAGTAATGCCATGTCTTGGATGATAATGTCATATGGTGCTAGTGTTCCTATCTAGATGCTAATGTATGTCTAGTCTAAAATCTGAGTCATTGTACTGATTTATAATTCCCTATTTTCTTATGTTTTACCTGTGTCTGATTTTAGATAAGTCTTTATTTGCAAATTTTTATTACTATTTTTAGAAAGTTAAAATCTATAACAAATTAGTGGTTATTTATTGCATATTATTTCATTGATTTAGACTACTTAACCCTTTAATCAAACATAAGATTTACATTAATAAAACCTTAAAAGGTTAAAATAATGACCTTCATACAAACATTTGTGGGACCTCTAGAAGAGAGTAAGGAAATGATGTTAACCTACGTCAAGGAGATTAACATCACTTTGTTATTCCACTTATATGGCACCCTAATGGATGGATAAAAAATTGAATTTAACTTTGGTCATTTTGACCAGGTCGTGAAGAGAAAAGTGGCAAAGGCCAACAAATTTGGAGTCAAGGTTGTTCTATAACTCTCAACTCAATCTACTGCAAGCATTATCCAAGTCTCAGAAGTGAAAGCATCCATGGAGGTTCCATTACAAGTACATCAATGACTATTAACCCAATCATAAGTAATATTTTAGGAGCCACCTCTGAACCTAAAAAAGATAGACAAGGAATTTGACCTAGTGCCAATCACATTGGTGGAAAAAGGGGAATAAACCAAGTAGTTGGGAGATTGTTCTTCTCCATCTAATTTTTGTATCAATTGAGTGCCCCTATACATCTTTCAATAAAGTGGGGAATATTTTATTTGTTTTAAATCTTGGTAGTTGTAACAACCTTGAGTGTCCATCATGTCTATGGATGGGATTCTCATGCTACTTGGAGGTGATCCCCATCCTTCTATTTTTTGTAAACTACCTTCTCTTTGAATGTTCAACATTTTTTTATAAAGAGACTAGGTTAAAACTCTACTAGAACACTTTTATTTATTTTAACCTAGTTCTTTGCTCATGGAATATGATCCATTGTTTTTCAGTTCTAAGTGAATGTTTATGTAAGAGGAGTGATTATGTGCTTGTGTTACAAAGATGAATATAGTAGTTATATTGTTCATTTTCTAGTCTAACCCCTTGTATGTTATTTTTAATCCTTTTGTGAATAATTTATGCTTTATGTACTTTCACTTATAAAGTGTTTCAAAAGTTGTGTGTCAATTGTTGTAAGTCTTAGAAGTGTTTACATTTTATGAAGGACTTGCAAGTAAAATATTCATATTGGTGTCCCTTTAGAGGCTTGACCACTGAGTAGCTAAAGTTTGTGCAAACACTGAACCATGCACATGGTGGTATAAGTGTGACTTGGCATGTTTTTAGTTCTTAGACAATAACATTCTCAGAATTAGAAACAACCCTTTTCTGCCCTACCTTGCTCCCCTTTTTATCTTTATTTTGGAAGTAAAACACTTTCCCCTATTTTAAAATTCAATAAATCTTGGCTTAACTATAATATTGAATAAGGGTTTTTTTAGCTGGTAATGAATTTTAATTTTAACCGCACATATTGAGCCTTTGGTGGTAATAACTATTATTCTCTGAGTAGAAAGAGATTAAATTACTCAATCTTTGGACTAAACCAAAATCACTCCTAAAATTAACAAGGTAATATCTTTATCCCATGCATTATCTCTCAATTTATTCCTATAAAATACTCAATCTCATGAGTGTCTTCAAATGTAAGGATATTGGGCGAGACAATAGCTAAAACTAGGAGGGATTAATTTTCATTTTATTTAGTCTTTTCACCTTTATTTTACATTTTACTCATTATTTTTTGCATCAAACACACATAAAAATAGTTACAACTATAAGGAAATCCTTGATAAATAATTTTAACCCACTGATTTGCCCCTAAATAATCTGGAGCCTTTTGCATATATTACCAATTTTAGATCTAGTCGAGGTAGACTAATTATGTTACCCTTTTAATTACACTAGAGAGCCTGATTTGGTATAAATAGACCCATACCTATCATTATTTCCACTAGATCCTCCTCTTAGTCTACCCTAAATAGACCATATCCAATGGCTACCCTAGTGTCTTGGTCATCTGAGTTGGATATCAACATTCTCAAAATTATCCATGACCTCCCTAATAATCCAGAAAGATACTTTCCTCATTTCACTCCTGGTGTGGGATAAACTACCAAAGAGCATGTGACATCTTATAAAAATACCCTAAGGCTTCTAAATTTGGAACATAAAGATGTATTGTATAGGTTATTTCCATTCACTTAGATGGATTTGTCCTATTATTGGTTCCTTAATCTCCCTAATAGCTCCATTCCAGGGTGGGAGTGGTTTAGCAACACCTTTATAGTTTAATTCGACCAAGTTATCAACCCTAGCATCTTCAACTAATAGTATGTTTGTATCAAGAGGGAATTGTTGACCAAATTTAACCCTAGGTCGAATTAGGTCAACCCCCTATATATTCAAACTTTTTATAGGGTCTTGCTAAGTTATAAAATGGTCACATGGTCATTTTTAGGGTCACATCATATGTTTAGTCTTTTTCATATTTGTTCACTTTGTCTTTATCCCTTTATGTCACCTTTTTGGTCACTCTAGGTGAATTGTACAATTTTCCATGAAGGGAAAAATGTTCAATAGGTTATATAACATAAAATATGTTACATATGGTTAGATTAACTATTTTTAAATTGATAAATTATAAGTTCAACATCTATCCAAGAAGATCAATTGAAAATAGTCAATTTTAGATAGTTGTACAGCCTAAGTGACACACTTAGCACATGAAAAGACATCAGGAGAGTCTCTTTAGATACCCATAATTCACTTCCAAACTTAGTTAGCTTTGATAGGTCCAAAAATGGTGAAAATTGGTTCTTCTATCTCATCCCTCTCTTGGGCAGGTCAACAAGGTCAACTAGTTTGTAGTTGGTACAAACAAGAGGAAGAGAGTTGGTATACGTACACTTGGTGGTTTTTATTACTCATTATATCTCATTTCATGGTCATGGTTTTCATATTGGTGGTTCATACTTCATGAACAAATGCTAATACTGATATTGCTTCCAAACTGCTTACACATCCCTAACACCTTGGTTTCCTCATCTGATTGCAACTATCTATGTGAATAAAATGGTGTGCATAGTCTTTCATAGAATTTTCCTTAATTCCATGTGGTTTTAAAACTATTTTTCACATGTGGATTTGAAAGGATTGGCAAGATCACCCTCATTGTGCTAGAAATGAGCAGTATTGGTCTGTAGAACATTGTTTTCACAGTTGTAAAGCTTATCATCGTGTAGGTGAATTTAGAACAAAGGTGATATGTTGTTTTCATTATCTCACTACATGGTGATCAGTTTATACTTTGAATGTTTAGTCTCAATATTATCATTGATGGAGTGAAAGGTCTAAAACATAAACAAAGTCAAATAACCCATAAATAGGCACCCACATGACTATGTAGGAGTGCTTATACAGTAAGTTGATGAGGGAGTTGGACTCTAAGACAGAGTCTTTGACAAGTTTTTAAGATAGATTGAAGGTATAGAAGGTTTAAAATAGTCAATCACATTCAATACCATTTCAATCAACATAAACAGGTCAAAGTGAGAAAGTTGTAAATGGGATTGGTTACCTTAACTTCTCTGTTGCCTACACAATGTCATATGTTGGTTGAAGACCATGAGGTCTGTGTGAGACTAATGCTTTCATTATTGTATCTTAAGACTAAAGGTAATGTAAAAACATGAAATTAGGTTGATAATTAAAGGGAAGAGGATGATAAGTGGACCTCCAACTCAATTAGGTTTTTACTAAGGGTACTCAGTGAAAGACATAGTGCATTGAGTTAAACAAACTTAGAAAAATAGTGACTACATAGTATATTGATGGGAACATGATGAAAATGCATGATATGAGTTCACACACGTATATAATGGTATAATGGCTTGAATAAAAACCCAAGATTGTGAGACACAGTGCTTTCACATGAAACAAGCACCTATAAGAATCTCATAACTTCCTTAAAATGCACACTTACAGTTTGAAATGAAATCTGCAAACCAATCTAAGCTTAGGAAAGATGCAAGATTAGATAATAGATAAATATGAATATATATAGGTGTGATATATACTCAATAGCCTAAAATAGAACTAGAGGGGTTAAATAGTTGTCACAAATGAATATACACCTACAAGAATCTCTTGTATCCCTGAATTGACACCTACAGTTTGACAATCTGCAGAGTAGCTTAAACTCATGAAAGGTGAAATTTTGTTTGATAAGAAGTGGTATAACATGGATTATCACTTTTAAATCACTATCAAAATGGTTTTATCACACTCTATGTGATTCTCTGATATGGAAAAAGTAGAGTATAGATTGAGCAAACTAGGTTTTAGTCCTCATTCTTAGTCAATCATAACACTGCACATAGTCATCAGACTCAAAATCTATTCTTGAGGGTTTGTAGTGTTGAGATATTTATATAGGTAACCAAGATTTGAAATTTTTTTAATATGGTCCTCATGACCTAATGAATCCATCCTTGGTCTCAGTTTGATCAAATGAAAAAGGGAAGTGCCTTTTATTTTGTCCTAGACTAGAGGCACACTCTAAGCAACATAACCTATAGGTATTATACATGAGACATCAAAATGGATGGCAAAGTCCTAAGGGATTATGATATGATGTCTAAAGTTTAATTGGATGTGGAAAGAGATAGATGAATATCTAAAGCCATTAGAAACCACTATAAGTGGTCATACACCTAGGAAGCATAGTCCTACAGACTAGGCCTAAACCCTCATGGCCTCTAATGAGACTCATATGACCACATGATCCTTAAAAAACATTTTATAACCTTTAGGGGAGATTTTATTATGGATTGGAACCACCAATTTGTATAGAACAATCCAACAGTGGTCATTTTGGCCTAAACCTCTATCAGGGGTACCCAGAATGCAGCTAGGAGCTCGATAAGCCAATTTCATTGGCTCATATTTATATAGACCAACTACATGGTGAATCAATAAGTAAGGAATAGTTTAAGGAGGTATTATATCCCAACTTTATTGAATTGTTTCAAAATTTAGATGTCTAAATTTTATGAATCATTGTTAAAGTCCAAGAGACCTAAAACTCTCATTTTAACATGATGGATAATAAATGAATGGATATGAATCCAAAAGTGATCAAATAGCATATAAAGTGACTTGTAAATTATTATCACTCTCCCAAACTCCTCACCATCCAATTTCATTGTACCATCACTTGTATAAACATGACTAATTCTATCTTTTACAAGATTTGAAGTGTGTTATAGGTATAAGGGAGAATGGATAAGTGAGAACCATTATGGGAGGTGTGTAGGGAATTGTTTCAAATTCTCATACTCATATCTCACCTCATTTATGCCTTAAAACATCTCTATTATACCATTCATGTAGGTAGTCTAAATGAGACAATGAGAAGACAAAGTGATTGTCAAAGATTGGTAATGAAAATTGTTATTTAAGTTTCATAGAGGTATATATGATAGACCAGAGGAAAAATAAGGTCTATGTCAGTTTCCTAACACCTCTTCAATGATATTCCATGAGAAAATGTAATTCACTTAAGTGAGAAGTGTGAAGACAAACCTAGAAGGCTAGTGAGTAGTTGCAAGCAAGTGTAACAAATAAGGCTATCAGTTGAAGGTGTAAATGTCTATTCCAAATCATATCTCCACTTTCTAAATTTAGGTCATATGTGTCAAGTCCTTCCATATGAAATTAAGATAGATATATTTCTCATCATCATGAGGGCATTTTCAAAGAAGAACATGAATAATCTCTACACCGACTTGAGGAATATGTCATGTTTTAGATGGACACTTTCCCAAGAAGACATTAATATATTTTTATCCACTTAATTCTATGTAATTGTAACTATTTTATAAATTTTTACACTTGGCCTTGTGACCCTTCCACTTCTCTTCTTCTCTCTTCTCTCCTATGGTCTATATATACAAGCCTTTTTGGCTTTGTAATGGATCCATAATTAGTATGGTGAAGCCCTACTGGTTTTGACATATCATTTACCTTTGAATAAATTTTTATGAATTTGATTCATTCTCTAAAATCTCTTACCTAAGTGTGTCAAGTGGTTTATGTAGTTGAAAAGTGATGAACATGCTGTCCTTGCTTTCATTCTACTCTTGTATGTTTTGTGCGAGTGATATCTCTTCTAATAGGTTTCATAAAGTGTATGTGTTTGTTAAGTGTGTCTTGAAGTGTGAGAGGGAGTAGTAGTATCTAGTATCAGATGTTATTTTCACCCACCTATATATTCATATCAATCTACCTCTAATATAAATACTTATGCTAGAAGGACATAGAGTTGAGGTCACTTTTGGTAGTCTTCTTTCTTAGTGGAGATGCAAGTTTGTTGTTTGGATTTATTTTTGGTGTATCATCTTAATTATTTTAGTTTTATTTATGTTTATTTATTCCCTTTTTACCCCCAATAGATATTATTCTAGTGTAGTATGTAAGCTTAAAGATAGATCAAGGGAGCTAGCCCTTTCAAACCTAGAGATATATCTCTTGTAGTAGCTTGTATATGAAGGGAGATAGTTCCATGTTATCCTAGAATTGAGAAGGTCTACTTGACTTATCTAGGGTGAAATTTTTGTTTAAAATAGTTATGGCACACCTGGTGGGACTTCAAGTCCAAGAAGGTTATTTAAGATGGATGCTGGCTTTGAAAATGAGTTATAACAATCCACTTCCAACAGTATCTAGTGACTCCAACATTTCAAATTTGGTTGCAGACTACTGCACTATTTCATTCCCAAGGTAAACACAAGGTCTCTCACCAAAGTAATTCCTTTTGAATTTAAATAGCTTCCTCATTATTCATACAAAGTAAATAGATTTTAAAACTCCCATCCTTATCCAAAGAAGTCATACCATACTCACAATCCAATAAAAAAGTTCTTGATAACCCTATTCTTTCAAAGTCCTAAAGCTATCATGGCAAGAAATTTTATATTTGTTTCCTTCAATGGATAAATTCCTCTAGGAATTATGCACTATGGTGACATTCATATATTTGCCTTCAAAATTGTTCCATCATACACTGGTGAGTCTGTTATTACCCTTATTGAGTATATTAGAAATATTACTAACTTCTATAATATCCATCACATCCTTGAGGATAACATTGTAATTAGGTTTTTGGATGTCTACTTTAAAGGAAAATATATTTATTGGTATGGAACATTGGCACCTAAATCAATCACCACATGGGATGAATTAGGAGATGCATTGAGAAGAATATTTGAGGACAAGACTGACAAATTGTCATTAACTGAGCAGATGACTAGCATAAGGAGAGTACCTCAATAAGTCATCTAAGATTTCAACATAAGGTTTCAAAAGACATGGGATAGAATCCCAATCCTTGTAAGAACCATAGCTCAACATGCTTTCCTTTACTATCGTAAAGCTTTTGATACTGACATTTCAATGATGATACAATCTATGGGAGGTAACAATCTACCTAATGCCTATGAAGTGGCCATTAGGGCATAAAATTATTTGATTTAGGATGGAAATATTTCCCAAAGACATCTCATGCCCATATTTTTTTATTTTCAAAATCTTACACCCATTGTTACTCCTATTCTTGCACCTAAACACAATCCTATTGCCCCTAGTCAACCAAGTAAGTGTAATAAGGCAAACAATATTAAAGCTATGGAGTAAGAGATCCTAGGTCTTAAGAGGATTATCCAACAATAGCAAGAAAGACCCTTCTAAATCCACCATCAACCTAGTCAATCCGACCCTAACTATAAGGGTAATAAACAACCTTTCCAAGGTCATACTCAAGGTTAAGGACAGTTGGTTCAAACTCAATATTATAATGGATACAATCCCAATGTTCCTTCCACTTCAAAGGAACTAGTGCCTACTCAAAATAACCTTGCCCTAGAGCATAACAATCATACTTCATTGGATCAACCTTATGATCCATTTTCTTATGTTAATGATTCCTTCAATCAATCCTTCATGGAAATTTTGGGAACTAAGCCAGCTATGACTCAAGATGAAGTACCAAATAGAGGAGTGAATGATGGGAAGAGTGATAAAATGGGATCTACATTGGTAAATTGGCATCAAGATGATTCATGTGAATTTAATTATCAAGGGCAGTTTAGAATTGATGAAAGTTCTATAGCTGTAAACACAAAGAATATGAAAAGGGTAGTTGAATAAGTTCAAGGGGCTGCCAATGGTTCTTCAATGAATGTTCAAACATACCAAAGGGTAGATATGTATAATGTCATTCCAAATACACAAGTAGATCAAAGAGATTAGAATGTTAGGAGTTATTTCATACCTCAAAATTCTCAAGGTATAGGAAATACTTTTCCTCCTAGTGGATAAGTAAAAGTTAGTGGTCCTTTCACTAACATTGCAGAGTAGATGAAGAGGTCTCATATGAATATATCAATGTGGGATACATTGGAAATTTTTGGATAAGTAGACAAACCTCATCCATTCTATTTATCTATCATTATTAGAGATGCTTTGGTCCATAATTTTCTTATTGATAGTGGAACTATTACTTGTGTCATGCCCAAACAAGTAGGTGATAAATTAAACTTGAAGTATGAGCCTTATGCCAAAGGAGTGGTATAATTAGATGGGTCAACTACCAAGACCATTGGTATAATAATAGGTTTATATATTATTCTATATGCTTGTCCTACCTTCACAATTTCTCAAGATGTTGTAGTGGTATATGTACCTCCTCATTTTGAACTTTTTTTGTCAAGAGAGTTCACTGCTAAGATTGGAGGTTATCTAAATTCAAACTAGTCCTATATGGGATTTAGGACTAGATATGGTGCAAAAGTGACAATAAAATCATAACCTCTTTATAATTTACATGCAGAACCATGTGTTGCTTATACTTCTAACATGAATTATAATGTTATTTAAGAAGATGATCACCCTAGTGATTAAGAACGTCTAAGACTCCTAGATGGCATATCTGATTTGTATCTTGATGAGTGGGGAGCTGAGCAAGGTGAAATTGAAGAAATAGGTCTTATTAATTATATCCTTCATGAATATTATGATGGATTCCTTGAGGCAAATCTTGATAACATTCTAGAGCAAGTTATATGGTGCAACTATCTTGTACACATGGGTGATGATGTGAGTATCCTAGATATTTCAAAACATGATAGTCCTAATAAGCTACCAGTTTTACTTGCCAAGGAAGAAAACACTCATGAGCATGAACCTCAAGAGGAGGTAGATGATTTATGGAAACAATTAAATGCCATAGTTTAGGAATTTGGGGAATTTAACATGTCTTCAACTCTTAAAAAATAATGCATATCTGATGTTGAGGTCAATCATGATCCATATGGACATAAGGAAGATCTTGGTGTATTTATCAAGAAATAAAAACCTTCGAAGAACATGAAGTATCTGATGAACATAAATTAGATGGACTTGAAGACTCTCATGAATATACATGTCTTGTTTTAAATGTACCTAAACTTGAGAAAGTTGTAATGATCTCTTATGATTAGATTGAAGACTGTTAAGTGTGCATGTCAAATTTCAACCAAGCTAGTAGCTCAAACAAGTTTCTTGGAGAGTTATATGGAGTGTTCATGATATCTCTAATTAATACACTTGCAATCATTAGAATATCCACCCATGATAAGTCTTTTGACTATCTCCACAATCAATTGTTCATTGACAAATATGCCTCATATGATGGACTATTTTCATGGAGTAGTAGTGATGCAAGGAGCATTGTCCTTGACGCTGGTTGAAGTAATGAATATTGGTTCTACACCTCAAGTGTCTTTAGGTATTGTACATACTAAGATAGGTATGTGTTTTTGCTTATGTTGTTGTGTGTTTTCCCTAAGTGTTCATGAGAACACAAGTGTGTGTATTATTTATTATCTTATGTGGTTGTTTCTCATTTTATATTTGATGTGGTTTAGTGTAATTTTAGAGGCTTATAAATGTTAACATTATCATATAGATAACTCCATCTCCTAAGGATGGGAGAAGGCAATTGGTCCTTAGCATAGCAGGCATGCTACCCCTAGGAAATTGCTAAATGTTAACCAAATTTGACCCTAGGTCAAATTAGGTCAACCCATTATATATTCAAACTTTATATAAGGTCTTGATAAGTCATAAAATTTTCACATGGTCATTCTTAGGGTCACATTATATGTTTAGTCTTCATCATATTTGTTCACTTTGTCTTATATCCCTTTATGTCACCTTTCTGGTCACTATGGGTGAATTGTGTAGTTTTTCATGATGGGAAAAATGTTAAAGAGGTTATATAATGTACAATATGTTAGATTTGGTCAAATAAACTATTTTGAAACTGACAAATTTTAGGTTCAACACCCATCCAAAAAGATCAACTAAAAATAAGTAGTTTTAGGTAGTTTTACGGCTTGAGTGAAACACTTGGCATGTGGGAAGACTTTAGGAGAGTTTATTAAAATCCTAAAATTCACTTCCAATATCAATTGTCTTTTATAGGTCCAAAAATGGTGAAAACTAGTTCTTCTCTCTCATCACTCTCTTGGGCAAGTCAACAAGGTCAACTAATTTACAATTGGTATGGATAGGAGGAAGAGATTTGGTATAAGTGGAATGGGGGGATGTTAGTACTTGTAATGAGATCTCATTCCATGGTCATGGTTCTTAGATTGGTTATTCATACTTCATGAACAAATGTTAAGAGTGTTAGTGCCTCCAAACTGCTTTTGCATTCCCAACACCTAATTTTTCTCATTTGATTGTAGTTGTCTACATGAATCAAATGTTGTACATAGTATTTTAGATCATGTTCCTTAATTTCATGTGGCTTTCAAACTAGTTTTCACATGTGAATGTGAAAGGATTGACAAGATCACCATCATTGTGCTAGAAATGAGTACTATTGGTCTGCAAAACATTATTTTCATAGTTGTAAAGCTTATCTTCCTTGGGTGACTTGAGAACAAAGGTGATATGTTGTTTTCAATATATCATTGCATGGTGATTAGTTTATAGTTTAAAGGTTTAGTCTCAAGAGTAGCATTGATGGAGTGAAAGGTCTAAAACATAAACACAATCAAATAACCCAAAAACAATCACCCATAAGACTATATAGGAGTGCTTATACAATAAGTTGATGAGGGAGTTGGACTCCAAGATAGAGCCTTTGATAAGTTTTTAAGATTGGATTGAAGATCTAGAAGCCATAAAAATAGTCAAGTACATTCAAGACCATTTCAAGCAACATAAACAAGTCAAAGTGAGAAAGCTGCAAATGGGACTAATAACCTTAACTTCTCTGAGAAAGGGATCCTACCTAAATAGTGTCATCTATTAGTTGAAGACCATGAGGTCTATATGATATTAATGTTTTCATTCTTGTAACTTAGGCCTAAATTTAATGTCAAAAAATAAAAGGAGGTTTTTAAGTCAATGGAAGAGAATGATTACTGGACCCCCAACTCAAATAGGTTTCTATTGAGGGTACTTGGTGAAAGTTACAGTGTATTGAGCCAAATGAACTTAGAACAATAGTGACTATATAGTATATTGATGGGAATTTGATTTTAAGCCATGAGATGAGTTCACCCATGTATACAATGGTCTAATGACTTTTATAGAAACCCAAGAGTGTGAGACATAATGATTTCACATAAAACAAGCACCTACAGGAATCTCACAACTTCCTTAAAATGCACACCTATAGTTTCAAATGAAACTTGAAGACCAGTCTAAGCTAAGGAAAGATGTAAGCTTGGATAATAGACATATATTAATATATCTAGTGTGAGATATACTTATCAACTTTATAATTAAGTGAAGGGGTTAAACACAGTAGTCATAAATGAATATACACCTATAGGAATCTCTTGTATCCCTAAATTAACACCTATAATTTGATAGTCTATAAACTAGCTTAAACTCATGAAAGTTACAAAATTTTTTATAGCCAATGGTATATCATAGATGGTCACATTAAAACCACTCTCAAAATGTTGTTACCAAACTCTATGTGATTCTTTAAAATGGAATAAATAGATTATATATTGATCAAATTAGGTTTTAGACCTCATTCTTAGTCAATCATAACACTGCACATAGTCATTATACTCATAATCTAGTATTGAGGGTTTGTAATGTTGAGAATTTTAGAGAGGTGACCAAAATTTGAAAAATTTCAAAAATGGTCCTCATGAACTAATGAATCCCTCCTTGGTCTCATTTTTATTAGATGAATAGGGGAAGTGCCCTCTGTTTTATCTCAAACTAGAGGCACTCCCTAAACAACATAACTTGTAGGTCTTGTACATGAGTGGTCAAAATATGGATATAAGAGTCCTAAGGGATGTGAGATGATGTCTAGAGTATAATTAGAGTTGGAAAGAGATATAATAATTTCTACATACATTAGAAACCACCACAAGTGGTCATACACCCAGGAAGCACAATCCTGCAGACTAGACCTAAAACTAGGCCTAAACCCTCATGGCCTATAATGAAACTCATATGACCACACGATCCTTACAAAAAAATTATGACCTTTAGTTAAGAGTTTAGGATGGATTAGAACCATCAGTTTATCTATAACAATCCAATAGTGGTCATTTTGGCCTAAACCTTGCTTAGGGGTACCTAAAATGCAATAATGAGCTCGAGAGGCCATTTTAATTTGCTCATATCTATATGGACCAACTGCATGGTGACTCAAAAATCTAGGAATAGTTTAATGGGTTCTTATACTCCAACTTTGTGGAATTGGTTCAAAATTTAGATGTCTAACTTTTATGAATCATTGTTAACGTTCCAAGAGACCTAAAACCCTCATTTTAACCTAATGGAGAAGAAATGAATTGATATGCATCCAAAAGTGATCATATGACATCGAAAGTGACTTGGACATGATTATCACTCTCCCAAGATCCTCACCATCCACTTTATACATACCATCACTTATACAAACATGCCTAATTATATATCTTTTATAAGATTTAAAGTGTGTTGTAGGTACAAAGGAGAATGGACAAGTGAGAACCATTATGGGAGGTGTGTAGGGACTTGTTTAAAATTATTATACTCATCTCTCATCCTATTCATTACTTGAAACATCTCTATTAGACCATTCATTCCAGGTAGTCTAAATGAGACAGTGAGAAGGCAAAATGTCTGTCAAAGATTGGTAATGAAAAGTGTTGCTTGAGTTTCATGGAGGTATATATGATAGAACAAAGGATAAATAAGGTCTAAGTTTCCTAACACCTCTTCAATGATATTCCATGATCAACTGCAAGTCACTTAAGTGATAAGTGTGAAGACAAACCTAGAAGGCTAGTGTGTAGTTACAAACAAGTGAATAACAAGTGTAAGAAAGAAGGATATCAGTTGAAGGCATAAATTACTATCCCAAATCATATCTCCACCTTATCAATTTAGGTCATATGTGACTAGGCCTTCCACAGGTAGTTCAAGGTAGATGGATTACTCATCATCATGAGGGTAGTTTCAAAGAAGAGCATGAAGAGTCTCTACGCCAACTTGAGGAATTTGGCATGATTTAGATGTACACTTGTCTAAGAAGAAATTCATAGCCTATTATCCACTTCATTATATTTCATTATAATTTATTTCTAAAGTTTTACACTTGGCCTTGTGACCCTTTGACTTCTCTTCTTCTCTCTCCTTATATGTGCTCTATATATGCAATCCTTTTTGGATTTATAATGCATCCACAATAAGTATGGAAAAGACCTTATGGTTTTGACACTCATTAGCATTTGAATAAAGTTTTATGAATTTGATTCATTATCTAAAATCTCTTACCCAAGTGTGTCAAGTGGTATATGTGGTTGACAAGTGATGAATATGTTTTCCTTGCTCCCATTCTACTCTTACATGTTTTGTGTGAGTGATATCTCTTCAAAAAGGTTTCATAAAGTGTGTGTGTTTGTTAAGTGTGTCTTGAAGTGTGAGATGGAATAGTATTGTCTAGTATCATACCTTTTTTTCACCCACCTCTTTATATGCATATCAATCTACCTCTATAATAAAGACTTATGCTAAAAGGACATAGAGTTGTCATCAGTTTTAGTAGTCTTATTTTTTAGTGAAGATGCAAGTGTGTTGTGTGGATTTATCTTTGGTATATAACATTCATTAATTTAGGTTAATTAATGTTTCCTTGTTCCCTTTTCACCCCTAATATTGATTATTCTAGTGTAGTGTATGAGCTTAAAGATAGCTCAAGGGAACTAGCCATTTCAAACCTAGAGATCTATCTCTTGCAGTAGCTTGTCTATGAAGGCAGATAGTTCCATGTTATCCTAAAATTGAGAAGGTTTAATTGAATTCTCTAGGGTGAAATTTTAGGATAAAAAAGAACCAAATAAACCCATTAGAAATTTCAATTCTAGGTTTCAAAAAATGTATAGTCGGGTCACCATGATCTATCAACCAAACACCCAAATGACACTTTAAATGTACAAGAACTCCTTAGACCCCTATAAATCCATGTTCCTATGGTGATAACCCCTCATAATAGACCTACCCTTAGTTTATGTAGAGGCCATAAAGGTTGATAGGAAACTCAAGCCTCAAGGTTAAATGATATGCCTCATTCTTAATGCTTTTAAAAACATGTCAACCTTGAACCTCATTCCTGATGCAAATTAGAACCTACCCATGTCTTAGTTTTTACTTGTAAATAACTAGCTCCATTTGAGACATATTTCCCCTAATTATCACTTGGCTATCTTAACCCAATGAATAATGAAATGGTTCCCTAGTTACAACACCAAGTAACGTTAGCAGTAACTAGTAGTACCCAAACCATACCCCTGGAGTCAATGAAAAATAAATTGGATACCATCCAATGTATGGTAAAAAAAACTAAGTAATGAAATCCTTGGATTGAAAAGGTAGATGGGTAGCTCTAATTGTGAAATTTTGAACAAGAATTTCACATACCAAAGATAAAATAGAAACTACAGTCACCCTCATAGTCATCTAGATCCTTCCCCAAATAAGCTACCTAAAATTAACATTTACAAGATAGCCATTCCTAATTGGTGCCATGGTTCATAACAAAACCCAACATAGAGAGTTTGACTGCATTAAATTATGAAGTGACTTTGGCATTTTCCAAATGGAAATGGAATAGTGTGATGTGGTGCCAAACCAATTAAAATCATCCAACAAGGGTAGGGCCCTTAGTAATTCCATGATGTTAGAAACCATGGAGTTTCCTATCTACAAAGAAAATGTAATGGAGAGAGTTAGTGAGGTACATGCCTTTCAACAATTCTTAAAGAATAATTAAAACCTTAGTAATATGGTGTCTCAACAACCCTTCACCACATATACCCCTCTCAATAATGGTGTAACCCCACCAGGTCATAATGTTAGGAATGATCCAACACCTCCAAAACCTCATGAACCAAAGTCCCCGATGGAGGCCCAACTATTTTAAAACAAGTTAGGCTATAATATAGTAGAGGACATAAAGAATATTAAATTGAATGTCACTCTTCATGAACTTGCTCAAATCACTGAGCAACATGATCGTATACTAAAATACCTAACTTAAAAGCCAGCTAAACTAACCCAAAATAAGTAAAAGACTGTTTATACTAATGTGTTTATTCACAAGAATAAGACTGAGGTTCCTCCCTTTCTTTTAACTATTTAACTATTTGGGAAAATATGCATAGTTATTTGGTAGACTATGGAGCTTAGGCCAATGTGATGCCCACAAGCATCTATGAAAAACTAGGTTGAGTCCCCATTAAGTCAGATAAATCCATATTCCAAATCGATAAGTTTAAGGTTAAGTTAAGTAGAGGGATTCTTAATGTATGTATATAACTAGCATCATAACTTAGGATCCAACAATTCATGGACATTAAAGTTATGGATATTCTTGAAGCTTATGAGATGATCCTCAACCAGGATTGGTCAAAATCCTTGGGTAGATATATGGCTATGGATTTATCCCATATGCAGTTACCTTGGAGAGGCATAGAAAATCATATTAAAGTAGATAGGTAACCCTTGAAGAAGCACATGATGACTTAATACAACATAGTCAATGGGAAAGTAAACCATGTATTCTCTAACTTAGGGATTTATACATTGAGCATGAAACTTGTTAAAGACAAAGGTGGAAATGAAACCAAATTTACAAGTTTGTGGTCCCTATATATTGATGGGCTTATTCTAAACAAGGTAGAGGAGTAGGTTTCCTACTAATAACCCCACAAGGAAAGATATACCTAGCTTCATATAGGTTGTCATTCCATTGCACTAACAACTTGACAGAGTATGAAGTGTTAATTCTTAGGCTACAATTTGCATTGAATCAAAAGGCTAAAGAGCGAAGAGTGTTTAGTGACTCTAAGTTGGTTGTAAACCAAGTTAAGAGTATATTTTAGTGTAAATTGTCATACCTCAAGAAATACAAACATAAGGCATGTGACCTATATAAATGTTTGATGTGTTTAATATCATCTTATCCCTAAGGAAGAAAATTTGGTTATTGACTCATAAGCATCCTCAACTACCAGCATAATTCCCTTAAATAACACTAAGATGCAAGAATTAATTATTTAATTGGTCTCTTTCCCCTATATTCCCATTAATATCATGAATTTACATGTATTTTAAGATAACCAACACATCATCCAATTCTTTAACAATGTTGGGGTGTTTGAAGCCCAAATAATAGATAAAGAAGAAAGGGGTAGTTCTAAGGCTAAATTCAACAAAGACATAATTCTCAATATCCAAGGGAATCAAATACCAAATGGAATGATTTCTTAGGGGATGGCATTCAATCCTACACCCCCAATTAAGAAACCCAAATTTACAAGTTAGGAGTGTCGAATCATTAACCTAGGATCCTTGGAAAAACCCTAAAATGTCAAAGTAAGAACTGATTGGATAGACAAGGAGATGAAACAACTTCAAAATTTACTATTGAGTTATAAGGACATAATTGTTTGGGTTTAACAGGACCTCAAAGTGTTTGACCAAAGGGTGATCACTGATACCATCCCCCTTAATCTAAACCAAAGACCATTCTAACATAAATAGAGACCTGTGAACCCGATCCTTAAACCTTCGATACATAAATAAGTTTGCAAGCCCTTATATGTTAGAATACTATTCCTGATTCATCATTCCACTTGGGTAGTAAACTTGGTTCCTATTTGGAATAATAATGATGAGATTAGGCCATGCATAGACTTATGAAACTTGAACAAAGCTTTAGATACGAATACTTACCCATTATCATCCCTTGATAAAGTGATTTGAATGGTTAATGGATCTTAGAAAATGTCCTTTTTGGATGAATTATTTGGGTATAATTATGTTTCAATGAATTTTGATGAACAAAATAAAATTGTGTTCACTACAAAGTAGGGCACATTTACCCACAAACAAATGATTGATCAACATTGAAGGATGGATGATTTAACTACATTTTTGAAATTTAGATCAAATCATATCCACCATTTTCATAACGTCTTTGAAAAGTGTAGAAGGTATGGTGTTTCCTTGAACCCTAAAAAGAGTGTGTTTTGTGTCATTAAAGGTAAGCTTCTTGATCATATCGTCATGAAGGAAGGTATTACTATCGATCTAGAAAGAGCTGATGTATTTTCTAAATTACCTCAACCTAATAACAATAAACAACTAAATTCCTTTTTTTTTTAATTCATTTTATCCACAAGTTCATTTTTAGATTTTTTAAAATTTTAAAGCCCCTTAATGCTATGTTGAAACATGATGCTAAGATGGAGTGGCATGTTGAGTCAAAGAAAACATTTTAGGACATAAAAGATATCATCATGCAATCACTCATGTTGATTATCCCCAACTTTGATAATGATATATACATTTATCATTTTGCCTCTAAACACACCATTATTGCCTATCCTATGCAAAGATTGGATGGAGAATAACACCATGTTGCTTTTATGATCACCAATAAAAAGGATGTATAACTAAGGTTCTCCACTTTGGATAAAAATAAATATACATTGGTCAAGGATTTAAAAACATTAGGCACTACATTCTTAGGAATAAAGTGCATACAATCATGTTAAACATGACTATCAATCAAATGTTGGGTCAAAATGAGCTAGGTGAGCACAAAGGTAGATGGATGACCAATCTAGAATAATATGAATTGGAAATAAAACCTACCAAGATATTTAGAGGACATCTTACCCAACTAACATATGTTATTGATCTGAATATCACTGTGCACTAACTAGACTAAGAGTTACTACTGCATAAGGATTGGTACACCCCAATTGTCTATTACTTGTGCCATGGGAAACCACCTCCTAAACTCAATTAAATGAATAAAAGATCCTTCAAACTGAAGGAAACACAATGCATGTTGAGGAAATGAGTTCTCTTGAAGAAAAATCATGAATGCATCTATCTTAGATGCCTATCAAAAGTTAAAGCTAGGGAAGTAATACAAACTTCTATGAGAAACTGGGAGTTGGTCAACCTATGAAAAATGGTATAGCACATAAAATATTATAGGTGGGTTATTATTAGCCAACCCTATTCAAATATGTCCATGCACAGTTAGGACATTCCATCAATGTCAGACACTTGCCAAAAGAGAAATCCATGATGCAATGTCATTGAAATCGATTATAGTAACAACACCATTTACCTAATGGGGACTAGATTTCATGGGGGTCATTAACCCAACTCCTTAGTGTGCCATTATTATTGATCAAGGGAGTGGTGATAAAGATAAATGCTACCAATGAAGTAGTCAAGTTCTTGGAAAAGAATGTGACCACTCGATTTGGGACCCTTGTCTCATTAGTTTATGATAATGGCCTAGATTCCAATTTGTAGAGTTCACTGAATGGGCACATGAAAATGGGATCAATTTGAGGTTATCATTCAATTACTATCTATAAGGGAATGGATTAGTATAATCAACTAACAAAAACCTGATTGATGCCATCAAGAAGTTTGTAGAGAAGAATCCCTAGGAGTAGCATTCATTGGTTAAATTTGATCTATGTGATTACCACAATAGGTATAAGCATGCACTAAAAATCTCTCCATTTCTACTAGTTTATGGATTAGACCTGGTTCTATCATTCACACTCAGGTTGCCTACCTACAAGTTTATGTATCATTACATGGAACATAATGATAAAGTGAATTCTAGGCTCTTAGACATTATCCAATTATAAGAAGCTTAGGATGAAGCCTTCATAAACTTTAACAAGAATTAGAGAATTATCAAGTCATGGCTTGATAAGAAGGGCAAGATCAAATCCTTTAGTATTTCAGATCTATTGTTATTATGGGATAAATCCTATGAAAATAAGGGTCAACATTCTAAGTTCAATATACTTTGGATTGGCCCATACCAGATAGTTGAGATACTCAAGCGAAATGATTTCCACCTCAAAGACATCAAAGGCAATGACCTCCCACTACCTATGAATGGATATTTCATGAAGCATTACTTCTCAGCTATCCCTTCGAATGCAATTTCAAAATAATGAATGCAAAGGTGGTAATGTATATATTATATTAGACTTAGTTTAGTTTGATTATATCATATGTTTGCTTCTACTATTTTGTTTTGTTCTTTATTTCATGTGTTTTTATGCCCTACATTTGTTGTTTTGACCTTGCAGTAGTTTTTTTGCTCTCATGTCTCCCTTCTTATAATGGAAGACCTATGCCCCATGATTCATAAAGGGATACCAAGCTCAAAGAGAGTAATGACTATTCAAATGGATGGTCAAATAATGAAAATTGGTACCAAGATTTAGAAATAGAAGGTGAACCCAAATATTGAATGCAATGATAAGCAAGGAAATTCTCCAAGAGGCACTGAGAGAATTAAAATCCATTGACTTATCACTAAGAAAGTGAATTAAAAAAATATATGCTTTAACCAAATTCCTCAGAAGCACTTGAAATGAAAATAACAAGGGTATTATAAATTTATAAATAAGTGAAAGGTCCTCTAGCTATTACAAGCCTACTGAAGTTACCATAAACCTTCGCTATATTGATCTTCAACCCTCATGAATCAAACATCAAATATTATATCAAAAAAAATGTGAGTGTTAAAAAAAAGTGTATATGTTAAGTTTCTTCCTTAGAAGGGGTGATTTCAACAACATCCATCATAGACTTTATGACCTAGTTGGTAATGGAGCAAGGTCAGAAGTGAGACCAAAAACATCTCTATCAAGGCTAAGGATGTTTGATTATCAATATAAAAATGCTTTAGCCTTCCTCCCTTAACCAAAATTATATAAAATGCATACCCCTTCATAAACCTTTTGATGTCATAATGTACTTGGGATTATTGAAGTAATCAATCCCTACACTAATATAAAAAATGAATTTGAAAGGAATTAGACCCCAATATGTTACTTATTGGAATAGACTTCACTGCTTTTCATAATCAAAGTGTATTAGATAGATTTTGGCTTGCTTATCCTTATGTTCAATGTTGGATGATCATATTTTGGGTTGTAAATATTAGGGCAATGTTTTCCTTACAAAAATTGTCATTTGTTAAGGCCAATACACCTCCTTTTTTGAAAAAGTGGAGGACCCTTCTTAAAATGCTCAATTCAAAGTCCCCAAAATTTCAATCCCTTTCTAATTATCATCTTTATGTGAAAATCCTTAAACTTATGTTTTTCCCTAGGTTGCCCAGCATCTAACATGCTTGTAATGAGAAATTGGTCTATGTTAAAGACCCCTATAGCCTTTTGGATTTAAGCACAGTCAATTCCTTATTACATCCTAAGAAGAACAAAATATATATTTAGACTTGTATTAAGGTTTCTAGAGTCTTAGTCTCTTGAAGTCCTACTTGAAATCTCTTAAAGCTTTATTGGTAGGTAGGTGAGCATTTGAATTGATTACATGGATCCATTTTAACTTAGTATTGTTCATGAATTTACATAGGAGGAATGACCAAATGATAAAGCATCGGGTGTCTTACTATCAAAAGTGTCAAGCTCCTAGATCTATTAGAAATGTTAGTGCCCAAGAGAGCCTACCCCAATGAGAAAACACCATGTGTCCTAGTCATCAAAGATGTCAATCTCCCAGACCTATCAGAGATGTTAGATCTCAAGAGAGCATGACCAATTAGGTTGACCTACTATTAGACATATCAACCTCCCAAACCTATCAGAGATGTTAAGGTCTAGGAAATCCTAATCTACTAGACCATGCCACATGGCCCTTCTATATAGACTAGTAAAATAGGCTTGAGATGCCCTTAGGTGATCATAGTGAGGTATAATTAACTTTAAAAGGCTAATCATAAGATTCCATGTGTCTCTTCACTCCAATAGGAAATTCCTACTCTCAAATGTATAAAGGTGAAGTAACAGGCCATGCATAGGTAGTATCCATTATAGGCAATGCCAATTAATAATGGGCACGTGACACAAGCTAAAAACTATATGGGATGCCATAGGGGTAATATATTTGTGTGCAAACTAGCCTCCTCACATTAATTAAATGGGAATCTAGTCCTTGATTGGAAAATTCAAGACATCATTTCATAGTCTCCAAATCTAGTAGACTACATGTATTTAAAATCACTGAGTTACTTCTAGATCAGGAAATAAATGAAAGGATCAAGCCACCAACCTAAATTTGAATTCATGTTGGGTGAGTTTCCAAGTTTGGTCAATGTAGGAGATCTTTGAATATCCCTATAAGTTCCTAATGGAAAACTCATTTATTATTTTTTCTCCCATCTTCTCATAATTTTCCTCCTCACTTTTAGCTTATTCCTTTACCCCCACACTCTCTTTACTCATAATTCATTATCACAGTGATCTATCCATTTTTCCAATGGTTGTTTTATCCTCTAACCCCAAGGTTGAACTAAAATATATAAACACCACCTTCCCAGAGAACCTGACCCACTTTAAGAATTACAATGAGATGTTTAAAGTGATTAAAATGGTACCCAAGTAAGTCTCCAATGATAATGAGGATGGTGTTGAGTTCTTATATGCCCTCAGGGAATGCAAGAAGTGTAGTTTACATATAGATGTAGCCAAACAAAAGTCTTCCCCTATGTAAACCTCTTTAGAAAAATGTTACTCACTTCCAAGTGAGTACATGATGATTATCATGATGTTGTGTATTTTACAAGATCATAGACATTTAAAAGAGGGCATTCAAGGCCTAATGAAACATCCTATAATATATAGTCTCCTATGATGCATCCATATTTGATGCACAAACCAACACCCACCAAATATAAACCAAGATGCCAAATGGGTTAACAAGGTATACATTGACTCCTAAATTTCATGCACCTTCAAGGAAGGCATTCATGTGGGGATGATCCTATTGGATCAACTATTTTGGGTGACTGACTATGTGAACATCAATATTTTATGGGTGCCTCGATACAGATAATCCTCAAAGATGATCAAGTCCCAGACCTTGGAGGTATGATCAACTTCAACTTTATCAAGGTAGTATCAGATGCTCAAAGTAGTGGTAATTTATATATGATGATCTACTTAGTAGATGTAGTTTATGACACCATCTTGTTTAATCCCTATACCTTTACACCATGGGTTCCAAGAGGCACAATGGTCCATTTAGTTTTTAATAAACTATATGGACACCATTACTGTAATCACATCTAGGAGATTTGTGAGTCCTTCTAACTAGTGGTCTATATGGCCATCAATAAGGTGACCATGCCTCAGCTCTCTAATAAAATAAGGTAGTCTCTTGAATCCATATTTGATTACTAGTACTATAGGGATGACACCATCATCCAAGTGGTTGATACCCTCAAATCTCCCCTCTTATTGCCTTACCAAGTTCTAAACTAATTGACAAAACAAGAGATTGTCTATCAACTAGTTGAAGGAATATTTGTCCACTACATAATCCACTAGTATAAGTCTTGAAAAGACTATGTACTAAGAATAACCTCTAGAGAGGGCTGGTTCCCTTAATATTTATCTATAAAACTAATCTACTTTTGATTTTTGGGATGAAAAGAGAGAAGGAAACTAAAATGGGAAATCTTATCTAATGGGATGATGCACCTGAATGATTGGTATTCTATAAAAGCTTTATAAAAATAAATAAGAAACACATATGACACTAAAATAAAACTCTGCATTCAAACCTAAACATCAGCGTTTCAAAAGAAGGCCTGAAAAAAGTTTGCAAAGCAAATTTATGATCTTTGCTCTTCTAATGACCTATAGAGATGAGATTTTCACAGTAGGTGTGGAAAGGACCTAAAAAAAGGGAAAGTAGATTCCACTTGTATGCTAGTACATATTCAAATTAAACTCTATTATGATCCAAAACCATATGCAAAAAGATCTTTTCTTTGATAAAATGATGCCAATTACAATTTCTTCTCTGCCTCAGGAATTAATGAATAATGGCTTGAAAAAACTAATATATATGTTTAAAACTAACCTAAAGCCAAAGTGGAATTTATTTTAGATAAGGATTAGTTTTTTTTCATTAACTCAAGACATAATCCTTTTACAATACTAAAATAAATCATCAAAATCCCCAAACTTTATGAAAATTTGCATAATTTTAAAATTTTGGCATAGAAGAAAAGTGGTGGGGCCCATGGACAAGTCAAAAATGTTTCATGCATGAAATACCATGCCAATATATAAAATGGAAATCCACTTGAGTATTTTAACATGTTTTAGAACATAATAAAGTCCCTCCTTACATGGAAAGCATGATCTAGTCAAACGTCAACTGAAGAGATTTGATCCTTAAGGACTAGTTAACTCAACTTGAGCTCAACTTGCATGAATTGGCACTTGTGGATTGAACTTATAATGATATATCCAATTAAAAAATATATATGTCACGTGGTAACTCCAAAATTAATTCATTTGATATATTTTCAACGCCATTCTTTACTTGCGTAATTGATAAATTAGGCCTATTAGGCCAATTAGGCCTAATAGGCCAATTAGGCCTAATAGCCTATCTTCTTGCATTTGGACTCCATTAAACCTATAAAAATATGACATTAAACCTAAAAAAATAATTAAATATACCTAAAACAACTTTTATCATCACAATATATGTGATTTTGATGAGAAAACACTCGCCATTCAGTCAATAGGGTTGACTAGGCCTATTTTGCTCCATTTTCCCATAGACTGGCCATTTTGATCGAGTTGGTTATGAAAATTCAAGGATGATTTCTGACCAAATGAAAATTTTAATATGAATAACAATTATTAGGCTTTTATCTCCATTGATAATATTTCATTGAACTATCATGTACTTCATTTTACATGTTTTTTTCCATAAAAAACATGAATTTTGCCCTCATCCATATAGCTCCATGCATAAAATTGACATTTATATAATCCTATATAATTTTAATTGAAATTTGAAATTTTTTAAATTTTATCCATGATTATTTGATGGTAATAAAGTCAAATTTTCACAAAACTAGTTATTTGAGGGTTTAGGAGGGCTTTGAAGCTAAATATTCAAAATGATGGTTCATGAAGTAAATACCTCCAAATCCAAAAATATTTAAATTTATTTATATAACACTGACCCCCATAACATCCTTGAAAATTTTGGGTTCCCATGCAAAATATATGAAAAGTTACCACATGAAGAAATCTACTTGTGGGGTTTTGACTGCATTTTGGGCTGCCTACGCTCTTAACAATTGTTAATAAATAACAGCCCCTCAATTGGTATCAATTGTTTATTAATTATAATTAAATAATTTTCCTCAAAACATACTAATATAATTCAACCAAACTCCACATGTGATGAAAGATACAAGCATCAGAATAGGAGGCTTGGAAGGGTGTCTGGAACTGTAAAAAATGAAAAATTCACCAAAATGAAAATAAGTCTTCACCTACTTCCAAATTATTGAAAAAATCATCATGGGGTCTGTAATATGCTATCAATTCACTCTAAAAGCACATTTTTCTTGAAAAGTCAAAAAACCCCTTTTTGGTCTATATGCCTGTTTGCTTGCAAAAGCCTATATGAGCATGGTTTTCTTAAAATTTGGAGTTTTGACACTCCTAAAGGTCTTATTATGATGTAAAAATATCATTAAATATTTTCAAAACTTTTATTAGGACTTAGAAACCTCTGTGGCACTCCAGAATAATGCCTGCTCCAATGGTGACCTCCAAAAGACATGTTGAGGACTGTTACAAAACAACAAGTATATCCACTCATCCAATGTCCATTAATTTTTTTTATAAGTTTATTAAAGTTATGATGACCTTGTGTATAAAATTTAAGGTCTTGAAACCACCTATAGCTCTTGAAAAGCTCAATTTTCTCTTAAATTGACCCATGTGCATGGATTGTCTGCATATTTGAACTTGACAATGCCCTTTTGAAATAACAATGATCCATTTACAATCCATTTTTGACATATTTTAACCAAAATTAGTTCTTTTAGGCCATAATTCCTTGGTTTGACCAGCTGTAAAGGGTTAATGACCAGTTTTAGGAAAGTTTTGAATGATAGTGGTAGTAATTTGACCTTGATAGGTCAAATTACTAACAGTACCCAAAGATAAGTGAATGTGTGTGCACATTTCAATCATCCCAAACCACATTAATGGTACATGTAGTCTCTCAATAGAATCTTTGTTTGGCTCTTGCCACCTTTGCCACTATAGGTCCTTCCACTACAACAGTATAAGTTGATCTAGGCAAGATGCCTAGGAATAAGCAAAAGGTAATTCTTGCTCTTCAACCCCTTATTGTACATAGGGATTTGTATTTAACCATCCAATTTCCTCCTTCATATTGAATGCCTTTCACCCTGGCATTATTTCCCTACAATTTAATTTGACCCAGATCTAGTGGTAGGCTCAAATGTGCCCATGGGCTTCCCCTTTCATCATGCATCCTTACACCCCCATGCCTCCCCCTCCTCCATTTATTTAATAATTCATTCCATCCATTCCTATTTTACTTAGGCATCCACCTGTCACCTCCATATCTATGACCCCACCAATACCCTCTTCTACATTGGGAGTAGCCATGATGTCGTAGACACCCAAGATGATCATGTAAGGAGATTCAAAAGTGAAATAGGAGTTTGATATGACCTCAAGGAACATGAGGAAGATCCTCATGTATAAATTCATTTAAGGACGAGACCCTATAGTCTAGAAGACTCAGTAGGTCCTCTTCTCCCTTACCAAAGTGAAAACATATATTGGAGAAGGGAGAGTAGCTATGGATCCTATCTATGTGCTTTGGGCCATGCATGACATATCTGAGAATATCATGGAAGACATGCAAGAGAAATTTTATGTACTTGAGGTGAAATTTAAGAACACATTCCTTATGGAATTGATCAAATAGGCCAAGGAATCCCTCATACAACTCTTCTCAACTATCTAGTGAGGTGGTCAAAGCACTGACTAAAAAATAGGGCACATATCCATAGGCCATAGATGTATATATAAATAATTGCTATCATAGATAGAAAGTGTATAAATCTCAATGTGGTTATCCATAAGGGCATGTTCTTAGAGTTGAAACTTATGCCTACCTCAGACCTAAGCCTCTATTAAACCTATGCTAGGAGTATGAAGGCCACAATTGAGTAATGGTTGGCCTTGGCACAGACAGTTGTGGGACCTCTCAAAGAGAGTAGGGAAAAGATGTTAACCTACTTCAGGGAGCTTAACATCATCATTGTCTTGCACTCAGATGGCACCCTACTAGATAGAGAATAATTTTAAGTTAATCTAGGTTATTTAAACCATGTTATGAAGATAAAAGTGGTAAAAGCCAACAAATTTAGATCAAAGGTAGTTTTAGAACTCTCATCTCAATCTAATACAAGCATCAATGAAGTCTCAAAGTGAAAGTGTCCCTAGAGGATCCATTACAAGCACATCATTGATTGTTAACCCAGTTAGAGGTGATATTTTAGGAGCCACATGTGAACTTGGCCAATCTAGATAGGGAGTTAGACGTAGTGGCAACCACATTGGTGGCCAAAGAGGCACAACCCAAGTGGCTAGGGGATGGTTCTTTTCCAGTGCATCTACGTATTAGATAAGTGGGACCCATGGGCATCTTTCAAGAAAGTGGGGATTATTTTGTTTATTTTAAATCTTGGTAGTTGTAACAACTTTGAGTGGCCATTATGGCCAAGGATGGGAATCTCATGCTAGTTGGAGGAGAGTCCCATCCTTATATATATTGTAAATTGCCTTCTCTTTGAATGGTCAATAATTTGTGTCAAGAAGCTATGTTAAAACTCTAATAGAATGCTTTTATTTATTTTAACCCAGTTCTCTATTCATGGAATGTGGTCCATTATTTCTAATTGGATGTTTATGCAAGAGGAGTGACCATGTGTTTATATTACAGAGATGAATATGGTAGTTATATTGTGCATTTATGATTTAACCTTTTAGGGTATTACATGTGTAATTACCTATGTTTGGTTAAAGGGCTAAGATGCCTAAATTATTTAAATAAATTGTAGTAATTAACCTACTAATTTGTAAATTATTTTGACCTTGTTTGACTTTTTATAAATAACAACAAATAGGGATAAATAGAGTCTTAGCTGAAAATTGACTATCGTGGATGATCTGGGTTCTAAAATTGGAGATTTGAGTAGTAGTCTATGTCATCAAAATGATTCTATTATTCATCTATTCATTGAATAGTAGCACCCAGTTTGGACACTAGTCCCATCTATGTGTAGTGTCCTAAATGTGGTGTTAATATCCCCTTTTAAGGATTGTTCCTATTTTTGGGGAGCACCTATGTATGTGTTATTATATTATGTTCGTATATGATCAAAGCTTGTAGTTGTGTATTGTACCTAGAAAGCTTGGTATGATGTGCAAACCCTAGTTCTCTTTATAATTATGATATGATAAAGAATTAAGTATGTTACTATGATGGACTAGACATCCTTAACACCCCTTGTGTAGAGATTTTCCTGCATACCAATACTCTAAAAAGGGATCAAATCCAATGTAGTTCTCCCACATAGTGCTTGATGTATGTGTAAGTGGATGCTAGAATGAGAGTGGCCTTGGATGCATTTAATGTGCTTGAGCTTTGGAATGCTTGAAAACTAGACATAAGGCTATTGTAGATGGTAGTATGTAGAATATATGGTGGAATTAGGATAATGTACCTTTATTTTTCATAACTTTGTCTTTGGTTTGAATATATTTTGCATCTATTTTCCATCTAGTAAACAGAGGTGGATTAAAATTATATTTATAGGGTTTTGTTTCTTGTGAAAATAAGAAAATGAGCTTAGGCCGACCTCAAAAGGGGCATACATTTGAAAAAGTATCCATTGGGAAGAGTTGGGGCTAAGGAAAATAATGCCCAATTGGGCACACCAGTGTCATGTAGTTGTAGTGTCCCAAATATGATGCTAATGTCCTTTTGGTAAGTTGAGAAAGTTGGATTGGGGTAAAAGGTGATAGTTTAGAGACTATAGTTGACTGGATGTAAGTGAATAAGGTCTGATAGATGGTTGTAAACATAAGTCTAAGGCTATAAAATAGGTCTTTGGTAAGCTTAGGGATAGGGTAACTCAAATGACACTCTTAGAATCTAATTGTCACTTTTAGTTGATTAAATTTGGCCCCCATTTATGCTAGTAATACAACAAATTAGAATGACTAGAACAAATGAAAAAGAAGCATACCTAGACTTACCTTGGAAGTGAAGCCCATGTCATTGAGTTTTAATATGTGAATCTGGGTCTGCGTGTGTCAAACATGATTTAAAATAATGTCCTCATTGGGTACACAAACTAATGCATGAACCCGGTGACAACCTATGTGTGTGAATGTGCATAGTGATCATATCATTGAATAAATTGAACTAAGTTGATGGCTTTCTCAATCCTCTAATGGGTGGCTCAATAACTCAATCTAGTTTTGACTCCATCATTGCCCACCCCTATTTGATATATCTTGATCTCTATGAATATCTTGGATAAGAGTATATGTGTGTCAAACCCTCCCATATAGGTGGCTCAAGAATTCAAGTAGGCCATGGCTCCATCAATTTCCCCCTGTGTGAAGTAGATGCATCTATAACTATACCAATTAAAGTGTTGAAAGTATCTAACTAAGTAATCTAACTATGTATTCAGCTCACTTTCCACTCAGGTATATTAGGTGACTCTGGGCCACTCAAGAATGTGAACCACTATAGATGGAGTAAGGCATGAATTTGGTGATAACCTGGAATGTGATATCAAGTGTATATAATGTAGAAAATGACACAGAGTTTACTATTCCATCTGATCAACCTATCTGAACCTGAGTATATGGAAACTATATACCATGCACATGCCCCAAATATGGTATCTGAGTATATTAAATATGAATTAAGTATGTAATAGTTAAATCTATGTAATTGATTTGAATGTATGAGTGATCATGTTATGCATGATGCCCCAAAATCTAAGTAACTAGTATGAATCTGAATTGAAATGATTGAATCTACGCTAAATATGAACATATCTACCTAATTTATGACTGTATTTATGAAAATATGTATTATACCTGGTGTATTGGTCTAAATGATCTAGATTGTATTGAATTTGGGGCTAGTAGACATTAGTACCCTATATTGGATAGTAGCACCCGGTGGTGCTAGTTTCCCAATATAAGTGCTAATGACTACTTGGTCTGATCTCTGTGTGGTCTGAATTAATTGTTAAACCTTTGTTATATTATATGTTTTCCTTGAGTTTGATCTCTATAACTGAGCCTATGTGCTGAAATATATATATGAAAAGAAGAAATAGGAACATGATATTTGTAACAACCCCTATAAATGCCCCCTCTTTTGAGGGTAATTGTGAAACCTATGGAATAACTACCCTTTGAATAAGTATCTCTAAAAAAATTGTTATATGAAGCATGATATTCCAATATAATATACAAACATATGAGTAGGATGTAAATGTATATGAACAATAGTAGGAAATGTAAGATGTATGTTATAATCTAGGATTAGACAAGGGTGTCAAGATAGATGTAAGAAATATATAACAATAATAAAATCTAAGTAACTAACTAGGTGGATATGGCATAATGTCCATAAAGACTCCCAAGTAGGATAGGTAGATACATGATATCTCTCACGGCATCAAAAATTGGTGTGTGTAACAAGCAAATATAAGTGTCATGGTGTAGAAGCATACAAAAAAGAAAACAATCAAGCACACGAGGCATGCAAAAAGTAGGATAAGGTGCCACAATACAAAGGACGTGGGCACATGTCATTAAATCTAAGAATGAATGCATACAAGGACATGTTTAAATGTCCACATATGCAAACAACAAGTAATTAGGTGTAGAGACACAAAGAAGAACATGTTCAAATGTTTGCATATAGAAACATGAAATATAACACAAAAGGGACATGGGCATATGTCCAAGGTATACAAATAAAGAATTGGAATAGAATCTAAGGAACAATGTCATATTTAAATGCCCTCAAAGATGTAAGAAGCATAGTAACACAATCAAGTATAATCTAGGAACTAGAAATGAAATTATGTATAGCTATGTAATATAAGTCTATGTAAATACTAGGGTGCATATATACTACATCTAACTATTGATAGTCAGAATAAAATCTAAGCAATGAATAAAAATTATCACTATTAAGATAAATCAATGCATAACTGTAATGTATATTATGTAAAGATAAAACCTACTTATAACTGTGTAGGAGATGCCCCCAAGTGGTAAAATGTAGTAATTTATAAACCTAGATTGATGTAAATGCCCCCAATGGGTAGATAATAGTTGGTCTGGATTAGTGTAGAAGACCATATTCCTATCTGGATTCTGCAAGCACTCAACAAGAACAAGTGACACATATGTGTATGATAAAATCGACTATACTAGGATAGCTAGCAATATGTAATATTTAGTAAGTGGTAAAAAGGTAAACATAGTAATGCATACGATCTACAAAATTTTGCATTTTTCAAATATTTGAATGTTTTTGTAGTTGGACATATTATATTATTTTTGTATTTTTTGGGTATAAGCTAGTACAATCATATGAAAGTAAACAATGTACAAGGAGTGAGGTAGAGAAGGAAGTGTGTACAAGGGTAGGAACCATACTAACTAATGATTCTTATGGGAGACTCACCATCACTATGGCATGTGTCAAAAATAGGAATGAGAAGGTTTTGTGCAATGTGATTTTTATGTTGTAGTTGAATGTTGTTGCAATAAGAATCTTTGTATTATTTGCCATTACAATCATAATATTATTCCACATCATAATCATAATACCCTAGTGTGTTATAAGGAATTGCCTCATACTGTGGAGTTGACCTTTTTGAATTATGCTTTGGAAGATTGATTGTGATTTTCCCTTTAAAATTGTTCTTATTGTAAACATATAGTGTTGTGGAGGCTCTTTTTCTATAAAACCCATTTTGAGAATGCTTGTTTGTTGAGCATGATTTTGACTTTGCAATTGAGGATCTTTCTCTTTCGATAACATTTCCTATCAATCTAGATGTTTTGCCTTGATAGACTATATATGTGACTAATGTGCCTTAGGATGCTCAATAAACCCCAAACCTTTTTTACCAATATTATCAACTTCTGGAATAGGAGAAGTGATGCCTTGCACCTATTTGGCCAAACCTTGACCATGATAATCATACTATTTTAGATACTTTTGACCAAACCCATACCATATTAATGTTGAGCCTCCTTTTGGAGAGGTAGTTTTGATTGATTTATCTATGCTTTTTGTATTATTTCTTGATGTGATTGTGCTTTTGGAACCTTTTTTTGTCTTGAGTTATGATTTGGTAATCATTTTTATACTATTTTTGAATATGACCCTTTTTGAATTGGTAGACATGCCATTGTATGTTGTGTGGATGAAGTGTCATTGTGTGAATCACATATATCCATTATCTATTGTATTTTCCTTTTCAATACTAAACATGAATCGATGTGGTGCCCATGCATTCTATGATATACACAAAAAATATCTGGATCTCCTCATTGGTGTAGAGGAGGTAGGTTGATCAATTTAGCTTTAATCATATCCATTAGTATCTCACTTGAACTCTTATTTTGCCTTTGAATATTTTTAAAATCACTAGTTGTAGATGCACTTTTTTTTAATGTCATGTTCTGATATGTAACATTATTTGCCACAAATTGACTACTTGAAGATGTATAAACATGATTTACACTATTATGCCTTGGAGGCATTTGTCTTATAAATTAATTTTCTAATGTTGTAATATTTTCATGTAATAGTTGATTCCAATACTTTAAACCTTTAATTATCTTGGTCATAGTTATAATTTTATCACGTAGAGTATCACAAGTGCAAACCCTAGTTATTTCTATTTGAACATGTAGGCACACACCCTGTAGCAAAGAAGTGTGAATAGGTTGAGTGGGAGGATTAGTGATATTGTTATAGGATGCATCATCTCATGGAAGAATGATATCATGGACCTAGTTAGATTGAAATTAGTTATCACCCTCATGGAGATGAGGAGGAGAAGGATATTCTTTCCTGTGCATAATATATGACATTGAAACTTGAAACATAGTGGTTAGTTTATGTGTTAATCCTCTATGTGTGCATGGGTTTGCTTGTTAATGGAATTCCATATAGGATACTAATAACATGAAAAATAATGAATACAACATGAAAGACATTTTAGTTAATTTAAAACATCATGTAGGCATATGCCTATGTGATTGAATAATTATTCTTTAATGATTTTGCACATAGAAGAAAGATAACATGCTATAGAAAGAATGCAACATGAAAGATATTTTAGTTGATTTAAAACATCATGTATGCATATGTATATGTGATTAAAGAATAATGTCTTAATGTTTTTTCACATATAATAAAGATAACATGCTATGTAATATTATGAATGTTGTATTTGATATTAAGAATCATCTATACATGTATTGATGTCTTTTCTTAGTTCATTCTAAATTAAAGGGAATAAGCATGCAAATGAAATTATGAACTTTACAAAAAAAAGTAATTTATTTCTCATGTCATTATTATCATGATGATATGAATTAGAAGATATTTGAATCTAAAATTTGAGTTTTAGAAATAAAACATGAGTATAAATAGAGATGGATACAAACCCTAAGTGTGTTTAGGGTTAAGGTTTTTGAATCTAGGGTTTCTTTACAATAATTTAAATTAGATGTAAAATGAATTGAAACCCTAATGTAAAAATTATTTTAATTAGCTAGGTTATCTAAATAAAATCAAAAATTAGAATTAGGCATCCCTAAATTTAATACACAAAATTTGGATTAATGCAAGCTAGGGTTTGAAGCAATATTTGAAGTAAGACAGGTTCACCAAATGATTTAACCTTTTAGGGTTTTACATGTGTAATTACCTATGTTTGGTTAAAGGGATGAGATACCTAAATTAGTTAAATAAATTACAGTAATTAAACTACTAATTTGTAAATGATTTTGAACTTGTTTGACTTTCTATAAATAGCAACAAATAGGGGAAAATAGAGACTTAGAAGAAAATAGACTATCACAGATTATCTGGGTTCTAAAATTGGTGATCCAAGTAGTAGTTTGTTATATCAATAGGATTATGTTATTCATTTATTCATTAGATAGTAGTACCCAGTTTGGATAATAGTACCATCCATGTGTAGTGTCATCAATGTGGCACTAATATCCTCTTTACGAGATTGTTCTAGTTTTCAGGGAATACCTATGCATGTGTATGTATATTTTGTTCCTATATGACTGAAGCCTATAGATGTGTATTGTAATTGAAAAGATTTATTTGACGTGTAAACCTTATTTCTCTTTGCATATATGATATGATCAATAATTGAGTGTGTTAGTAAGATGGACTAAACATTCTCAACACCCCATTGTGTAGAAAGTTGGCTACATACCAATACTCCGAAGAGGGATCATGTATAATGCAATTTTCCTACATAGTGCTTGATTGATGTGCAATTGAATGCTAGAATGAGAATGGCCATAAATTCCTTGAATGTGATTAAGCTTTGGAATGCTTGAAAACTTGACTTAGGGCTGTTATAGATGGTAGTATGCAGAAAGTAGGGTGGAATAGGGATAATGTACCTTGATTTTACATAACTTTATCTTTGGTTTGAATAGATTTTGCAACTATTTTCCATCTATTCAATAGATGTGGATTATAATTATATTTATAAGGTTATGTTACTTGTGTGGATAATAAAATAAGCTTAATCCGACCTTAAAAGGGGCACACATTTAAAAAAGTATCCATTGGGAAGAGTTGTGGCTAAGGATAGTAGCACCCAGTTGGGGACACTAGTGCCATGTGGCTATAGTTTCCCAAATGTGGTGCTAATGTCCTTTTGGAAAGCTATTGAGAAAGTTGGATTGGGGTTAGAGGTGATAGTTTAGGGACTATGTTTTGACTAGTTGTAAGTGAATAAGGTCTGTTGTATGGTTGGAAATATAAGTCTAAGGTTCTATAATAGGTCTATGGAAAGCCTAGGGATAGGGTAACTCAAGTGACACTCTTAGCATCCAATTACCACTTTTAGGTAATTACAATTTACTAGTTTAACCCCTTGTATGTTCTTTTTAATACTTTTATGAACAACTTATGCTTTATGTACTTTCAATTATAAAGTGTTTCAAAAAAATTTGTGTCAATTATTACAAATCTTTTGAGTGTTTACATTTTGTGGAGGACTTGCAAGTAAACTATTCATATTGGTATCCCTTTAGAAGCTTGCCCACTGAGTGGATAAATCTTGTACAAACATTGAACTTGGGACATAGTAGTATAACTATTACTTGGCATGTTTTTAGTTCTCAGGCACTATCATTATATGAATTGGAAACATCCCTTTTCTACCCTACCTTGCTCCTATTTTTATTTTTATTTTGGAAGTAAAACACTCTCCCATGTTTTATAAGTCTATAAATATTGGATTTACAATAATATTGAGTAAGGGTTTCTTTACTTGGTAATGAATTCTAGGTGTAACCAAACATACATTGAGCCTCTGGTGGTAATAGCTATTGCTCTCTAAGTAGAACAAGGTTAAATCACTCAATCCTTGGATTGAACTAGCATTAGTCCTAAAATTAACAATGGGATATTTGTATCCCATGCATTATCTCCCACTCTTCTGCTCTAAAATGCTCAATCTCATGAGTGCCTTTGGATGTAAGGATCTTTGGTGTGATAACATATACTAGCATAAGATATAGCTAATAGTTTATAATAGATATTTGAGAATGTTTAATATTAAAAAAAAAATTGTTAATAATAGATCAAGTTCATACAATGCGTTATGGTGTAGAATGCAACATGCAAACAATCCAAAAGCTCACAAATTCATAGTAATATTGATTAACAACCACATAATTATATAATCCTCTTCTCTAAATGAGACATGATATATTATCTCCCAATGCCTTATTATGTGCATTAAACAAATGAGATTACTTATTTTATATTATATTATTATGTAAAAATACAAAGTAAGAATCCATCTCACAACAAGGATTAAGTAGTTTCATTGAATAATTTTTCACATTTTCTTATAGAAGGAAAGTATAGACTAGGAAATTAATTTCATAACTAAATAATATTAAATTAAATAGGTAGACAAAATGACACATTCTTGGAAAATCAAAAGGAGGATTCAAATACAATTCAACATATTATTTACAAATTTACAAGTATTGCATAACTTGGATTTCACTAAAGTCCTTCTTGGATACAAGATATTTTCTAACAATCTCATACATGTATCTTTATAATCATGATAGTTATGATTATAAGAAAATAAAATATTGTTTACAAATTTAGAAGTATTACATAACCTATATTTCACTATAGACCTCCTTAGATACGATATATTTATAACAATCTCATACATGTATCTTTATTATCATGATAGTTATTATTATTTAAGGAAACAAAAAAATTATTGTTAGGTATCCTTTGTAGCAAACAACATAACACTAAAATAATTTTGATTTCCAAGTCCTCCAATTCTAACCTTACTATCTTAAGGACTAAGATGTGGTGAGTTTAAAATGGTTGGTATATGACCTTATAATTTAACATATAGATTAGATGAAACCCACACACACACACACACACACACACACACACACACACACACACACACACACACACACACACACACACACACACACACACACACACACACACACACACGCACGCACGCACACACACACACACACACACCCACATACATATATATTAAATTTATACACACACACACATAAGATCTAACTTAAATTATGATAAAATAAATGTTCATATCTAAATGTAAAATCATAATTAAATATTTATTTTATATAGACTAGTTGACATCGTATTTTCTGACCCTCTCTTATATTTGTTGACTAAGTTTGATATGTGGATTTTAGGATTTGGATACATATATATAGGATTATTAATCATCATTTTTAATAAGAAGAAACACACACCTTTATGGTTTTGCTTATGTATGAAAACATGGCCTTAGTGTAAGAAGAGGAATTATATTATATGAGCTTATAATTGTTGAGATGTATGGTTGTACAAGGTCTTTAGAGTTATTGAGAAGGAAGATAAACCATAAATGTACACCTAGTGATTATATTCCCAACTAATGATACTCAAGTCTTCATCCTTACCTTTTGATCCTCCACTTATAACATCTCTCTCCTTTTATTTGATTTTTATGCATATATTAGAGAATTTTTTTTTGTATTTTTCTCAATGTTTAGCTTAGCATATATTATATTTCCATGTTAGTGTGTCCCTATTTAGTTACCTCTTGGTTATAACCCTTTATTTATATAACTCTTGGTTACCACCTAATGGCATTTATCTATCTTTAGTTTACCTATTTTACATCATCGATCTAGGTTGTCTTTGTTTGTCAATTCCTTGTATACGATTCCTAACTATATCCTTGATCCCTATTTTACAAATGGTTCTTGCTTATATCTTCTACCCCACTTTGTGGTGTGGGCAATTGTTTATATGTTGTATCTAATATGATCTTCTACATTTTCGTATATTAGAGTATCTTTACATTGGCAACCATATTCTCCCTACATACATTCCAGTGAACATGACATGAATCTCACCCCAGCATTGTGTTGGGTCATTTTCCATGTTTTTCTTTCTCCTACCTTCATAACCTTTCCAATTTTTCAAGCCCATCTTACTTACCAGACTTCTTTTTGACTAGTTTTTCCTATTAATTTTGGGTTGTTGTTAAGTTAGTGGAATTAAAAATCTTGGTATGTTAAATAAACCTTTGATTGTTTATTTAAGAAGCTTACGATGTATTATGTGTTTCAGTTAATTTCACTCATTTTCTAGTTTTGGAAGTAATGAAATTAGTAATAGGGTGTGTAGAAGAATACTCGATAAAGTGCACGTATGAATCTAGACGATGGTGGGAACTCCTCTTTGGCTTGGAAGGAATAACCTGCAGATAAGAAAGACACTAGAAAGGGGGATTGTTAGATGCATGGTTGAGTGGAATGCCTAGCATGAGCTAGATCCAAGAAGCATATTGCTTGCTAGGAGGCTATCAATCCACTGTTATAACAATTAAGTTAATATAAATAAAAATAAAGGATACTTGCATTCAATGATACAAAATTAAATGTATTTAATAAAGAAAAAGTAAATACTTGTTCAAAGAAAACAACTAAAATAGCAAAAAATGGGTCAATACTTATGCTAAAAGATTCAAGGTCTAGTCCAAAAAATGAAAAAGGATACTATGATTAGGTATAAATAGATAAAATTGGGTTTGACTAGGGGTAAGGCATTCAAAATAACTTGCTGGATTTTTATGCCATAATGATCAATGGCAGTCAGGTGAACTAGCTACAGTTGGGTATAACCTTCATTAGTTGGGTGACCAATGATGGTTGGGCCTATTAAAGTATGGAAATGATTAGAATAGAAAGTATAGATTATATTTATGGACAAATAAGGCTCTGTTACGAAGCTAAGGGATGGAGAGTAAGAAATTGATAGGAATAGGAAATTAGAAAGGATATAAATCAACCAAACATGTAAAAGATACCTAAAACTTGATGATGGAATGTTGAAGTGATTTAGCTAGAGTAATAGTACCTTGGCTTTCAAACATGATTCTATCTGAGCTTTGGGTCTCCAATCATATTGCTTTCTCATTGAAAGGATGTTGAATACTTGTATGTAAGATTCTAGATTGTGGATTACCGATCTATTTCACTTCTTCCTCTTCTCGTTTTCTAGGATGAAGTTGAAAATTAGGATGGAGGAAGTTACTAATTTGATAAAGGGATAAATCTACCAGTTTATGATGTTTTAAAGAAAATTTTAAAATCAAGCTTTTATTCAGGGAAATGCTTATCTCGCACAAGGGTTGTCAATGTTTTAGTGATTAAAAATAGGTCTAGGGGCCTAATCGTTGATGGTTAGGTTAACCATTGATGGGTAGGCTGATCATCATCGATCAAGGGGTCATAGGAAAGCAAGTTAAATTAAATGGTTTAGTTAAGCAGTTTAGGTTAGGGGTCAAGTTAGTAAGTGAGTCTAGTTGATTAGGTGGTCTACAAGAATCAAGGTCAGGAAAGGGTCAAAGAGGTAGTTGAAATTGAAAGATATTATGTGAAATTTTTGAGTGTCTAAATTTTGACCCTTTTTTATGTTACTTTGATCTAACAAGCTACATAATAAAATCAAATGAATGGTCAAGGTTCAATTACCTTGAGTGTGGGAAGAGGTATTCCCCCTCAAATTGAGAGTTGATGAGGTAAAAGTGAAATCAAGTTGGGTTTTGATAAATGGTAAATGGGTAGTAATGAGTGAGGTGACATAAAATGGTTGGGAATTTGAGATGTAAACACATGCATAAAATGTGACTAAGAGTGATAGTCAAGATCGCACAAAGATTAAAATTGCCAATGTTGGTAAAAAAAATAAGGTCGATGTTAGACGAACATGTGATAGGGATAATCAATCCATAACATTGGTCATAACTGATCAGGATACCTATCAATCCATCTAGATAGGTTTAGTGTTAGTCATAAGTATCCAGGGTAAGAAGTGCTCCTATGAAATTACACAATAAGTTGGGTTATGCATGAGGTGGTATAAAGTGCAAAATTTCAACATGACAAGGTTGGTCGATGTGGTCAAAATGACCATAAAAAGTTGTCACAAAACATGAAAATTATCTAGGTCAAAAATGACCAATGTTGAGGTGGAAGCAATGTAATGGGTGGTTGGGTATGGGTAAGTAGGGGATGGCCAAGTTAACTCTGTATGCACTAGGCAAGTGGATGTTGCCTACATAGTTCCAAGGACATAGAACCCCAAAAGAACTTTAAGCCAAATGTAGTTCTTCTAAAAAGATCATATTGTAAGTGGGGGTCTTAGGGAAAAAGTGGGAAAAATACTAAGAGACCCACCTGATGACGGTCAGGGTTACCCCTAGGGTCGACCGGTGACAGTTACACCTAACCATTGATGGTTAGGTAAAACCTTAAAAATATAAGATGTAAAAAAATAAAATGGTAAGTCATTTTTACCATTTTGACTTTGGATCCTAGTCTTTTGTGCTCTAAACATTTGATATTTTGGTGATTTGTCATGGAATATGCTGAGGTAGAGAATTGCAAGTGGGTGATTACATGTGGTATGGTTGATTGGAATGTCAACTAGATGGAGGGTGGATGAAGGCATGGCCAAGTGGTAGCACAAGGACTCTGACCATGCCAAAAATCATGGAATGAGGTATGGTTTCTTTAAAATTGATAATATAGGTGAATTTGTAGATGTAGAACTATGTTGAGTATGTTAGAGTAGAGGGGTAGGGTGTATGAAAATATCCCTGGCTATGCTGCCCTAATTTTTGTGTGTGGATAAAAGTGGCCAAATTAGTTGGGTACAGTTGGAGGGGAAGATTGTGTTTTAGCATAGATGGATTGTAGAATAGTATTAGGTGGTTTAATTTTTCTTTTAGTTGAGTTGAGTAGTGTTAGTGTGCAAGAGGGTGATAGGGTTTGGTCATTGTTACTCATGCATAGTGACCATCAGTGGTTTGACCCAACCATTGGTAGTTAACCAACAGTGGGAAAGGGTCCCTAGGGGACCATCAATAGTTTAAGGAACTATCAGTGGTTGAAGTGTGTTAGGTATAAGTTTAGTTTAAAAAAGGAAATAGTGTAAAAGTGTGTGAATGTTAGAAGTGTAAATTTGTAAATGTAGTGTGAAAGAGTTATAAAAGGGTAGGTGAAATTTTTGGAAAGGTAGTTAAGATATTAGGAATTTTTGGATGTGTTTTAGTCTAGTGATGTAAAAGGGTGGAGTTAGGCATAATAGGATGAGATGTTTAAAAGGTTTGGTGGATAGAGTGAGGTGAAATACATGTTAAGCATGGGAAGATAACGTGTTAGGCTGGAAGTAAATTGCAATAGGAGTGAGGTATTAAGAGTTGTGTAGATAAGGTAGAGGTTTGTGTTGAGTATGAAAGGCAAGATATATTGAAAATGATAGGTGTAGGTTGATATTGGTTATGATGTGGAAAACTTAAATGTTTATACTAATATGATTATTGTACAAGCTCACAAATAGATCTAGATAAGGGATCGAGTCCTAAGGATCTTCATTAAGGTTCAAGATAGGATGATAGCAAAGGAATGGAGGCACATGGAGATGATTGGCCTAGGGGATATGATACATTATCAACACCTATCATGGGATGCATCTATGATCATCATGCTCATGGAGATATGGGACCCAATGATGAACACTTTCATGTTGCCTATGGGAGAGATGACCATCATGTTGAAGGACGTGATGAGGATTACATGGCTACCCATCTAAGGGGAACCCATCTATCATATCGAGAGTGAAGATAGAGACTATTATATGGATCTTATATATAGAGAAAATTGGGGTCATGTTTAATGGCATGCAAGTGGGTTTAGGATCAGGTCAATGTATCAAAGGGTCCTAGAGGATAGATGACTTTTGATTATGATGATGATGGAAGTAACATGTTTTGATTTTCTAGATTCAAGCCATGGATAATTTTCATACCTAATAATAGGTGTATTAGTGGAGATATTGCTTAGGGGGACTATATTTGGATGGGCCCACTGTTACTAGTCCAAATATATAGGGAGCTCTAGGCCTTTTGAGCACACAAACAATATGGTATTAGTGTTGGTTTTGTGCTTCACTATTAATTATTCAAGCACATTCATGTTGTGAAACCATTGGGGGTACCACAATAGGGATTTGCATAGGTAACCTTTCCAGTGGGTTTCATATGATGGAGATATATTGATGCATTGACAGGTGCAGGTGGAAGAGCCAAAGATAGTTATTGGTTTAGGGATAATTTGGAGGGCTTGGTGGTAGGTGATGTTTTATAGAGGCCATATGTGGATTGGCCTATTTGGCTTAGGCATAGGTACCACACATTCTCATTCTAGAGCTAGCAATAGATATATAGGAAATGGGATGGGAAGACTAAATCGATGCTATTTGATTGAGTATAGAGATAATTTAGACTAGTGATCCCCCTTGATTTTCCATGATACAAGAGAGAGGATGCAGAGTTTCAACTCTTAGAGCCACAACCATAAGAGGTTGTCTTGGATTTTGAGGATCTTCTAGTGAGGGTGGCCATAGATGATGTAGGGATTGTCGATGGTTATGTAGTGTGGTTCTAGGCTAGGTATGTAGTGTGGTTTTAGGTCAGGTATGAAGTAGTTGATTTTGGATGGGGTGATAATCAATATCAGCCTATAGATGTGGATCCTATAGAGGCACCTGTATAGGGTAGTAGACTAGATGGATAAGCATTAGTATCATCTCAGGTCTAGATTATAGGGTTATAGGGGTAGGTGGCCATATTACAAAAATAGGGTGTCACCTTATAGGGATAGGTTGTGATTTTGATAGGTGAGCATGAACAGACATGGATCTCTCTAAGGTTAGTGACTTAGGAGAGAGACTCATTGAGATAGAGAGTAGGGGTATCTATAACAATAGTAGGAAAACCACCTGACATAGTTTTGAGGACATTGTACTTAGCCACCATCAAGGAGCTTAGATATTATGAGGTGATAGTGCTAGTGTAGTTCATTATATATGTAGTATGGTAAGTATAGGGCCAGCTTAGCAGGTGGTCCATCAATAGCTACTTGAAGATAGTGGGCCTCAACAATAGAATAGGCAAGGATGTTAAGGGGCCACCACCAAATGGTAGTATGGGTCTAGGTCTAGATGGTTTAGGTGGTAGTGGTTCTGGTGCCCCAAGGGCTTGATAGAGGGGAGGTTTTATATGTACATGATTTGTATTTTGATATCGGCTTGCATGCTAATGACGTGAGATGTATATGAGAGAGAGACTGATATATGATGACATGTATTGTCTTATTGATGTATATGATGATTATTATTATGATTATGCATTTGATTATATTGATGAGTATGTTGTTATGTTCTTGATTATGTTGTTATGTTCATGATAGTTATGTATTGATTTTATAGATCATAGATGACATATATGGTTAATATTGATTCTTTACTGTAGGTAGTTGATGATGCATATGATGGATGTTATTTAAGATATGATTTTGATTAAGATATTTATTATTATATGTCATGATTACATGTGAGTGTGAAAATTTGATTGATAAGTTTTGATGATGCTACTTATGAGATGATTATGAAAATGTGGTTATTTGATAGATAGGTTTTGATGATGATATTATGAGATGATTATGATGATAGTGGATGATGATATTTATGATGTTATAATGGTATATTGTGATTTTTCATGATTTATTATTCTTGATATTTTGTTTATGGGTAAGATATATGCTAGGTTCATAATGTTATGGGCATATAATGGAGGCACATAAAGCAAGTGTAGATAACAAACTAAATATGAGAATGAGATAAGGATTGTGAGACATATGACCATATGAACTAAAAAATAGAGGTAAAGACAAAGGCATGATGTTTTCAGTTGGCAAGGATGAAACAAAAAACTCATAGTTAGATTGACGTAGTGAACATAAACCTATTGAATGCTTCACAAGAGCATGCTTTGATTGAGAAAGAGGGTGTCTTGATCACTTTATATCAAGTAAGCTCATAGTTGCTTGATTTCAGAGAAGGATTAAAGGGAAGGGAGGTAATAGGTAGAAGGTTAACTTGGTTAAATAGGTGGAAGTCAACCTGATGTGTAGTATCTTTCCCCTCTTAGAGGTCACCAAAAAATTGTAATAGACAATTCTATGTCTAAATATGATATGTAGACTGATCAACGCAGGTAGTCTACTAATGTCATATATAGGATCCAATTATGGTATAATGGGATAATGTGTAGACTGATCGATGTAGGAAGTCTATAAATGGAATTTACAAGAGATGATTATGGCTTAATTAATTTAATTTTGACATAAGATTATTTATTGCTTTTGTTATTTTGATAAGTTACTGAAGTTGATCGATGCAAGAAGCTCCAAATGATTATTCCTTAGTCATCCTTCAAGGGAGCAGTCTGAAATGCTAGAGATATGGATGCAAGTGACATTTTAAATGCATGTTAGACATAAACAAGTCTAATGAAGCTTAAAGGTTTACCCTTAGGGAGAAAAGACTTTAGCACAAAAGGTGAATGAAGGATAGGGAAAGTGGTTTGAGAGATAATTAACCATGGGATTTCATCTGACTAGAGACAAAAAGTATCCATGAGAACCATGCCATGGGTAGTGTTATGGTGCCCAAACTTAATATTAGGCTATAACTATGATGGATATTCACACGATTCTATTTTTTAATCAATTGTTCCCAAAGGGATTAGTGATATGTAGGTGGAAGGAAGTGACAATCTCGTAGACCAAGGGACGAGCTTAAGTTAAACACAAAGGTACATTTGATCGTGGTTTCAACAATAAAAAAGATGCAAATGCAAAGAATTAAGAGGTTTAGGTTATAGTATTCCTTTGAGGGAGGACAAACAATAAGCTCCTGATCCATACTTATGGGTTATGATGTAGGTTCCAAGCCAATTGAAAGTAAATTTTCCCCTTTTTCTTTTCTCCATATTAGTTACATGTTGGTTTTCCTTAATGATGAGGTCTCCAATGTTGAAGTCTCACTCTTTTATGTGTTTGTTTTATGCATGTTTGACTCACTCTCAATAGACATTAAGATGGTTAAGGGTGGCAAGGTGATGTTCATCAAGGAGTTTAAGATGTGCAAGGCATTCTTGATGATAGTTATTCTCAAAAATAATTTCATGCAAAGATATATGAAGGGACAGAATTTAGACTTTGAGAGGCAAGATGGCCTCTACTCTAAAGATGAGAGAGAAAGGAGTAGTACTCATAGAGGTTTGAATGATAGTATGATAGGCCCATAAAGTGAAAGGGATGTACAAATGCCAATCCCAACTTGAAGCACTTACGAATTTGGTGAGCATTTTGCTAAAGGCTTCTGCCTATCCATTTATTTATGGATGATAAGGTGAGGAAAAACTTAACTTGATACCAAAATCATCGTAGAGACTTTGGACTTTTTAGTTTTTAAAAGATTTTCCATTATCATTGATGATCTTATGGGGAACCCTGAAGTGGCAAATGATATGGTGATTGATGAATTCAATAATCTTCTCAACTTTGGTGGATATAAGGGGGATGGACTCCACCCATTTGGTAAAATATTTAAGGTGGTAATGATGTATTGGTGTCATTGTGAAGAATGGGGATTGATTTCCCCAATAAGGTCAAGTCCCCATTGTGAGAAAGGTCAATAGTCTTTAGATACTTGAAGGCCATGGGGAGGTGCATGATTTAAGTTAGCATGTTGTTAAAATTTAACACATTTCTTTACATAGTCACAATAGTCCTACTTAAGGGTGGGCCAATAGTAGCCCAGGTGAAGAATACGCTTGGCAACAACTAGCCCACTAAAGTATCCCCCATAGACTCTGTCATGTGTTTCCTTTATAGCATGGGAGGCTTCAAGCCTATGCAGACAATGAAGAAGGATGTCATCAAAGTTACACTTATAAATGATTCCCCCTACTATGGTGTAATGAGAGGTACCCTAAATAAAATCCCTTTAGGCATTCTTAGAAAGGTCGAGAGGAATAATGCCAAGGTTAAGGTAATCGAAAGTTTGGTCATACCATATGTTAGAAGGAGATGCTTCCACACTACAAATGGTAGGAATATTAGAACTAATATATGAGGGTACGATGAATCGATGGATGGTAATGAATAATTTATATTCAGTAGGTTGAGATGGAATTTGGGAAGCAAGGGAAGCCATCATGTCCATGAACTTGTTAGTAGATCAAGGAATTGACTGGATAATGTAATGATTGAATAAGGCTAAGACGACATCCACAAGATGTTTATACTTCAAGAGGATATCATTTTTATATTGATAAGATACATTGACCTGGTTGATTACTAGTTGGGAGTCATCAAAGATACTAATGGTTTTGATTCCTAAGGCTAGGGTAGTTTGGAGACCTATGATTAAGGCTTTGTATTTAGCTATGTTGTCAGTGCACTCAAAGTCAAGTTCAAAATAAAGAGGAAGAGGTTCACCATTAAGTAAAATGATAATAACTATGGTACCATCACCATTTTGGCATTTAGAGCTATCAAAAAATATGGTCATTTGGTAGGTGGGTTCTTCTTAAGACATAATTGCAATGGACTCATCTGGAAAGGTAAGAAAGAGAGGTTGATTATCTGGTAGAGGAGCTTCAACCAATTGATCGGTGATGACCTATCCCTTAATGGACCTTTGTATAATGAACTCAAGATCAAACTCAACTAGGATCATAAACCACTTAACCATACATTGATTTTGGTATGGCTTGGAGTGCATATACTTGAGAGGGTTAGTGTTAGTGATGACATAGGTTTTATGATTAAGAAGATAGTAATAGAGTTTGGATGCCATGAAAACTAAGGCGAGGCAGTGTTTTTTGGAATGGGTATATCAATTTTTATATTCAATAAGGGTGTGACTGATGAAATAGATGACTCGATCTTTATTATTTTCATCATGATGCATGAGCATAGCCCCTAGGGAATGGTATGTGGTGGATATACAAAAATAAAAGGGTTGGTCTTCCTTAGGAGGGATGAGGATAGATGGAGAAAGAAGATATTCCTTGATTGAATTGAAGGATTTTTGGCATTCCTTGGTCCACTTAAAAGAGGTATCTTTCTTTAGAGGTGGTGGAAGGGTTGGCATTTATCTAATAGTTTGGAGATGAAGGGTCGAATGGACTGAAGTTCACCCTGTAGGCTATAGAGTTGGGTAATTTTGGTAGGAGGTGGCATCTCCAAGATTGCTCTGACTTTGGTGGGGTATATTTTAATTCCATAGGGAGACATGATAAATTCAAGAAGTTTTCCTGATAAGACCCCAAAAATGCATTTCTTGGGATTGAATCTGACATGATAATGGAGTAGTTGATCAAAGATGATGGCGAGGATGGCTAGGTGATCTTTTCGGTGTTTAGATAAACCTGGGAGATCATCCACATAATCCTACATGATTTTATGGATGCGATCATGAAAGATATAGGTCATGGCCCATTGATAGGTTACCTCATCATTTTTGAATCCAAAGGGCATGACCCAATAGCATAAGGCTCCCCATGGGGTGATAAAGGAAGTTTTATGCTGATATTTAAGAGCAATAAAAATTTGATTATATCCCAAAAAACCATCCATGAGGGATAACATTTCATGGTTGGCTATAAGATCAACAATTTTTGTCAAAATAAAGTCATATTTTGGGCAAGCAAGGTTAAGGTCATGAAATTCAATGCAAAGGTGAAGTCCCCCTATGGGCTTGGTGATAAGAATGATGTTAACAACCCATTATGGATAGTCACTGGGTTAATTGAAGTCAATGGATAAGAGATGTTGAAGCTCTTCTTTGACTAGAAGGGCTATGTGAGGGTGCATCCGATAAATCTTTTATCAAACTGGCTTAGCCTCAGGGCATGTGACAATGTTGTGGAGGGTGATAAAAGGGTCAATTCTAGGCATATAATGATAGGACCAAGCAAACACTATGCTACGGTCTCGAAGGAAAGGAGGGTAGTCTTGTTGCTCAATAGAATTTAAAGATTAGCCAATTTTGATGACATGTGGGTTATCCTGGTTACCTAAATTTACATCAATGTTTGATTCATTTAGCATGGTTTGGTTCTCAAGAGGAAGGGATTTGTGGATAGAATAATCTATCACATCAAGGTAGGTGAGAATGGAATCATCATCCTAACTTTTTATGGTATTGATGGTAGGAGAATCATGTTCAATCATTTTAGGATGGATGAGAGGAAGGATTTTAATTTGATCACCTTTTTGATAAGTCAAGGGGCCTAAACTAACGGTATTTATCCCAAAAAAAAATTAGATAGGATGATATCATAGTCTTCAAATTTGGAGGGAGATGGGGTTGGTGAGGATGTAAGTTGTTCATTGATGGTGGTAATGGGTTTTGGTGATATGGGTTCTTCTGGTGCTACAAACCCAAGACCATAAAACTCATGAGGTTTTTGAGTTTTGATGATGGGAAACTCATGAGGTTTTTGAGTTTTGATGATGGGAAACTCATGAGGTCCCTATTCATAAAGGCTAAGACCAAATCCCTTCCAAGCACACCTATAAAGGTAAGCTTTGACAAAGGTTAGTTTATCCAGGTAGGTAAAATCAGTGGTGAATGGTTGGATAAACAAGGTAGTGGTAGGAGCAAGAAGTGGTTGGTCAAGTCCCTTATAGAAAAATTTTATTTGATCGTTGGGGAGCCAAAAAGGGATAATGGTTTTGATGTTGGGATCATAAGAGGGGTCATATTTGAGATTCCCATACTTTTACATAGTAGGAAAGGAATCTAAGGATAAAAGGTGATATTCCCTAAGGGAGAGACATTGAAATATGGAATACAAAGAGTCCTCAACCAAAATTTGGGATGAAGGGATGGTTAAGCTAGTTGATGCTTCATCATGGTTATGAGTAGAAGTGTTGATATTTTAGGTTGATGGGGTAGTTTTGTTGGAGGTTCATTGTGAGGTAGATGAAGGTAGAATAAGAATGTCATTAGGCTGATATGTCATATTTCAAGAGGCAAAGGGACTAGGATCAGCTTTGATGGTAACAACTTGTCCCTCATGCTCAAATTTGATGCATCAGTGTAAGGTGGAAGGGATGCAACCCATAGCATAGATCCAAGGGCATCCAAGTAAGACATTGTATTGGAACTCACCCTCTATAATGTAGAATAGTTAAAGAATGGTATGAGGCCCCAATCAGATATGGAGGACAATAGTCCCTAGGGTAGTGGCCATGGTATCATTGAAGGAGTGAAGGACTACTGTGCTTTCTAACATGATGTTCTTGGGTAACTGAAGTTGGTCATATGCATAAGAGATAATGTTGATGTTATATCCTCCATCAATCATAAACTTTTTGATATGGGTTTGATTGATGTATGCAGTAATAAAAAGGGAAGGATTAGAGTCCTCAAGATTAGTGGGTGGTATTTCAGAATCCTGAAAGGTTATATGGGTCAAAATATGGAGGGATCTAACCAAGGGTGCAAGAGGTTGAGGATCATCTGGTTGAAGCTCTATAGATTCTAGAGCCTTGATCAGTGCATGGCAATGGTGGGGAAAAGTGTTAACTAGTTCATAGAGGCTCATTTTCACTAGTGTTTGGTAAATTTGTTTAAACACTAAGCACTATATGAATGTAAAAGTGTTGGAGGGAGAAGCTCCCAGAATGGATACTTTGGGTTTTAGTGGTTGTGAAAGTGAGGGTAGAGATGCTTGGTTTTGGTTGTTGGATTGAGGGGTTTAATGGTATGTCCATGGGATGGTTATTTTAGCTTTTCCCTTATCCTTCTGTTAGGCCTAAGATCTGGTCACCATATGAATAATGTGGATAAGGGGTTTATTGGGTTTGGTGGTTGGGAAAGTAGGTAAAGTTTGGGTAGGTTGGGTTGATGGTAAGATTGGTAAACTAGGTAAGAAGGGTTCATCTGATAATAGATCATCCTCATCATATGGGCTATGAACAATGGCTTGGATATCTTAGTGCCCTATGGTATACATAGATCAAGCTATCATTAAACCAGGAGGGTTTAGGATGAGACGAGTCAAAAGTTTGATTGGAGGTAAGTTAATGGAAGAAGTTTGAAACAACCTTTATAAAATGGTTGAATAGGATTCAAGCAAAGGTGTTGAAGGTAGTGAACTATTGGTTTTAGGAATGGGAACCTTCTTGGGCATATATTTTATTTCAGGAGTTGTGTTTAGAGGAATGATTTTAGTTGGTGGTTTTGGTTGGGTTTGCTTAGTTATGGTAGGTCTAGGGGTTGGATATTTTTATGTGGAGGAAGTTTTAGTTATATGTGGGAAATTAGAGGTAGATAGGTTAGTTAAAAATAATGAAGAACTAGAGGGTTTGATGGGTATAGGTGGACAAAAAAAGGGATGGTTTCCTAGAGGAAGAATAGGTAATTGGAATGGTAGAAGGATGGGATCCTAAGATGGAAGGTAAGTGGGATGGGGGTGGTATGGGTCTAGTTCGATGGAGAGGTTTGGGTGACTCTACATTCTTAGCCTTCTTAGTTGGTTTAGTTGGAGGTTTTTTTGGTGGACTAGATGGGGTTAAATCTAACCTCAAAGGGGGGTGAGTATGAGTAGGTGTGGGAAGAATCCTAGGTTCTTGATTGGTTTGGTGAGAGGGGCATAGGGTGATTTGGAAATTTTAGGTGGAGGTGGTTGGGATGGTTCAATTATGGTTTTGGAAGTGGTATTTGGTGAAGGGATAATGGGTTTAAGGGTGGATTCAAGTGAAGTTGAAGATTCAGGTTTTCTTTGGTAAGGAAGTCTAAGTTGAAGCCAAAAGGTGGCTCTATCAAAGTTAGTTTGGGAAGTGAACTCTAAATTTGTACTAGCATAAAAAAGGGCTTGTAGATAGGTTTAGTTCCTTGGTCATTGGTTTCAAATCTTAAACCCTTTGGTGGAGAAGAAAGAATGTTTTCTCTATCCTTATTTTTGGTGGATGGATCCAAAATTGGTGGTTGGATAGGTGAGGTAACCTTCTCTTGGTTTGGGATAGTTTACAAAGAAGGTGTGGATGGTTTCAAGATGAGGGAGGTAGGTGCGTTTTCCCCAAGTGAAGGAGTGGGCATGGTTATTTCCTTTGTTTGGGTGTCCAAATTAATAGAGGGAAATTCTACCTCTTTAATGGGTGGAGTGGAAGAAATGGTTTTCTCCTTCGGTGTTTCCATCGAAGGAGAAGGAGTTATGGTCTCATCATGTGAAGAGAGAGGGGTGGTTGATTCCTCTATTTGGGTATCTATAGGAATATGAGGTGAGTTTACTATTTCCATTTGGATGATTGAGGTAATGGTTCGTTCAATAATGGGTTTGTTATTAATATCATTGATTATGTGTGCCTCATGAGAGTGAGAGGATTCTAGTTTATTGTCATGGTGTTGGGTGGAAGGAGTGTGATAGGGAAAAGGTTTGCAAAAAATGTGAAGGGACTAATTAGGAGGTGCATTGGGTTCAAACATAAGTTCTCCATTATCAATAAAATTTATGACAAGACTTTTGAAGCTATTCCATCTATTAATGTCATGTCCTATAACACGATGAAAGGCACAATGGTCATTTTTATTTTACCAACCCGGTACGGGGCAAGAAGCATCAAATTATTATGGTGGTTTAATTTGTGGGATTTGGATGAGGTTGCCTTTGAGCAGTTTATCTAAACTTGATGCAAAGGTTCTCTAATGGGAGTGTATTATTTTGAAGGGGCTCGATTCTAGTTTTGGTTTTGTTGATAAGAAGGGTTGAAAGAATTGGTTTGAGGTGATTGTTTGATAGTTAGAGGTGGAGCAATTTTCAGAACAACTGAATCGGTGGATGCTTTTGCCTTGGTATTAAATTCATTAGTGGTTTTGGTGGAGGAAGGGTCATTGGATTTAAAGTTGGAATTTTTGTTCTATAATTTCAATGTTCCTTTGTCAATGACCCAATTTTATAGTTTACATGCCATGGTGAATTCCTCATCAAAATTTCTAAAGGTTTAAACTTGCAAAGTGGGAGTTATATGTTTATCACAACCCCGAGAGAAGAGTTCAATCAATTCAGGTTGTGGTAAGAAAAAGTAAGTTGGGATAGATGTGTGTTGACTTAAAGGTATGGTTGAGGTAGTGGGTTGAGGTTGAGTGGTGACCCTAGTTTTAATGGGTGGAAGTGTTTGAGGTATAGAGAGCACCAAGTTCTAAAATGGTGTGGAAATTGGTGGATTGGTTGAGATAAGGGTAAGGGTGGATATAGGGGTATAAGGTAACCCCATGGTAGGTAGAGTATATGTAACTAGTATTAAAGTTGAACCTATATGGGAAGTGTTGGGAGTGATAGAAGGTGTTTGGTTGGAGGTTGGAATATTGAATTAGGTTTGGATCATGATAGTGGATGGGATGTTGGAGGAAGAAGAGGCTTGGGTAAGCAAGGGCTGGGTTAAGGTGGTACCCACCATAATATGGGGAGGCATACCATAAGGGTGGTCTAAAGGAGGACCCAAAGCAATAGAGGTACGATGAGGTGAGTTGTTAAGATAATGTTGAAGGGCACCAAATTATTGTCAAGAAAGGCAGCAAAATCTACATCACCCTTGAAAACAACTAGGATTTTGGAGGAGGGGGAGAAAGATGAGGTGAACCCTCATCATTAGAATTATATTCCATGGAGGTGGAATAAGAAGGTGGTGGTTGATAAGTTTGGTTTCTCAATTGTTGTCTAGTAAAGACCATATGAGAAGATAGGAAATATGAAAAAACTCACACCTCAAACAAAGATCAATCAAAAGAAAAGAATTCAATGTAAACAATAAATACACTAAAAGTGCATTAAATCCTATAATTCTTTTTAGATCGCTTTTAGTTTATGCCTTAGAAATTATGAGAAGGGAATTTGGCTTGTAGATCATGTCCTAAAAAGGTAATCTAAGGTTGGTTTCAGGTTGTTTAGGCACTCAAGAGAAAAATCTATGTTGAACTTTGGTACGTGGCTTGGTATTGGGGCATACCCCCTCACTTCATGATCCCATAATGATAAGAGTGTCAAGTGCTTAGCCAAAATATATCAAGTTCAGAGTTTATACTCAACTAAAGAGCTGAGTTAGTTCTCCTTTTGGTGGTGAAATCCAAGTAGGATAGCTGGGAAGGGGTAAGGTTACTACTAGGTGATGAAATCCTAGTCGAGCCTTGTCTCAGGTATGTTTTGATGTGTTAATTGTTTTGTGGTTTGGCTTAGTGTGTGATAGCAAGTGATAAAGCTATGATTTATTACTTCACCCACTATGTTACTATATGAACTAAGATAAACAGACAATCAATGTATGAAAGAGGTTTATTTTAAGCCCAAAAATAAATTTTCAAATTTCATTCGATGAACAAACAATAAAGGAAGGAAAAGGTAACTAGGTCCCATCGGGTATGCCAAAATGTTTCAGTTAATTTCACTCATTTCTTAGTTTTGGAAGTAATGAAACTAGTAATAAGGTGTGTAGAAGAATACCTGGTAAAGTGTGTGCATGAATCTAGATGATGATGAGAACTCCTCTTTGGCTTGGAAGGAATAACTTGTAGATAAGAAAGACACTAAAATGAGAGATTTTTAGATGGATAGTTGAGTGGACTGCCTAGTGTGAGCTAGATCTAAGAAGCGTATTGCTTGCTAGGAGGTTGTCAATTCACTATTATAAAAATTAAGTTAATATAATTGAAAATAAAGGATAATTGCATTCAATGATATGAAAATAAATGTATGGAAGAAAGAGAAAGTAAATAATTGTTAAAAAATAACTAAAATAGCAAAAATTAGGTCAATACTTATGCTAAAAGAGTTGGGGTCTGGTCTAGAAAATTAGAAAGGATACTATGATCAGGCAGAAATAGAGAAAATTGGGTTTGACTGGGGGTAAGGGGTAAAAAATTAATTTTTGAATTTTTATACCATATTTACCGATGATGATCAGGTAAACTAGCTACAGTTGGGCCTAATCATCGGTGGTTGGGTGACTGGCAATGGTTGGGGTAAACTATTAGTGGTTATGTAACCATCAGTGGTTGCCTATGCAATTATGGAAATGATCATAATATAAAGTGCAAATTATATTTTTAGACAAATAGGGGTCTGTTATGGGGTTTAGGTATGGAGAGTAAGATACTGATAGGGTTTGGAAATTAGAAAAGATATAAATCAACCAAACAAGCAAAAGATACCTGAAACTTGATGATGTAATGTTGAAGTGATTTGGCTAGAGTAACAATACCTTGGCTTTAAAATGTGATTTTGATAAAGCTTCAAGTCTCCAATGACATTGCTTTCTCACTCAAAGGATGTTGAATACCTATTTTCAAGATTATGGATTCTAGATTATGGATTGTCAATCCATTTCACTTCCTCCTCTTCTCCTTTTGTAGGATGAAGTTGATAATTGGGATGGAGGAAGTTACTAATTTAATAAGGTGATAAAGCTTCCATTTCATGACATTTCAAAGCAAGTTTTAAAATCAAGTTTTCATTTAGGGAAATGCTTATCTCACACAAGGGCTATCAATTCTTTAGTGCTTAAAAATATGTCTCGGGGCTTAACCATCGATGATCAAGCTAATCATTGATGGTTAGGTTGACCATCGATGGTCAAGGGGTCAGAGGAAATCAATTTGAATTAAATGGTTTAGTTAATCATTTTAGGTTAGGGGTCAAGTTAGTAAGTGAGTCTAGTTGATTAGGTGGTCCACTAGATGTGAAGTTAGGCAAGGGTCAAAGAGGCATTTTGACATCAAAATTTGTCGTGTGCAGTTTTTGAGTATCTAAATTATGAAAATGTATCTTTAAAGGGTTTATACACTATTTTTACTTGAATATGACTTTTGAGACTTATCTATGTGTAGACCTTTCATACATTTATTAATAATGTTTTTATCATAAATGTGGTATATTTGTTTTTTTAGTTGTACATGTGATTATATAATGTTTGTTTTTTATATATGTATGTATGTATGTTGGGTTTGATTACTAGGGTTTTGAATGGATTTACATTGATAGAACCCAATGTCAGATATGAGATTGGTCTATCTCATTATATGTTCAAAATAGGATATTGAGTCAGAATGAAAAGACACTTATGATTGAATAGAAGGATAAAAGTGATAAAAAGGAAAATGTATTAAGTGTGATATATAATACTTAGGGAAAGAACCATAAGTTTATAGAGATATCATCTATATTTTTGTTTAAATTTTTATTTTAAGTTAGTCATCACCCCTGGATGTGTGTGTGTGTGTGCGTGCGTGCGTGCGTGCGTGCGTGCGTGCGTGCGTGCGTGCGTGCGTGCGTGTGTGTGTGTGTGTGTGTGTGTGTGTGTGTGTGTGAGATCATTAACCATAAACATGACTTTTTAAAATGAAACCATATAAAAATTGTAATAAATTATTAACATTCATATAATGTAAATATAAATACACAATAAATGCTCAAGAATCTAATTTTGGTGAGGATACTTAGCAATAAAAGATTTTCAGGTTGTTATTTCTTTTATGTCAAATGGATTAAAAATAAAAAATATTAATGCTATTGAAACCCCCTTAAATGTAATAAATTTACAACTTATTTGGTTAGTCAGACAATATAGACCCATGTTAAAAAACCCTCCATTATCAAGAACCAAATGCCTGTGTGTGTGTTTCCAAGCTATGTATTTTTTCTACTTCTGTTTTCCACTTAAAGATTGAACTGTGTGTTATAACAAGTTTTTTTTCTACTTCTGTGTGTGTGTGTGTGTGTGAGATTTTCAAATGAGGGGATTTGTGTTTTCCAAAAAGTTCCAAATTAACTTTGATAATCCACCCAAATTTATCCGCCATTTAAAATCACTACAATACATAAAATAGGTATTTATTGTTGAAGTAATGTAGTCTGCTTCCTAAAAATACATTAGCTAGGGCAAAACCTTGGAAATTAAGGTGCAACAAGAGATAAAAGGCCATTTATCTTCTTCGTCTCCCTAATACATTGTATCACATTCATAAACCCTCATTATTTGTAGGTTACACCTCCTCTCCCTAGGTTCTCCTTTCCTCTAAGCACCTTTCCTACTTTGAAATATATGATATATAATATGTGGATGCCTTCCTTTTTTGTATACTATAAAATAAAGCTGTATTCCAATAAGGGATTAAGTTTGATAGTGGTACCAAATTCACACGTATGCCAAAATTGTTTGTGCCATGTTATGTGTTGTGTGTGTGTACCACTGTGCTTTATTTGCTTATGTTCCTCATATCAACCCAACTAAACCAATGTTTATGCATGATTATCCTACCACATTATCAAATAATTAATAAGGGAATGTGTAATTAACCATAAACATGACTTTTTAAAATGAAACCATATAAGCCAAAATTGTAATAAATTCATTAAAATTCATATAATGTAAATATAAATACACAATAAATGCTCAAGAATCTAATTTTGGTGAGGATACTCTATGAGAGCCTCATTTAACATAATATTCACTAGTATTAATGCTCTCTCACATCTATCTACTAGTCCCTTAGTTAAAGGCATTGCATTATTTACATCTCCACCACCTCCAATTGTTTTTATTATTTCTACAGGTGGGTATATTATTGCTATCCTCACCCCTCCCCATCATACCATAATTATTAATACTATAACATGTCATATACCTTTGGATGCATGATGGGGACATCTTACCCATCATCATCAACCTCTACTATCTATGTAAGACTCCACTCTAATAACTCAATCAGTTGTTCAGGGTATCTCCTAGATATCTTCCACACTAATATGGATAGAGATTTTTCTTTCCCCACCATTAACTGGTAGGTTACTCATTCATATTTAAATCTCTCTGTGTATTCATGTCAATCCCTATATCACTATTTGACTTGAATCTTCTTTATCTCCCTAAAATATTTAGGCGATCCCAAGTGCTCTCTATATAAAAGCCATTTGTTATTGGCCTCCTACAGATTATCCAACATATTTCTATAGTTCGTGTGTCTCATGAATTTTTCCTCCTCATACATGGGACTAATTATTCAAACATATAAATCATAGAAATTTATTTCAATAACAATTAAAAATAAGGGGTGCAATTTTAAGGCATACTAAATTTTTATTATCAAATATTTAGAGTGATTATAAGTTTCTATTTTTGTATGCTTGTACCAAAAGAGGACCTAAGTGAAAGATCATAATTGTTACTTTGACTATCATATGAAGAGAAGGTGAAGTCTTATAAATTGGTTTGGAACACTCACACACACTAGAACTAAATTAATCCATGATTATTGTATACACCTAAATCTTCTCATTAATCCCACTACTTATCTTAATTAATCTCATAACCATAATAAAAATTAAATAATTAAAATTCCATTCTCCATTATATCTTTCCTACATTATTCTAACCTTATTACACCCCCCATGATACATTAATCCCTTAATTATCCCATTAACACCCCATTAAACCACTAATCCCACCTCTTTTACTAACTACTTGCCCCACTTCCCAATTTAAAATTCAAAATAATCTACCTAACCCCCTAGCCAACCTATCCATATCCTCTCCTACACATCTAGAGACTTAAACCTTCCTAAACCCCTAAATAATCCTTCTTAACTACTAATCAAATCTAGAAGCCTCTAAAATATAGAGCCTTCTCTAACTTTCTAGAATTCTCTAAACCAGAGGGTTCTAGTGAATTTAAAATTCATTTCAATTCTCTCTCACCACCCTATAAATAACCAAGCATGGAGTTTGGTTGAAATAACTTGAGAACCTTGAAACTTGCATGTATATACCAACTCTCTTAAGCCTTCATACTTCCATTGCATCCACACTATCCTTGCATCCAAGAAGCCATTAACCCATTCATCCTGAAGCCACATTATCAACCAATCTAACAAGCAAGTCAATAATCATTGGAGAATCCATTTGAAGATATTGGATGGAAGACAAGAGAATAAAGGTTATGTTAAGAGTCCTTTTATAATTTTTATTTCTTCTATATTCTCTCCATTTGATGTTTTTGTAAGTTTTGGGTTAAGTTGCTATATATAGTATATTGAATCTATAGCTCAAATTTATAAGCATACATTGGCGACCATGGTGGGAGCCCTCCCTTAAACTAACCCTTGTGTGTGTAAGATGTTTTGAATCATATTGCAGGATAGGTTATAAGAATATTGGGCTCACAAAATCTTGAAATTTTCACATTCTAGATAGATTGCAGTTTTACACTGTAAATTGCAATTTTGCATAGGCGGTTTTGCAGATACCAGTTGTAATTTTGATTAACAGCATGGACCTAACTGCTCATTTTTAACCTCCTAGGTAGTTTTCTCACTTCTTTAAAAATTTCCTCTAGACAATTTCAATTTTGAAATGCATTTATGGTTTTACTAGTATAGTTGTGATTTTGACTAAATATTGTATTAAGGTCAAATATTAGGCATTTTGGCTTCTTGTTGGTTTTTATACTATGAGATAAAATGGTTGTCTTGTAGGAAATAAAGTTTTTGTCACTTTTATAATAATAAAGTTTTTTTTCTCAAAACTACTTACAATTTGCAACATTGAATCCCATCTAAAGTTTTGCTTCTGTAAAATGTAGTTTTGATTTGGGCATAAATCACTAACTAAACTTGTGTTTTGGATCTCTGACAATTATGTTATCTTTGTTTGGTTGTGATATGGTTTTTGGGAAGTGGAGACTCTGCTCAAACAAACTCATTACCATTTAAATAACCTTTTTTTATTATATTATGCAATATCACTTATGCACAATGGTGGTTTTGGATCCTAGTTGTGGTTTTGACAGTTGAAGAGGTGATTTTGCTAGTAGTTAGATAATAGTTGTTATCATTCTAGTCTCTATTTTTTTAGTGATAGACATTTAGATTTCCCATTTTATTTAGTGTCATAAGTAGTTTCAATATAAATTTATACCTTTTTACATAATGTATATATTATAAATTTTAATCTGTGCAAAATCACTTCTCGATAGAAGCAATCTTGATTCTCATAAGTAATTTTTAAGCTAGATAGGTGATTTAGAATATATTTGGGAAACAATCATTCAATTTTAATAATTTATCTTTTTTAGTTCAGAATTAGGTTTTATAAATAGCTTAAATTTCTATAGAGACTTTGTATATAATTATAACATTTATAGTAAATTGTATATATAGTCTTTATTTTTCCTAGAAGCAAAACCACTTCTCAAAGAAGTGGTATTGATTCCCAGAGGTGATTTTGAGATCTAACATGTAGTTTTGATTTAGAGAAATTTTATAATACATCTACCTGATTAGTATTTAGTATAGACTTGCTTTAATAAAATAGAATCTATTTTAGCATTCTAAAAAATTTCATTCATATAATTTATTATTCTTCTTAGAAGTCGCTAAATTCTCTCTCAATATCTACAGTATTTATTTCTAGTAGTAGTTTTGAGTAACCATAAGCGGTTTTGATTGACTACATGGATACAGTTAGCTAACTGTCTGCAAAACCACAAATCTCTAATTTTCAATTTTGAACTATCAGTTGTGGTATTTCCTCTCTGGAATCAATTTTAAAAATTTGACTATATAAAAGTGGTTTTGCAGGTGTCAAAGGTGATTTTGATTGATTAGAAACTACTAATAGTTTTTGTGCAGGACACTTAAGTGGGAGGCCCTAAAATTAGATTTCTAACTTGTTTATTTGTAGGATCAAAGCTTGATTTAAAATTTAGATTTTGAATTTGTTATATATATATATATCTTTGATTTGTTTGTGCTTTTATCTCACATAATTAAATAGTTGGTTAAATAAATTCTTGTTTGCCTATTAATTACCCAAAATATGATTTTTTAGGGTGAAACATGATGTAGAATTCATCCCCATGTACTTGTGTAATCCTTAGGGGTTGGTGACATGTATTTCATCATCACACATTAAACCACACTTTGTGTTCCAATGGAATATAAATATCAGGGACAACTATCATTAGGCCAAATGGTTAACCGCATATAGATTTTCCATGAAGGGAAAGATTTAATTCTTTGATTAAAAAATTAGATAGTACCCTACATAGATTTAGGCCCCACGTACCTTTCATATATCAGGGATGCCCCTAGAAACCTTGTGTAAACCTAGCATAGGACCTTTTCACCATAACAAGTGACTTATTGTTAGAGTTAGTATCAGCTCCCAAGTGACCATCAAGTGCAAATTGGGGTTGAGAGGATTCAAGATATTTTTTAATGGTTCCCCAACCTACAACCTCACCCATAAAGCTATTAGATAGTGCAGTCATCAACTTACACACCTTTTCATTTACTAAATATTAGGGCTTGTGATTGGTGTGATTGTGTGTGTCTTCTTAGACCCATATTTTTTGTGAGATGAGTCATCCTTATCCCTTTCTCATAAAACATATAATAAAACCCTTAGGACACCTTTCCATCTTAGGGATAAAACTAAACAATTTTCATCTTTATCCAATTCTTGACAATCTTGAGGATCAATTTTTTTCTTATGAACTAAGCCATAGTGGTCACCCATCCCTTCCTAATAGTCTTAGAATCATCCTATTCATCACTTTTTCCATACCAAAACACACTACCTAAATTAAATATTATCAAATACTATAACTCTATTGGGTTTTATCTAGCACCCTATCATCTTATCATCCTACTTATTCATAACTAGCACCCATCCAATCATCATTTTGATAGTGTGAAAAATCATCTAGTTATACACACTAAATTATGTTCACCCCACTAATTATACTAATTTATGCTAAATTAGTCTAATTCCTATATGTCCTAGCAAAAATACCTAATTACCTAATAATCCCCATCCCATTCCTATATCCTATAAACCTTTACCCTATTCTAAAAACCAATTATTCTCCACATTAAACCCCTAATAGAGTTTATTACCTATTAACCTATACCCTAAACCCATTTGAAAATTTAAAATTCATATTTATTCACCTACCACCCTAGCCTCTCTAAAAACCCTAAACCATATGGCGAGATTTCTAAAATTGGAGGATTCTGGAAATCTTACCCAATCTAGCCCCTTCTCTAAAATTCTCTAATTCTATAGATTTCCATGGAATTAAAAATCTCATTGAAATTTCCTAGCCCTTGATATCAATGGCCCAAATTTGAATTTGGACCTTTGATATTTTCCTCCTTGCCTATAAAACCAAGCTCTCTCTCTACCCTCAAACTAATGGGAAAATCATCTATCAAGCCATCAAGCTCTCATATTTCTACTATCATTACATCCACAATAGTCTCTTAGCTCTCATCCAAGCAATTATCCACTTCACACAAGCATTAGAAGCCATTGTCAAGAGTTTTCAAAGTAATCCAACATCCCAACCTTTTGATATCAAATCATTCAAGCACAAGTCTTGGAATGGAGGCAAGAAGAGGTAAAAAGGATGGCAAGCATGTTTTATTGATTTTGATTTACTTCTTTTATCTATTCTTATTGGTACTATTAAATTTTAGGTTTCATTACTAAGTTTAGTAATATTGCTTGAACCTAGAATTTGGTGCACATTTTGGTGACCATGGTGGGACCACGCTCTGAAACTAACAATTGTGCATCTTAGAATCCTTTTTGCTAACCTACAAGTCAAATTGGGTAAGGAAAATCATGAAATTCGATGCTTTTACACTTACAGGTTCAATCTATGTTATTGCACTAGTATTCATGATATTACCTTGTGTAGTCAAGGTTTTGACTTGATACTTGAAATTTTGCACTAACCATATGCCTCAACCACTAGTTGTTTGCAAGTTTTTGTCCTTTGACAATACCACAACTTGTGAGTTGAAACTTTACATAATTAGTCATGATTTTATCTAACGAAGTCACAATTTTGATAACAGCTAGTGGTCTATGCTATAGGTTCAATTTTTTGACAAAATCATGACTTCATAAGTCATGATTTTACCCTATGAATTATAACATTGTTATCAAAAGTCACAATTTTGTAGCTCTTGAATGCAGGCATTAAATCATTTATTTTACTTATTATGTCCATATGCCTAACCCTTGTGTGTTGGTTTTGAGTGTTCCTGAGGGTTTTTGAGTCTCTATTTTGTAGGAAATTTATCATTACTAAATCTATAATATAAAATCTTTTATTTTTGCATCCTTAAGGGGGAGATTCTATTCTAAATACATATTTTTTGTTAACCCCATTCTATAAAATTATTTTTATGTCTCTATAATCTAACAGGTGCAACAAGGAGGGCCATCCAAAGGATAAAACATACAACCTTCCTTATCATTTTATCAACCATCTACAAGATCATGAATCATAAAATCCTGCAAGTCACAATCTTGCTCTGTGTAGTCACAATATTACATCTTAGAAGTGATTTTGTCATTTTGTCTATCTTGGCTTTAACTCATCTACTATTTTGTCATTTGCAAATCCATAAGGTAGTCTTCAGATAATATCTAAGTAATAAACACTTTGTTCATTTGGTTGCTTACGATTTTGATTTCATTTGAAAATCAAAGTGTCCATTCTAAAATTTTTGATATTACAAATAAATCTATTTTAGTTTGCCCTAACTATTTGTAAATAAACACATATAAGTAATCTATCACATGCATAACCATCTATCTCTATCAAAGTGTCAAAATATAAATCTAGAAGTTTTTTTGATTTACTATAAAACCACAGCTTATGTTTTGCATTCAGTATCAATATTGTTGGTTCCAGTCATGATTTTGTCTAACAATCATGGTTTTGAAACTAACCATCATGGTTAAGCCAACCACTACAAAATCACAACTCATGAATCATGGTTTTTTCCTACAAGTCATGGTTTTACACAATGTAGTTATGATTTTGTAGCCATTTTTGCCTTTAAAATTGTTCCTTTTAGTGCATTTTTTTTAGTCATTTTTGGTGAATTTTGAGTCATTATAGGCCTCCCACAAGGCCTAAATTGCCTTTGGTGGTGAGGGGCTCTACCTCTCAACCTTACCTTGTACCATGATAGGGAATGTGCTAAGGGTGCTACTCTCAGACCCCAAAAGGGGAATTACCCCTTAACCCCACTGCGGGCCTATCACCCCCAAACCCCTGTGTCATGTCCCACTCACCCCAAAGAAATTATAGATCCAAGCCATAATTTTTTTAGGGTGTTTTATTAAGGCATAATTTAATAACATCTTGTTTCTTGCTGGAGTAAATCTAGTTTATATTTTGTCTTACTAACATTATTTTTTTTAGGTTAAATTTTGGGTCCAAGATTTTGCTTTGCAAGTTACCTCTTTTGAGTGCCACCTAAACTACTAACTATGTGCTTGCAGGCCGCATGTCAAAGAATCTATTTAGCACTTTAAAAATTAAATTTTGATTATCTATTTTTTCTTATATATATATCACCTTATTGTGAAAAATCATTCTATGTATATACTTGTGTGTGTGTGAGTGAACATGTAAATAATCATTATATCATGCTCCTCACACATAGTTAATTAACTAGTTAATTAATCATATCATGTGTTTTGATTGTTTTTTAACCCCTCCTGCTAGGATAACACATGACGTGGAATTGATCCCCATGCATGGGATTAGTTAATAGGGGTTAGTGTCATAGATTTAATCATCTTGCATTGACCAAACTTTGTGTTCTAGTGGAGTATAAAAACTAGGGATAGCTATTTTTAGGATAAGTGATTGACCCCATATAGGTCATCCATGAATGGGAAGAGTTAACTCTCTAAACTAATCATTAGACAACACCCTATATGGACTTCGCCCCATTATACCTTTGTGTATATCAGGGATGCTCCTAGAGAGCCTATTCAGCTTAGCATAAGACCTTTTGATCGTAATAAGTGTACCATTGTAGGATTCAGTATCATCTCTGAAGTAGCCATCAAGTGTAAATGGATTTAAGAGGGTTCATTTGATATCATAATGCGTCATCAACCTACAGCCTCACCCATGAAGCCATTGGTTGATGCGAGTATCAAGTTATACACCCTTGAGTTTACTAATCATATGTTATGGTTTGCTTGCTTGGGTGTGTGTTGTGTTATACCCATGTTATTTGTGAGTTGAGTCATGTTTCACCCAAACCCATACACACATATCTAAGTCTTTGCACAACTCATGTTGTACATCATAGCATCTTGTATATTCTTACACAATCATCCTACCATCTTGTATATCCTTGTCATCCTTTCAATGAACATCCTTTCCATTATCTCATCTCCTATCTAAAGTATAGTCATATCTTTCCCATAATTCTCAAATATCCTAGTCACACCTTGTCCTAAGACCACCTCACCTTGATTTGTCCAAACTTGACCTTGTCTTATCCACCTTTTGTTTCACCATAGTCCTAATCATTCCCATATCATCTAGTCTCAATTTTATCTCATCATTGACATCATCCCCTTATACATATTATCCTCTTATATCCTCGTAATTGTCTTTATCTCATCCCCCATCTTGTCTTCATCCCATCCTAGTCCAACCACCCCCATTTATCATTGGTCTCATCCCTTATCCCCTCTATCTTATCTTGCACATTCTTATCATCATCCCTTAGTACCTATTATCTTTGTATATCCTTTTCATTATCCTATCCCATATCCCATCTTATCTAATCCACTCATTATTTGGCATGCCCCCATCACCTACATCTTATCTTATACATCCTTATTCAATCATCCTTTGTACCTATCACCTAGTATAACTTTGACATCGTACCATTATGTATATTAGATTTATATATCTTTTTATTATCCTATCCTATCCTCCATCATCACTTTGTCTTCATCCCATCCATCCATCCTTAGTCATACCCTTATCACCTACATACTTCAATCCATCTTACATACTTACCCAAGTCCACATCATCAACTACTTGTCTTCACATAGTCACCTCATCCCTTCCTAGTCCAACCATATCCACCCTTCATTTATCACCCCCCATCACTCACATACATTTATCATCACCTTGTATATCCTTGTCATCATCCTCTTGTAGAATTTTTCATTGTCTTATCCCATCGCACATCTTATCATAGCCTAAACATAATCACTCATCATTGACCACATCCCCATAACCTACATACTTTTTACATCCTTCTAGTCATATTTTTCCTAGCACCACCCATAATTAGCCATCCCCCCACCACCTAATCATATCTTGTCATCCACATCCTATTCACATCTTGTCCTAAACCCATAATCAATCCCTTGTTCGTGACCTTGCCTTCATCACCCATCTAGTTTGCCCTCATCCTATCTTATCCTAGTTAGCTTTTTAAGTCATAAATGGGTTTACACCATCTGCATCATTCCCTAATCATCCAAATCCCATCATCACCTATCTATACATATCCTTATTTCACTATCCTACCACCTTCACCACATAGTCATATCCCATCCCATCTTGAATAACTTGATCTTAAGGTTTTGAGCTAATCTTGTTATCTACATCATCCTCTCATTTTAGTCCATTATCATTCAATCAAATCTCATACCTAGTCAATATCCTATTGACATCTTATCACTCTATCAGTTTCAATCTAATAAACCCATCATCAATATAATCATCCCTAGTCAGATCATCTTGCCTATTCATAACTAGGACCCATCATATCGTCCTCTTGCTAGATTGAATCTAGGCACCCATAAAATCTTCAATCCTTTTGCTAGCTTGAAACCTAGACATTGTTGATAGGTTTTTAACACCTATTATACTACAAGATTGAAATATTATCATAGTCTTTGATCCATCAAGTCTATCCCATCCTCATAATCATCCATCTTGCTTTTAGTAAGAGAGGGAGAGAATGTTTGAACAAGTTTTTTAGTGTGTTTTACACATGTATATCTCTATTATACAATAAGCAAAGGTTTTAAATAGAGCAATGGCATGAAAAAAAGGAATATTCTAGGAAATAAAATTATTATTCAAACATATACAAATGTAATAAACTTTGGAAGCTACTCTAAGTAATATACGAAAAACCTATTTTACTAAAATAGTTCAAACCCTAGCATATACACTACACAAACAAAGGAGTTTCAATTTATAAAATAAAGTGCCCTCAGATCAAGAATAAATATGAAGTAAAAATGTTCTACTGACTAGGAATCCAAGCTAAGAAGTAATGTAGGAAGAAGACCAAGCTAGGTGCAAGATAAAATCCAAACCAAGAGCCAAAAGTTGTGGAGGAGGTGAAGGAAAAGCCACCAATCTATGGAAAATCCAATGTAAGGAGCACAAAATTAGTGAAATGGAGTCTTTATCGAGCAAGTAGCAACATAAAATCTTTAATAACACTATCAATATCAATGAGAATCACCAATGGAAGTTGTAACAGTATAGAGCATCCCCAATCACAAAGGAAGCTATTGTGCCAAGCAAGAATCAAGAGAGATTCAAGGAGGTGACCAAAATTTCAATGATTTTATCAAGTGGGAATATCAGAGCAAGATAATGATCTAGATATAGGATCAAATTAATGATAATGAGGCATATATCCCAACCCTAGTATGTTAAAAGACCTAAAATAGTTGTTCTTGATCATTTAGGACTAAATAGGGCACTTTTACATGTGTTTTGCCTAAGTTGTGGCCTAGGCCATAGATTTTATGAAGAAAACATATGGCCTAGGCTACAAGTTTACTCCCTAAGCCATGTCCTAGGTCTAAAATCCACCTATGATGGTTAATAAACTCTTGAAAGGGCCTTGGTGGGTACCTAAAGAGCCTCTCTAGCATGCAAAAGCACTGCAATAGACTAGGGATGTGTGGGGGATGATGATATCATGTGAGGAAGGTATAATCAAGTGTTTTATGACTCTAAGTGAGATAACTAGGGTCAATAGTCTACATGTGAGCTAATTTGTAATCATAGGTAGAAGTAGGGTCATGGGAAGTATAATTACATATGCCCCCAAAGTACAAGTAGTCAGTGTTCAAATGAACAAGGAGTCATGTGAAGTACTTGGAAACCACACCAAAGAAAAAAATCAAGTATAGAAAAGAGAATAGAAAACATCACCTGTACTTACCAAAAAAGGATGGTGATAGAAGAATGTTGATGGTGTGATCCATAGGTGAAAGTGCAAATGTTGCATAATCCAAAATCTAGCTCCAGCTCTAGCTCCTATAAATAGGGAACATAAGTGATATCAAAGCAAATCATACTATCTAAAATGACATTCACTAAGGTGTCAGCCCTAATGTTCTCCTTATGATGGATATGGGTGAACTAGATGTCCTCAAAGGAGATAAAATCACATGCCACCTTGAGGAAGGGGAGTAAGTCAAAGCTAAGGATGGCCAAGACACTGATGAGTTGTGACATGGCTAAGAGTGAGTTGGAGAAAAAATGCACATAGCATGCACCTAATTCATAGGCATCAATCAAGGCACCAATGATTACGTGATACTTAGTAGGATTATTCATCTCACTAATCAAGAAATGACTAGCTACAACAAGCTCATGGCCCCACATATCATTAATAACCTAAGCCACAAATAGGTTTCCCTGACTATTGCCATCTATGTGAATCACCACTAAGAGGTGCACCATGATGGGGGCCAATGATACAAGACAAGAAACTATAGAAAGTTTATCTCAATGCAAATAAAAGTAAGTGAGTTGCACAAGGTAGTCAAAAAATGCAACCAAGCCACAATCAAAGTGGTTAACCAACATCAGTCATGGGAAGAGGCAACTAGGTAAAGTGGGGGGAAGTTCAAAGAAGATGAAGACTAGTCAATAAGACCAGAGCAAGTCTCAAACCACTATAACTATCTAACACCGCCAACCTATAACCAGGACAAAAAAAGAGAGAGGGAGTTAAAATGGATCGACTAAATGAAAGTAGATAAATGACTAACTAAAAAAAGTAGAGAAAGTAACTTCTATCTTTGGGTGCCCACGAAATAGCGCATGGGCCTGAGAGGTTAACAAGGACCTAGAAAGGGTGTTGAGGACCACAATAGGGCTAGAGCAAGCCCAAGGAAACATTAGATTAAAAAATTAAGGCCACTAATGCATTTAAAATGCGCTAAAACCCCTAAGACAGAGATCTCATGGTCTAAAATATAAAAAGGTCCCACAAGGTGCATCTAATAAGGATTGTATGGGCCTAATAGGCTAGAGGACCTGGGGGTCCAAGAGACCAGAATGGTCCCAAAAATAGACCCAGGAAAGCAAAAATGGAGCCAAATGGAGACCTAAAAAGGCAAAAAAGAAGGTTATTGGCCTAGGCCAAGGCCTACCTAGGAAAACCCATGGCTTAGACCACTACCAAGATATAAAATGTATTTCTTGGCCCATAGCCACGCTATGGTTTAGCCTAGAAAGCTTGGTCTAGGATAGAATGGGCCACAAACAAGCCTGGGGAGCTTGAAAAGACACAAAACTAGCCCAAAAAGGAAATGGAAGGGGGAAGATAAGAAAAAAAATGTTTGTGTGCATGAAAAAACATAGTTTTCTTATTTTATTATGTGCACAACTAATATAGGATCATGCTTTCCTCGTCATTCAAATGCTAAGACAAGTCAAAGTGCGAGAGGCAAGAAAGGCATCTCAGCTAGTAGAGCCATAGCCACTGTGCATGGGTCAACTATGAGAGAGTGTCTTAATGCTAACCATAATGAGAGGTGAGGAGGGGTGGTAGGAGGCTTATGATAGACAAGGACTAGCCAAGGAAGGCCAGAGTAAGTCTTAGGCAACCACAACCACTAACCCATATCACCTATGGGTATTATAGAAAAGGAGAGAGAGAGAGTCAATAGAGGGCTAGCTACTAACAAGCAATAGCCCAACCAACTAAAAGAAGCAAAAGACTTTGCTTTTATCCCATAGTGCATCTTAGGAGGAGTACATAATCTAAATGGTAAAGGATACCCACAAGGTTCTGATGATGGATGCCATGAGAGGGGTAATCCACTAAATGGGGGCCTAAGGAAGGTGTTTTAGTAAGCTGTGAGACTCACCAAAGCACCACAAGCGTAGGCTCAGGCCTACTCCTGAGGGTAGGATGCCACCTCACCCTAACTAGAGTTATGCCCCCAAGGTAGGCCACTGCTTGGCCTACGAAGAGTCCAAACAAGAGAGGAAAGGTGTGAGGAAAGAGATGGAACGCCCATATCCTTAAGTTCACCAGTCATGACCCAAAACACAAGAGTGTTGAAGGTAGGGTCATTAGAGGTTAATGAGACCTCTAAAACCAATCAATTAAGAAGATGATGGCACATCTGATATGTGGGCATGAGGTTCTTGTAATCTCTCCTCTCATTGATCAGGTTGAGTGCTAAGCCATGGATGGAATATCATGCAAGTTCAAACTCAGTGACTCTAGTAGCCTCAACAAGAGATACATTGAGAGAAATAATACTCCAATGGGAAAAGTGGGATGTAAGGGGGAACTTAATATTTAGGGAGATGTTTTGGAAGAGGTCTACAGAAAGAGATGAGCTAGCCTAGCATCATGGAACAAAAGGAGTCAACTGACACATGTTAGACTTCAAAAGAGTGAACACTAATTAATACTCAACTGAATCATAATGTTCATCCTTGAGAAAATGATATTTAGACACAAGGGGTGTGTTGGAATCCATAGAACCCTATAAGGAAATAACCAAAGACTTGCTTGAGGGCTTTATCTTTATGTAGAGCAATGCTTAGGTATCTAGGTCAACCTTCATGGTGTGAACCTCACCTTCATACATAAACTACACCATACAAAAAGTGGTTGATGTGATGGCTTGCATAGCAGTAGTCTAGGGAAGGCCAAGAATCATATTATAAGAAAGATCCAAATCTAACACAAAAAACTCAATCTTGACAATCTTGGGGCCAAACTTGACCTAGATCTTCATGGTCTCCACTGGCATAACTATGTCATTGTTAAAACCAATATAGTTATGGTGAGATTAAAATATCTTCTTTCAACTAATTTTGAGCTCATTGAACACATACAGGGGCAGGATGTTTAATGTAGCTCCTTCATCAATAATGCACTACTTTATGTGGTAATAATCTATATAAGTCCTGATGTAGAGTGGGAAATGAGCCCTCTTTTCAAGAACTGAGGAGTCTAGAAAAGAGGCTGGGTCAAAAAATAATATGGGAGGATGAGGGTGTTTATGTGTATCAGATTTGAATAAAACTTTGACATCATCATGTAGTAGAGCCTCATGAGGGAGACCAAGCTCATCAAAGATGAGACCCCTTTGTTCAGGGCAAAGGTGAAGAAGGTCCCAAATGGATATCCCAATCGAGAGGCCCTATAACTCATCTATGATGGAGTAACGATGTTGTCTAGCCTAGGGAGGGATCTTACGTTGAAAGTCAAATCTAACTTTGGGGTTTCCTACCCCCATGGGTTAGATGGGAGGTCTAACATGACTAGTTTCTCCAACAAGGTTGGTGGCTAGATGGAGCATGTGGTGACAAAGCACTCATACCTAGTAGATGTTATGTCGATAGAAAAAACAACCTTTCTACTCTTGCACTTGGCTTTTCATCTTGTGATAACCTAGGAAGAGGAGTCAAAAAAGGTAAAAGAGCAAGAAGGGGAACATGGGGCCTTAGCCTTTGATTTATTATTTTTCTTCTTCTTCTCCTTGTCATGGTCAAGTAGAAGCTATTTGAAAACATTCAACTTACAATTAGATTTTGAAAGAGGAGAACTATGTGATAGAGGTGAGGCTTGCCCACCAAACTTCTAGGTGACACAATTGTTATCATCATACCCCCTCATCTAATGGAAATTGTAAAACTTGGCAGGGTCAAAAGGAAATACCATTCATTATTTTATTGTGCTTAATTCAAAATCATTGTTTTTAGTTGGATTCTTACTTAAATCATTCACCTCACAGCTATCCTTCTTTTCCTTCTTCTTGGGAGGATAATCAGTGACACCATCATCAGTCATATTATAGTTACGATCGCATGATGAGGATGACTTTTGGGTTGGTATAGGATGCATACCCATACACACCTCAAAATATTTGATCTTAAAACACTCATTAAAATCTTCATCATAAGAGGTAGCTTCATGCTTGATGACCTCAATGTGAACCTCTTACCTCAATGCTCACGTAAATATATCATAAAGCTCATCATCTAAGAACCTAGTCCTACACATATGAATCACTAAGCATCATCTATGCACAAAATCAAAGTTTGACTCACCCTTAGCCTAAGCCATAGAGGTGAGTGATTAGATGTCAAGGTTGAAAGGCTAAGAGATATCAAATATTGGAAGAATTCATCCATAAGGAGCGAGAAACTACAAAGAGAATCTAGAGATAGATTATATAACTAGATAAGAGCTTTGGCTCATAGAGAATGAGCAAAGAGATTCAACATCATGCCTTCATCTTGTTCTCAATCTATATAGACCATCATGAAGACCGTGATATGCTCTATGGGACTAGAGTATCACATCTCATTGAAATTAAGAAATTCAAGGATAGGAGTAGGAAGGGGAATAACACACACCCAAGGGGCTAAAGGATTTTGATAGAGATCCTCATAGGCACGGTTGATAGCAAGTTGGTGGCAAAATATTAGAGGGGGTTCATAAGGTTGATGATGTTGTCTATTCCCATAGGCATCACCATGACCATTACCATAGGTAAGATGATTCCAAGGAGGTTTCTGATGAGGAAGATGCTCATGACAGAAATCATCTCTATTATAGGGTGAAGAACGGCCATAGGAAATGTGATAGTCCCCATAAGTTTGATGGGAAGACATGGCATACTCTTGGAAATGGTCATGATGACCTAGATCTCCATGGTGCTAGTCATGTTCCATCATATGAGGTTTAATTGATGGTTGTTGATTCTCTCTATATGCATCCCATGGATCTCTAGTCTGTAAGTGGTGATCAAAATAAGCATGCTCATTGAAAACTCTAAAGGACTAATAGAATGGGAGGAACCCCCTAGATGAGGACACCTCATTGATTTAGGATACCTATGACCCATAACATGAATATGAGGTTGTTCTTTCTCTAGAGTCTCTAACCAAGAAATAGGCAAGGAACTCATGTGAGAACTAGTCGACGCACTCAAAACTAAGTGGGTGCAGGCTCTATTTCTAGAGGAAGCATGTTATTGACTCTTAAGGGGAGAAATAAGCACTTCATTCACATGAACAAGTCTATGGAAATAATTAATGACTTCACATAACTCTTTAGGCATTCACTACACAAGGATATCCTCATCACCTTGAATGGGTGAATGAGGCATGGCACGAGGTTGAGATAGAACATCCTCAGATGAATGAAGCTTAAACTAGTGAAAAGGAGACCAGTTCTATTAGTTATAGTCCTGCCAATATTGATCCCTTTTGAATGTGAGAGGGTGTAAAATACCATGCTAGGTTGAGGCAAGCTCCTGGGTCCTATGGTGTCTATGGTATTCCATTATAAGTGTGGCTTGCTCATTAGTGAACTTAAGTATGAGACCCTAAATCATTCAAGATTGGTGTCCCAAATGTGGGAGATCAGCCATAGATATAATGAAGCATGAGAAATAAGGAAGACAATAGAAAAGTCAAAATTAAAGAGAACCAATAGGGATAATAACACAAAACCAAAGCAAAATACAACAACCAAGGTGAGAGCTGAGACACAACTGTAAGCAAAGCCTAACCCCTAACAGAGGGGACTTGGCTAAGAGAGATCTAAATGGGATAGAACTAGTGTAAGAACATATGTGAGGTCCCATCGGTCATGCCAAAATATAACTTCAAGAATCTAAACGGAACCATAAGTGTTTGACAGGGTGATAAATCAAACCACTAAGAGGCTAAAAGGCTCATGGGTTTTATGGGCTATAGGAGGTCTATAGTGGTTGTCCAATTTTCCAACTTATACTAAGATATAAAAAAACTGCAAACCAGGTTAGGGATAGTATAAATGAGTGCACAAAGTATGTAGGAACCTCTAGTGGGTCCAACCATAGTAAAACAAGTGTCTAAAACTATACTATTGGTTGCATAAACAATATGAAAACAATAATACTAAATGAAGTGAGATAACTAATGAAATGTAAATCTATCAATTAAGGCACTTTGAGGCCAAATTAAATATGTTTTTTGCAATAAAGACATTTTCAATCAAGGTTTCAAGAGCATGCCTATTCTATATTTGAGCTATCCTTTCAAATCAACACTACTATTTTCTAATCATGTTATGTTATAGTTTTAGCAAGAGAGGGAGAGAATGTTTGAGCAAGTTTTATAGTGTGTTTTACACATGTATATCTCTACTATATAATGAGGTAGGGTTCTAAAGAGAGCAATGAAATGCAACAAAGGAATATTTAAAGCAATGAAATTATTCTTCAAACATATACAAATGTAATAAACTTTGGAAGCTACTCTAAGTAATATACAAAATAACTATTTTACTAAAATAGTTCAAACCCTAGCATATACACTACACAAATAAAAGAGTTTCACTTTTCAAAGCAAAGTTAACTCAGATCAAGATCAAATATGAAGTTCAGATGTTCTACCAACCAAGAATCCAAGCTAGGAAAACATGTAGGAGGAAGACCAAGCTAGGATCAAGCTGAAGTCCAAACCAAGAGCCAGAAGTTGTAGAAGTAAATGAGAAGCCACCAATCTATGGAATAGCCCATGCAAAGAGCACAAAATTGGTGCAATTGAGACTTGATGGATCAATTAGCAACCCAAAATATTCAATAAAACTATCAATAGTAATGAAAATCACCAATGGAGTCTATAGTAGTATAGGGCATCCCCAATCACAAAGGAAGCTATTGTGCCAAGCAAGAATCAAGAGAGATTCAAGGAGGTAGCCAAACTTCCAATGATCTAATAAAGTGGGAAGATAATATCAAGAAAGAGTCTCCAATTAATGATAATGAGATGTATATCCCAACCCTAATCCACAAAAATACCTAAAACAAGTTGTTTTTTATTGTTTGGGACCAAATAGGGCACTTTTGCACATGTTATACCCAAGCGGTAGCCTAGGCCATGACTTTTGTAAAGGAAACATGTAGCCTAGGTTATGGGTTTCCTCCCTAATCCATGGCCTAGGTCCAAATACCACCTATTATGTTCAATGATCACTTGAAATATACAAGTGACTGGCCTATGACTCTAAGTAGGATATCCAGGGTTGGTAGCGTACACATGAGCCAATGTGTAATCATAGGGAGGAGTAGGGTCATGAAAAGTAAGATTACAATACAGTTGACCATCCTCTTAATGTTTGGATCAAAGAATAAACAAGTTATAAGGTCTTGGATCCTATATTCATATGACACCAATCTAAATAATCACCCCCACCATATATAATTGTGTATGCAACTATTAAACCCCATTTCTGCTCCCTATCTCATCATATCAACCATCTCGATCATATCCCTCTTTCACATCCTATATCCCATTATCAAAATCATGACATCATCCCATCCATACCATATCTCAAATCCTTAGGCAACATTCTCCCTCATAGTGGTTATAAAGACACCTGGTCAAAACTTTCAAAGGATGTTAAACTAAGAATCAATAAAGGCCACCAAGACATGATCCTAGCATCAGTATCTCTCGAATTGGTATTATTTAAGGATATATCTAGTATTATCATTCCTTCATCTCATACACATATCTAATAAATCTATATTCCCATAAAATTCAAAATTTAAAAAAAAAACATTCATCCAATGGTGAAAACCAATCTTTTGGCACCTTGGGCAAGTACCATGATGAAAACTAGTTTTCAGTGTCATGGTAAAATAATCAATTTTCCTCATTATACCTTAACACCTGGGGGAACAATCCACCTTCCTTGTCACATCCCTTGTCCACCATGTCTATATCACCCATCCATGTCCTTTGTCAATCTCCTCCATCACACTTATCATCCACCATCATATCTTGCATCCTATTATGTCCATCCTTTCTTTTAGTCTTGACCATCATAATGAAGTGGATAGTGTCTCGATTATTGTCCCAAACTACTATTCACTTATCTTCAAATGGACACTTAGGCAAACAAGAATCTATTTCTTTCACAATGTGGTCATTGACAATCCCTATTCCATTCCTCCTTATTCTGCCTCATCATCATCCTTTTATCATCTCATCCATCATTCCATCTATCCTTATCTTGGTTTCTAGGCATGGTATTTCCTTTGCTAGTAACCCCATTTATATAGTGTACATACATATCTCAAAAATCCTTAAAATTTTGAAACATGTCAAAAACCATAAAAATTATAAAAACTTGAAAAAGCCAAAAATTATCCATGAATTCTTGTCTTATCCCAAATCCCCTACTCACATCCATCTCTATCCATCTCATATTTTCACCATCACTAGATACCACATTCTGTCTTGGAACCAAATCAAAGTGGTCACCCATCTCTCCATATTTTTATCATCCTTGGCATAGGTATTATTGGCACACATCACCTTGTCAAATATTTTAATCTGGGACCCATCACTTCCTTATCAATGCCTTTTCATACCTATCACCCATCACATCACTCTTTGCTAGTATGGAAGGTACTTGATCCCATCACTATCGTATCATTGTCTCTTCATACCTAGAACCCATCCAATTACACCTTCATGATGAGATGAAGATGAGAAGGATAAAATCATCTTCATCATCTCCTAGTCTCCTTGCTAGATTGGATCCTTATAGGGCCTTTTCTATTGGTAATCCTTGGTTAGCACTTGTCTAATCACCTTCCTTGGCCACTTTTTTATTTGATTTTGAGATTAAATCAATATTCAAATACCTTATCATGTCATCCATCCTTTTATACTAAATTAGGGGCAATGACTCATCCTAATCCTCCTCATGCTCATCCTATCTAAACCTAAGTCTATCCTAAGTCCCAATTTCACCATGTTCATCCTATTCCAACCCATCCCCCAATCACTCATCCCATCATTAGATAAGACATTTTCGACACTACATGTAAATACTTGTCTATTTTACTTGTTTTGATCTATTCATCTTGTTTGTATATCTTTTATCATGTATATATCTAGTTTGTCTTATGTCTTATACAAAGGTAATCAATTGTACTCAAAGGAGGATTGTTTGCATCTTGTTTGCATCATGTCTTTTTATCTATTAGGAAATGAATAGGGATGTTATGAGGACACCAAAAGTGCCCTCGAGGATGCAGAGTTTGCTACTTACCCATGCACTTTGGCATATATCCTCTTGGTCATGTTTATATCATGGGTCATACTACCAAGTGCCATATATAATGTATTACTTAAACTATGATGAGCCTATGACATTCATTATGGCTTGATCACCTATAATCACATCATTTATCATCCTCATCCTCTAATCAATCATCCTTATCCCCATTTTTATCTAATCCTCTTGACATATCCAACTAACATCCCATATTTTATCCTTCTCATCTTCATCTCATCATCTGAATCATATCCTTCACTCACAAGTTTAATCATCATCACTTTATAATCACTAATCGTCATCATCTCCTAGTCAGAACTACATTGTCCTGAGGTTTTTTTAGACTATGTAGGCATCAGTTGGCCACTTTTTAGTGCCCAAAGATAACTTGACCGCTATCTACTCTCTTGCTCCCTTACATGTTTCTTCACTAGGGGCATCATCACTACTCATTGGTCACTTGATCATATCAATTCTTCTCTATCATCATTATTAATTGATTTAGCTTTGAGATATACCCATCATTAATCTTATCAAGTCAGTCTTATCCTATCCAACAGCTCTCCCTTGCATGCATCCTTACTTTGGATATATCTAAATCTTACAACTTTTTAATCCTATCATCATTTTTTTATGGTTGATTCCCCCTTAGAATGTGTCTACAACCATGACACCCATCATATTTCTTCCCTATGCATGTGTCCTTTCTAGGGGCATCATCAATTTATAGCTCATTATTCAAGTTTACCTTATCTTCTTCATTGTTTATCCCACATTTGGCATCCCACCCCCTTATCTATCCATCTCATCTCACCCCTCGCTTTTTCTTTTTGAGTGGCCATCCATCTCATTCTTCCCCACATGTTCCCTCGAGGGGGCATCATATCCCCTATCATCATCTACTAACAATCATCCATGACATGGTTTTTCTTTGAAATACCATTACTCCTTCCATTACTTCTCTCAACTCACAATGCCCTTTCATAGAGGGGAAAAATTTATGCACCTAAAATCTCTCACTTTATTTAATGTCACTAATATTCATATTAGTCAACACTAATTTTGTTAATCCCATTTTATTCTATTTCATCTCTCTAATTTATCCCCCTTTCCTAACATTTATCTAATATCCCCCTTCTATTATCCTACATTGACTAACCTTATCCCATCCCACTCCTTCATTAATTATTCTTAATCCCTATTCTCCTAAACTAATCCTAGTTATCTATTATATGGGAATTTTAAATTCCCATAAACCCACCTACCCACCTACTAACCTACATGCTAACCTTTCCTACATCCCTAGTCCCTAATCACTTACCTAATCCCTATCTAACTCCCACCTAATCTTCCATTATCCCTAGACTAATAAAGAAGCCTCTAGAATTGGACAAAATCCTCCAAGACTCTATAAGTCTCTAAAATAGAGACTTCTAAGGAATTTAATATTCCTTGAATAATCCATGGCCATTGATCTCATCCCTCTAACTTTAAATTTCAACCCTTTATTTTCCCTACATAATCTATATAACCAACCTTCATCCTCCATTGAAGCAATCTAAGGATCTCATAACATATTCATGCCAAAATTAGACTTGAAAGATTATGAGGAAGCCATGCCAAATCAATAGTCAAGCATCCATTATGAAATCCTTCATCCACCATCATGCTATCACTATGCCAAAAATCTGAGTCTACATGAAATTAATAATCCATTTGAACATCTTAGAAGGAGGTATGAAGAAATAAAGAATTTGGTAAGTTTCATATTATTCTGATTTGTTTATAGGATCCTTTCTAATAGGTAGTTTGTGTTTTGAATTGAATTAGCTTTTTTAATTCATATTGTGCTCAAAATCCTACTACACTAATCCTCTCACCATTCAATCTCCTTACTAGGTTAAACATTTATATGGTTGCCACATTGGTAATACTTAATCATTATAGTCCTTAAAATCCAAATCTAAATCCCATCACATACACCCAAAACATCTTAACCACTCTAGCTTGGAACTCAAGATAGTTTTATTACTCAAGGTCACATCTCTTTATGTTTCATATTAAAACAACACTTGACCATCTTTACATCACCCTACAGTATCCATCATGCCAATCAAGAACCATTCCCAAGTCTTAATATTGGGACAAGGATAAAACCAGGAGGATGATGTCCTAAGGACACTAGGTGAACATAGTAGGGACAATGAATAAACTCAAAGCAACAAGCATACTCCTAGAGAGGATGAAAGACTTACTAATAACTTCTTTAATTTTGATGAAGTTAGAGCCCAATTCAACTAGTATATATATGAAAATCATGATCAAATCCTCACCCAAGTGATCATAATGGGGGGGAAATTACCTCCTACATTTAACCCTAATCTCTTACATCTCATTTGAACACCATCTAGACCCAACACTCCTCATCTACATGTCACAAACTAAGAAGAGGGGAACACTGAGCTTGTGGACCATGAATAAGATCTATAAGAATAAGAGGAAGCCCCTTAAAATAATTACATTGAGGCTAATATAAGGCTATACACATTGGAGGATCACCTAGACCAGCTAACCCAATAAATTAAATCCCTTGCCCAAAATCCATTCTAAAAATCAAAGACCCTCATCACCCATAAAAACAACTAGAAACACTAATTTTGACATGTTAAAACCAAAATCAAGCCAAACTCATAATTATAATCCCTAGATGGATCCCTAATTTACCCAAGAGTGTAAAATGATAAAGGAAACTCTTCAACAAATTGACCCTTTCACTTAGGTAATGAGATATAGATATGAAAACTTTTGCACATCCCCATTAGACATGAGCATTCCATATATACCCTTCCTGACACACTTTGAAGTTCCAAAATTTGATTAATATAAGGGGAAAGGGGACCCACATGATCATGTTCAAGATTTTTATGTATCATGCCATGATGTCACATACAATGATGTTTATCTACTTTGTATCTTTCATAAAAGTCTCATTGGACCTGCTCTTGAATGGTTCATGCATTTACCTAAGGGGTCCATCACTACTTTTGAGGAATTAATGGAAAAAATTGTGAGACATATATCTTTCAATATAGAACATGTAATTTATATAATTGATCTATACAACACTAAATAAAGTAATGGAGAGAGTCTAACATCATTATTACAATGATGGAGGAGCCTAGCCAGTCACTTATGGTGTACGGTCCCTGAAAAATAATTGGCCAAGATCTTCATTGATAATCTAATTGTAGAACTGAAATGTCAATTGAAATTAAAATGTGCAAAATCCTTTGATGAGATTATATAAAAGGGTATCCAGATCAAAAAATCACTTACCGAAAGGGGAAAAATAAAGTTATAGACCCAAAATGAACAAAGTCAAAATCAAGATAATACTTTTTTGGGTAAACCAAAAGTCTTCAATAAGAACAAGAATGTAGTTGGGGATAGTGTTACTGATTCAAAACATGTATAAATAGTACAAAAATATTCCCCTAGTACCAAAAATCAAAATATCTCCACTATTATTGTGTCAAAAGGAAAACCAAGGCCAAGAGTGGGGAAACATCATCTTACTAGTCTTGGTGTGCCCATTGAAATGGTCCTAAAATAGTTAATTATTGCCAATATGACAACTCTCCCAGAGATTTGACCCTTAGATGATAATAAACCATTCCCTAACTAGTATCGTGAAGATGAGTTTTTCCAATACCATTGAGTCAGAGGGCATGATACTAAAAAATGCATGCAATTAAGACATTTCATCCAGGATTTACTATAAAAAGGGTGGATAGAAGTTGAAATACAAATTCAAATGAGTCAATCTAAAAATAAACAATTGGGGATATATTAGGACCCTCTACCAAAGCATGACTAGAAATAAAAGAAACCCCTAAGGGATCAAGGTCAAGCCTTCACCTCCAACAAAATTGATTATCACTCCTCTCATATCAATACATTAACACCATCAAAATCAAAGGCCCCCAAGAGCCCACAAATCTACCATCTCCTATCCTTAAAATTTATAGGGCCAATATTGAGTATGTAGTCACTATAAGATGTGACAAAAAATTTAATTCCTGGAGCACCTTCAAAATATCCACCTGCTTTGTCATCTCAAAAAAACACCATCCTTGAGAAAGCTTCTAATTCTTTAGATAAGCCATATGATATTATTTGGCAGCTTGAGAAGACCCTAGCCCAAATCTCCCTTATGGATCTTCTCAAAACCTCTTCTATGCATTATGAGATACTAAATCATGTCTTAAATGAATTAAAAGTTTCTAGGGATATTGACATAAAGCAGTTTCAAGCATTGGTGGGTCACTTAGCTCCATCACAACAAATCACCTTTAGTTCTTAGGATATGCCACCAATAGGCCCATATCATAATTACCCTTATTCATTGAAATCTCCATCATAAATCACAAAATCCTGTAGGTTCTTATAGATGGAGGATCTAGCCTAAATTTGTGCAATATTGAGTTCCTTAAGAAGTTGGGGTATTTAGAATCTTCACTAGGGCCTACTCTAATAATGATAAAGGCTTATGATGATAATGAAAGGCCATCTACTAGAATAATATATCTTTCCATAGCTATGAGACATGTATTCCACCAAAAATTAATCCATGTACTAGATGTAGATCTCCCTTATAATATGGTTTTAGGACGCCCATAGATCCATGAGATAAGAGTGGTACCCTTCACCAATGTCTCAAATTCCCACATTCAGGCATGGAGGTCACCATCCCAAGTGAAATCAAACATTTTCATAGCTTTCAAATGGAATAATAAAATTATGGTCTTTATTATCCAAGTACCCAAAACTCATCTTATAATCCAAAAACTATGAAATATGTCCACCCTGATGTTCTATCACCCACCTCATCTAAGTCACCAAAAATCACTTGCTTGAAAATTATTTCCAAGGGGTGTGAGGAATATGAATATAATACTCTTTGCATATGATACCTTCCACTATCTCCACATAATTATGGGTCCCCAACTATGAGACAAGATAAACCTATTTTTTATCATTTTGGGTCGATTGCCTTCACAAGTGAAGGGATGTTATCAAAATAATATTTTGAGGAACCTAACAACTCTTGGATTATTCATGAAGATGGGGCCCTAAATTTTCATAATCAAAAGTATCCCCAGCTACGTAAAATGCTTTAAAACATGAATTATAAGGGTAAAGGACTAGGTCTAGAGGAACAAGGAAGGTTGAAACCTATTGGTGTTCAAGAACATCTAAGATGACTTAGCCTAAGGTACAAACCACTAGGCATTAACCTCAACTCTATCATCATAGACACTTCGTTGATTCTTGAAAAGTCTACTTCTGATAAAGAAGTCAAGACAATTTCCATTTATAGCCTCTATGAAGACTTGACTACCATAAACCTATTCTCTTACAAGTCCATCTCAACTATCTCCATCTCCCTCTACTACCCTTCACCAATAGACTAGGATCAGAAGAATGGGTCACCTAGGAGCTTGAAATTTTATGTTGTCAAGTGATCACAAAAGGGGATTCACTAGTAGCCTAAATGAGTCTGCCTATTTTAGAGAGCAAAAAGAGTCATTAAATCAAGTAGAATAATAAGAATATGATGAATTTGATCCCTCTCTAGATATGGAATAAATTTAGCCAAGTCTTGATGAATAAGAGCTTTACCAAGGTCTAGGTATAGAACTCCCAGCTGAGTTTTCTTCAGGAAAAGAACTACCACCACCTTTAGACTATATTCAAGATCAGTCACCTTACCTAATTAAGGAGGTCATAGAAGTTAATATTGGAAATGAAAACACTTGAATAATAAAATTGGGGGTAATTATCACCTCTAACGAACAACAAACTCTTATAGAGCTTCTCAAATAGTTTATTGATATATTCACATGGAGCTACTCTGACATGCCTATATTAAATCCCACTTTGGTGCTGCATCATCTTTTAGTACATACAAATGCTAAACTAACTAAACAAAAGCTTTGAAAGATGCACCCCAAGGTGGCATTATTAGTCAAGGGAGAGTTACAAAATTTCTTAGAACCAGGATTCATTAAGCTAATAAATTATTCTGAATGGGTCTCTAATATCATCATTGTTGAAAAACCATAGGGGGGATATGAAGTTATACTAAATTTTAATATATAAATAAGGCATGTCTAAAATATGACTTTATTTTACCAAATATTGACATGATCATGGATTATATAGTAGAATATGAAATGCTCTCCCTCATGGATGTATTTTCTAGTTATAATCAAATCAAAATCACTCCTGAAGATTAGCATAAAACTACATTCATTACTCCATGGGGACTTTTTACTACCAAGTGATGCCCTTTAGCTTAAAAAATGTAGGAAGAACTTACCAGATGGACATGACAGTCATTTTCTATGATATGATGCATGATATTATGGAAGATTATGTGGATGACGTCTTAGGAAAGTCCAATCTCGTAGCAGAACATCTAGTAGTCCTTAGACAAATCTTTGAGAGGCTTAGGGAATATAAAGTTTTGTTAAACCCAAATAAATGGGTGTTAAGGGTCACATTAGAAAAGTTATTTGGATTCATAGTCTCTTAGTGAGGCATAAAGGTAGATCCTGCTAAGGTGAAAACTATTATTGAAATGCCTCCACCTAAAAACCTAAAGCAACTATAGAGCCTTCAAGCAAAACTACAACCCATTCATCAAGTCAGTTTTTAGTTGGAAAATAAATGTCACACATTTACTCATCTCTTAAATAAAGGAGCTCAGATTGAATAGAATTTATAATGTCAAAAGGTGTTTGATAACTTGAAGTAATATCTATTGCAGCCTCCAGTACTCTCACCACCAATATCAAGAAGGCCTATGGATTTGTATATCTCTGTTACACCATGTGTTATATGGACTCTCTTAGCTCAACACAATGATGAATGAAAGGAAAGAGCTATTTATTATTTAAGTAAAAAACTTATCTCATACGAGCTTAATTATACCCCTATAGATAAAGCATGCTTGTATGTGGCCTTTGCATCACAAAAACTCAAACATTATATGTTAAATAACAAATTCAAGCTAATATAAAATTTGATCTACTTAAATATATGTTATCTAAGTCTTCCCTAATAAAAAGAATGGCTAAATGGATTATGTTATTAATTGAATTTGGCATCGAGTATGTGAATCAAAAATCCATTAAGGGGAAAATTATCATAGATCAATTTGCATTAGTACCCATATCAGACACAAAACCATTGACAACAACCTTCCCTGATGAGTCCATACTAACAACTGAATAATCACCAAGATGGCAATTATATTTTGATGGATCTTTTACTACGCATGGTTTAGGCGTGGTATTCCTTTTGGTAGAACTATAAGGTGATCTAATCCCTAAATCTTTTTGAATCTCTTTCCCATGAACCAATAATATATATGAATATGAGGCTTTAATTGTCATATTATAACTATCCATCCAATAGAATATTCTACATCTTCAAGTCTTTGGGTATTCTTAGTTGATTATCAAACAAGTCAATGAAGAGTTCCAAACCAAATATGAGAAGTTACTTCCTTAAAATCAAATGGTTAATCAGTTAAAGCAAAATTTTGTGTTTATAACTTTTGAACAAGTAACAAGAGCAAGTAACAAAGTTGCAGATGCAATGGCCACTCTCTGGTCTTAGTAAATATCCTAAAAGGTCTCCTTAAAGGTAAATTTTGGTTGAAAATTTATTATTACTTGCACATCAAGAGTTGGCTCTTTATCAAGTTTGTGCAATTCATGATCCCAATCAACCATGTTACCACAACATTTATGCCTACCTCCGTGACAATACCCTTACACTAGATCTTAACCATCACCAATGCAAAGCCTTCATCTAACATGTATCCAATTAAACCATCCTCGATAGCACACTCCATTAGCAAGGCTATGATAGGACCCTATTAATATTCCTAACATCAGAGGAGGCTCTTCTTATAATCAAGGAGATTCATGAAGGTATTTGTGGAGGCCATGCCAGTGGGATGGCCCTAACCAAGAAGTTACTCTGGACTAGATATTATTGGCCAACCATGGATCACAATGCTTTTTAGTATGTATGAAAGTGTGTAGCATGTCAAAAACATGGGAATCCCATACATACTCCTGCTCAAGAGCGTCAACCTATCATGATCCCATGGCCCTTCTTAATATGGGGATTAGATCTTATTGGAAAGATTAATCCTACCTCATCTGATGGACACAAGTTCATTATTATAACCATAGATTATTTTACCAAATGGGTGGAAGCTATGCCATTAATATACACCACATGCCTACAAATATCTAAATTTATTAGAATTAAATTGTTTACTACTTTGAAATCCCACCAAAATCATATCTGATAATGGAAAATATTTTAAGAATTAGGATGTGGAATACATGTGTAATCAATATCATATTGAGCAAATTTTCTCCACACCTTATTACCCCTAGGACAATGGCCAAGTAGAAGCAACAAATAAAACACTTATAAAAATACTCAAGAAGATTTTCAAATATGCTAGAAGAAATTGACATCTACAAATATATCTAGCACTTTGGTCATATAGAAATGGCATTTGAATGCCAACTAGGGATACTCCATGTTCTTTGGTATAAAGAATAGAAGCAATCTTGCCAGTCAAAGTTGAACTCCCCTCATTACATATATCTTTATGTGGCATAATAATGGATAATGAGTATAGAAAAGACTAGCTACAAGAACTAGAATTATGGGATGAGAAGTGTCCAAATGCTCTTGATCACGTAAGGGAATATCAAAATAAACTCAAAGGCCAATATCACAAGAAAATCTAGTCTCAAAAATTTAAAATTGGTGACGTAGTTCTTAAGGAAAATTAAAAAAACACCAATGTTGAACATGAAAAGAAGGGAAATTTTGAAGTAAATTGGCTTGGGCCTTATGTTATTATTGCCAAATTTGGGTCAGGAGCATATAAATTGTCCACTCTAGATGGAGATGAGCTTGATGAACCAATGAAAATTAAGCATCTCAAATGGTTCTATACATAGAGGGCCTAAAAATTTTGATCCTCTATTTGTAAGAGCCCATACTTGGGTGCATTCTTATTTGTCACCAATTCCCTTCCTATTATTCTTCCTCATCTCCCCTCATTCTCATCTTCTTATCTTATCCACTCACCTCCCATATGACCCTAATCCTAACAAGTGGGTATAAGGTATGTTATTTGAAAATAAGGAGATATGAGTCTCAAAATGGGGTGGATTAAAGCTAAAAGTGAGAATGGGGACACTTTTTGAAGAGTCATCTAGAATATCTAATCTAATTTAAAAACTAATAATTCCATTTTGACATCCCAATCCTAATGAAAATTGATTCTCCTAGATGGCTCTTCTTACTATCAACCTCAATTTCACCAAACTGTACTCACCTCATTCATTACCCTTATCATACACTCACCTATACCTACTAATTTCGTTACTAAAGAAGGGTCATTAAATATTCCCCCTCTAAGATATATAATATACTTTGAATAGAATCTTGAAAAGTTTAATCTAGTTCCTAGGATTATAATTTTATCCAGTTTGAACATATCTCAATTGTGCCCAATTATTCTTGGTCAATATTGTAGGGTGCTTTGTAGACATCCCATTTTGCTAAAAAAATCTTGTATATATTCATTTAACAATGTTCCTTAAACATATTCTCATCATTTCTCTTGTAAATAAATTAACATCCTTTTACATTTTATACATAACAATCCAATTTTAACTACATCACAAGTCCTTTTTACTTAGGTTAAAGTTGTAAATACTTTATATATCCTTTTAAGTCATATAAATAATTTACTTTTCTATACACAAATCTTTTTACTAAGTCATTTTAAAAAAATTTATTATGTTATCTTGTTAATATATAAGTTTAATCTTTTTTAGATTGTCTTGTTTGTAGCTATATCATATAAATATTTATATTAATCATTTATTTTAAGTTGTCATAATCCTTTTCTGTACTTGTAATCAATTTTTCTTGTATTAAATAAGTGTGTAAAGATTTATTGTGTCAAAATTGTCTTTTTTACTTTTCACCTTTGTAAATATTTAGTTTTTTGTCTTTTTATTCTTGGGAATGAGGATGGCCACAAATTACTAGCCATTATGAAATTTGGAATGTCATTAATGGAGTTCCCTCTTAAAGCCCCATGTATTGTGAATCACAGTGACCTCGACTATCCAAATGTTGTAGTTACACTTTTAATCCAACTGCAATAGTAAAACTAGATTGCTAACATTTCAAGTAGTTTTAAGACACCCCACAAACCATATCCCCTAATCATTAAACTATCCCACCCTAACTCACTAACTAATCTATCCACCTCCTTGGTGCAAGAGGATTTAGCCATTACCAATTTGTGAGACATCTAATTATATTCACTTAGGGACTGCCTATCTAAAATCTTAGCATGTGACATAAACACATCCCATTTTATTATACTATCACATTATATCATAAAAATTAAAAACCTATCATCATGTCATATATCCAAAAATCATGTCATCCACATCATTATATACTTGAAATTAAAAGATATCCATATCATTATCAACACATCATCACATACAACAACATCTATAAAACACATAACCATACATCATCTCCATGCATGAAAGTAAATCCTAAAAATTATACTTCCAAAATATATCTAAACCTCGCATGCATATAATCCATAAAATCCAAGATCTAGTCTAACCAATACATCACAATCATTTAAGTAGAACATATAAACACAACATATAACATAATAAATCCCATAATCACATAATGTCCATAAATTCCATTCAAAAAAACATATAATATATAAGCCTCGTGGGAATCCATGTGCTAGGAATGAAATATACATGTCCAAAATACAAATAATGTCTCACAACACTAGATCATAGTTATCCTGGTGGTCTCCTTGGTGGCTGATGTACAAAATGAGATGAGATATTGGCCCTGTAAAATGGATCCCATTAATCTAATAGCACCACACTCTTGTAAAAACCCTTATAATAATGGGCCTCTATGGTCAAATAAGATATCTGACATGTCACATCACCTAATCCTTATCTCTATAATAGGGTGGCCCCCTCATCCCTGGTCCTCTCAACCACCTATAGCTCTAACACCTTCTAGTTGAATCAAGTTTGTATCTAACCTATCTAACCTTCTAGGGCCATTATCTATATATCTTTGGCCTCAATCTACTCCTGTAGGGCTACTATTTATGCATCTATGGCCTGACTCTGACCTAACTAGACCTATAAATATGTTGTAGGTGTATTCTAGCCCTAATCTATCCCAACAAACTGGTAAGGTGAACTAATATCACACCCATTTGACTCTCCTTCTACACTATTTATTGCTATAAATTTTCCACATATAGGCAATATTTATCACACACAGTAGTAATCCCAGTCACTCTATCACCCTCACCCTTGCCTCCTATCATAAACTATCGATCTATGCCTGATCTATCACAATATTAGGTGGATTAAAAGGCCCTAAAACATCAATACTTGTCCCTCTCACTACCACTTCTCTTTTACCCACCTTTTGATCACCCCCTCCTACTCCTTGATCATCCCTATCTACACCCTAATCACCCCCATCAATAGCCATCAAAGCTTGATCAGCCCTATCATGCCCATCATCCCCGCCTTCTCTTCTAACCTATGATTGTGGTATTTGTGCTCATCATCTCCTCAATCAATATTGCATATGTACAAGCCTCCACACTGCTCCTCTCCTCCTAGCCCCCAATAATGGTCTCAAAAATATCTGTGGATGTCTCTAATGCCACCATCCTATATAAGTTGTAATAACTCTAGGATCTATTATAACTTTCTAATAATCTCATACAACATGAATTGTGTTATCATAGTCAACTCATGTCAGATCCTTATTCACTATCTACCTCCACTAAGGCCTCTCTCTATCACTATTGGTGAAAAGGTGATCCTCTCTTAAGACATTTTGTTGATGCCCAAATAGTCTTTTCACACTATCAAGATGATATCACTCTATGATGTAATCTTTTTGTCTTGTCAAATAACACTCCATCATCATATACCTCATATAATCAACATCCTCTAGCCATCCCTACTGGACATGTTGATATGGCATCCAAGTAATTTGGTCACCTCACAAACTATCCAAATCTTGTCTATAAAACCTCATATCACCTACATGAGCTCTCTACACCCCCAAAATAATGTACCATCAAGATATAATGGCTAATAAGGATCATGCACTACTTTCCTATCTAGTGGCCTCTCAATCACCAAGTGCTTCCAAAACTAGATCTATAACAATAATGAGGGTTTGAAGCTCATCATCCCTATAAGCCCCCATATGTAACACCTTATACAAGTGCCCCAACATTATTCATCCCCATGAAAACACTTGATATTCTTATATCATGTTTTTCACTACATCCCATAACCATAGATGGAACCACTGACCACTCTTGTCTAGAAACAATATGATAGTAATAAGAGACAAAAATATAGGTGCTAACCTATCAATAGTCCCATACTTGAAGGCCCTATTAATGTCTATCTATGAATCCTAAACTCTAACTTTTAGGTGTCTACACAGCTGCTACATGTTCATACTGAATTCCCATGACCTTTAGTAGATCACATATCCTCTTGTGGGTAATCAAAATATACACAACACATATTCCAAAGTAACTATCATCTCTCTTATAATGAAGTGGAATGTGATTGTCTTATAATCCATCACTCCATCAATGCCATGATAAGCACCTGATCTATCCTAATGAAAATCATCATGGTAATGTAGTGTAATCAATTCATCTCTATCACTCCATAATCTATTAGGCTCAATCAATACATCTAATACAAAACCAACAATTATTGTAATCTAGATACTAGCACACCTAAATCCTCCTGCACCACAAAAACCTATTATCCCTTAATCACTACAAATGTATATCTCAGCCTGACTCTTTCCTACACCATACTTATCCTACCTACCCATACCTTACATGTCCAAACCTACACCTTACCTTTCCACACCTATATCATAACCCATCTACCTATTTCCCTTTCATCCCTTTACCCAATTAATTATTAACACTAATTTTCATCAAAACTGCTCCTAGCCCTTAGCCCTAACTCATGATTTTATCTAAATCATTCATTGCTTCGTAAAGTTTTTTAAACCATAAGTCATCACCTGTAGTTTTGAAAAAATACTAGTCATCATATGCAGTATTATAATACCATGATTCACCCACTACAATTTTCCAAAGTATTGGGTACTCACTATTGAAACTATTGGTCCCACCTCTATTGGTCTCTGGAACTCTCAAACTCTCTCTCTATGGTGGGAAGCACATGGGATGCAATCCATTATCCTTATCTCCAAATCTCAAATTTACCAAATTCAAAAGGAAAAATGACTTCTTTTTACCCCCCATTTTTTATTTTACCTCCCATAACCGTATTCTCTTTCCCCCTTCACCTTGTTTAGTCCATGATAACCCTTCCCTTTTACCTAAATAACTAATTCTAATTCTTGTTTCCCTCTATCCATCCTTTAATCATGTTTAATCACATTTCCAATAACTATTCCCCATCCCACAATTCATTTTAATCAATTTTAGGGGAATGATCTTCCATTACCCCACTACTTGTCTAACATCTTGAGTCAAAACTACATCAGCATGAGGTCTTTTCAGACTATGTAGGCAGCACTTGACCACTTTTTGGTGTCCAAAGTTAGATCAGACACCAATTCCCTTCCTATCTTCTCTAATAACTCAAATATATTAAATCATGTTGAGCTATGATTATCATCTCAAATCCATCTATTGTCACAAATCATTTATTTTACATCCATTTATCAACTTGTAACTCTCCCTTGCATGTGTCCTTGCCTAGGAAATGTCGATAGCTCATGGATTTATTTATCTATCCTTTTCTTGAAAATATGTCATTATCTAAAGAATATTCCTCTTAAAATATAAATTTGATTGCCTCTCTTCCTGGTATTGGTCATTGCCTAGGACTTATCCTAAGAGGCTAATCATTATCACTCAACTTGCATTTGGGGCATCTTATCATTCATATCTCAACTCGCATTTAGGGCATCCCAACCCTTCATTGTCTCAATTTTATACCCACCCCATGGTTCTTTTTTAGTGGCCATCTAGTCCATTCCTCCCTACATGCCCCCTCAATGGGTCATCATGAAACCTCATTTATATTAACCCATCCATGCAATGGTTTTACTTTGAAAGACCATTACTCCCCACTTAGTCATTATCAATGCCCTTTCAAAGAGGGGGAAAATGTATACACCTAAATCTGCTCATTAATCCTACTACATATCTTAATTAATCTTATAATCATAATCCTAATTAAATAATTAAAATCCCATTTCCCATTATATATTTCAAATGTTAGGCTAACCTTCCTACACCCCCCATGCTACATTTATCCCTTCATTATCCCACTAGAAACCCATTAAACCACTAATTCCACCTCATTTACTAACCACTTACCCCACTTACCAATTTTAAATTCAAAATAATCTACCTACCCCCCATATCCAACCTATCCATAGCCTCTCACATACACCTAGATCCTTAAACCTCTATAAACCCCTAACTAATCCCTACTAACTACTAATAAAATCTAGAAGCCTATAAAATATAAATCCTTATCTAACTTTGTATAATTCTCTAAACTAGAGGATTCTAATGAATTTAAAATTCATTTTAATTATCCCTCACCACCCTATAAATAACTAAGCATGGAGCTTGGTTGAGCTAAATTGAAAGCCTTGAAACTTGCATGCATATACCATCTCTCTTAAGCCTTCATACTCCCATTTCATCCACACTATCCTTGCATCTATTAATCCATTAACCCATTCATCTTGAAGCCACCATTATCAAGTAATACAACAAACAAGTTAATAACCATTGGAGAATTTGTTTGAAGATCTTGGAGGGAATACAAGAGAAACAAGGTGATGGTAAGAGTCCTTTTATAATTTTGATTGCTTTTATATTCTCTCCCTTTGATGTTTTTGTAAGTTTTGGTTTAAGTTACTATATATAGTCTATTGAATCCACAGGTCAAATTTACAAGCATACAATTATAAACATGCAAGATATGTATCTATAACTCTTAAGGGGGGCCGAGCTAATTTAATGCACATTTATTTGGTCTTTCGATGTATCATTTTATGTTGAGGCTGAATTAGGGTTAATTCAAAAGGAGACCATATTTTGACAATTGTGTGCACTTATTCACAAATATGAGAATATATTAAATATATCTACTAAAGGAGAACGGTTTCAAGGAGTTTTAGACTATGATGACCAACAATTGTGTAACTAAACACAACATATATTTAGTTTCTTAGTCTAACACTAGTTTTATTATGTTATATTTTAGGTGCCTAGAGATAGTGAAGGGTTAGGTCATTATTAAGCCTTGGGTTAATTATGGTTTTTATTGGTTGAATACAAAATGAATAAAATCCCTAAATAATGTATCTTTTCATAATAATATAAAATTGATATAGAGATAATTACCATTACACAAGATATATTTTGTTAAAATTGAATTTATAAGTGCATTACACCCTTGGGAGAAGCAAGTGAGCCCATTATTTATGTTTATTAACATTTTTACTTTATATTTTTTGATTCCATTTTCTTGATTATTTTGGAATGCAACAAGTGGTATCAAAACTTCAATCGATTTTTGTAACCACTAAAAATGTTGAGGAGAGTTTATCCAAGAAACAATATAAATTATGTGGTACAAAAGGTTAAGAAAGAAGTGTTAAATGTATTTGATAACCTTAATATTTATTTATATAAACAATCAAACTATGAGAAATAAATAGATGCATGGTTTGATTTAGAAGAAGCCTGTGAGGAATGGTATGAAAACATCTTTCAGTTATGTGAAGATAAAATTTTTAAGCTTATTTTTCCTAAATATACTCTTGTATATGTTGAATCTCAATATAAATTAGATTTAGAAGAGGTATATATTGTCTATGAACTTCTTTTCTATGAAGCCTTTCCAATTTATGAGTAATATTCCATTCGGAGAAATAATGATTTTGACAAAGAAAAAGAAATTGTAGAAGGAAATAGTGAGCTGATGGAAATAAAGAGTTTTTCATAGGAATTTTATATAATGAAAATGTTCACTTTAGTACTACATGCATAATGTTACATATTTTTTGATAATATTAATTATTTGGTAGCTTTGAGTGTATTAGTTGGACCCTTATGGCCTAGTTAACACTTTTAGTGGATACAGTTTTGGGTCCATTAAGTTCATCAAAGAACCATTTTTTTAAATATAATTTGAGTCCATATACTTCATAATATCAAAGAAAAGGAAAGAGGTGGAATAAGAACTAGATTCATGGGAGAGCTTTGATTTGGCTAAAAAACTTTGGGGATAAAACCCCCCTATGTGTAAGGAACATCCAAGCCTGAAACAATGCTTAAATAAAAATAATGCTGGAAATTAAAAAAAATAAATGATGAGAAGACATGTACAAGCTGATAAAGATGATAAAAAATCTTGGCATGACCTAAAGATCAAAAATTAAGGGGTAAGTTTTTTGGAAAATGTGCCCAAAATACAAGGGAAGCCTTAGGAGTAAAAAAAATATGCATTCTCATTCATAAGCAATAACAATAGGTGGTCTATGGTATGACTCTCAAATATTTATTATAATAGGTAGAGGTATTGATTTCTATTCTCATAAGTTAAAACTTTAAACTTTGAGAGTTTGACTAGCTTTGAGGTAAAAGCTATTTAAAGGGGGGTCATGTTGTGTACCCAAACATAACACATATTTAGGTGCTTAGTTTAACAATACTTTTATTATGTTATATATTGGTACTAGAGTGAGTGAAGGGTTAGGCCATGATTTTGACATGGGTTAGTTAGGGTTAGTTGAAAACAAAAGGGCAAAAAACCCATGAATAATATATCTTTCCTTAATAATGTAAAGTAATACAAGAAATATCTTCCATTGTGTGAGATTTATTTTGTTACAGTGAAATTTTCAAGTGTAATCCACCCTAGGAGAAGTAATTACTCCCATTATTTTTGTTTATTAGCATTATTACTCTATATTTTGTATTTCTAATTTTTAGGTTATTTGGAATGCAACATCAACAAAGTAATTTTCATAGTCATGTTCCCACTTTCGGTAGAAACTATCATTTTTGACATTATTTGAAATTGTTTGACCCTTTCCATAATAGTCTGAATGTGGTCATTGCAAAAAAACCTAGTCTAATTTCTAAAATTCATTTTGCACAATTCTAAAACCTTATTCTATGCATTTTTTACACTTATCAAGATCTAGGTAAATTAAATATAGGTATTTATCTATCTCTTCTTATCTATTTCATTTCTTTTGATCATTTATAGTTCAAGGTACTTTTATTCCCTCCCCTTTAGCCATAGTTAGATCAAATCTATTTTTTATTACTATATTTTATTAGATTTACCTTATGCCATCATTTTACATAATTGGCATAATGTTTTTAACACTTGTGTGCCCTTTTTATAAAACATTTTAGTGAAACTATCATTTTTTATTACCCAACCTTGGGGTTTTATACTCTTGTTCCATCTATGAATTATTGTTGTGCTTTTTTTAGTTTTGCTTTTTAGGGCACTCTTCCTTTATTTCCTTCTTAGGTTTAATTCTTTCTTGTTTATAAATTATGCCTTTGCTTAGCTTGATTCATTGTTTCTATTATATAAAATGGATTCTTACAATGTGAATGACACATTTTTATTAAAATAGAATATGCATGCTTTGAATGATTCCAATTATTATTTTACATATGATGAAAAACATATTTATGATATTATTGAAAATATTAAGAACTTGTTATGCAAAATTATTCTTCCTTTGCTAAAGTTATAAAAATGATAAAATAAGTAGCTAGGTAAATCCTTATTGTGTGATTGATAATTCTTCTATAATTTGTGACAATTATTCCCCTCCCTTATCTATCTCTAATCCACCTAGTGTGACTATGTTTGAAACAAATAATAAGCTTAGACCCTTGAATGAACCCTTTCATATTTTTTATTCCCACCCATGAGTTTGTTGTTATAATTCATGCAATATGTAAATTACAAAGACAAATGCAAGATTTATCTCTTAAAACTATTACACACAATTTGTGGGATAATAAAGATGTTATTTATGGAAAATCTATAGTGCATACGATTCTTGATTCACCTTTTCCTCATAATTTTATAACTCCTAAGTTTTCTTTATTTGATTGGCATGGTTATCCTTATTTACATCTCAAGTATGATTTGCTTCTATTAGGAAATTTTATGTTAATGATATATTATTGATTACAACATTTCATAGAAGCCTAATTATTCATGCTTTAGCTTTGTTTGACACTTTACCTAGTGGTTCCTTATATACCTTCATAAAATTTGATTAGGTTTTCCTATCATGATTTATCAATAATAAGGGATCATGTGCCACACTTGAGCATATTCAATTTTATCACCAAGGTCAATATGAGCCTATATATGATTTTGTTTCTAGATACTCAAATTTGGTTATTAATACTTGATAATTTCAATTTTGGCCCACTTTTATCTTTATTGGACTTTAACACTTCACTTGGTTATATTTTACCACCTCACTCGATCTTAAGTACTTGTATGGACCTATACCTTTATAAGTTATTGTTTTACACCTAGATAAATTTTCTTAATCATTAAAGACTTCTTTAAGCATTTGTATGGATATTTAAATTTATAAAATCAAATGTCACCCTTCCCAGGACAGAATCGACCTGTACAGGATGGGACTTGTAGTTGATACTATCTTTATAGGTCAAGCTTGTCCTTTTCACTTAAAAATTGTTCTTTTTCAAAGTTAAACCTTACCTTATAAGTTGGACCATAATTTTAAGATAGGTAGCATGAGGTTTTTCCCTTTTAGATTGATAAAAATGAACCTCTAGCCACTTATTCTATGACTTGGAAATCACTTGCCAATTTCATTATTTGGGCACACTTATTCTATTGCACACTAAAAAAAGCTTCTCTATTCTTCACAATTATTATTTTATTCACTTGAAGTATCCTTATCTAATTCAATATCATATTTTATTTGAGTCAATCAAAATCATTTTCAAGTATTCAATCCATCTCTAGAAGCATACATATAGAAAAAGGAGCACAATCACACTAAGCACTTTAAGTGAGAAAACTATATGTGATTGAGTTCCCTCTTTGAAGTATTAGATATGAAATCAGTGATCAATCATCATAGGAGTGATTGGGGTCAGCTCAATGCATTACACTTCCCCTTTCTTTTTATAGGTTTTCAATTCATTGTAAGCCCTATTAAGGTTTCAAATTTTAATAAATCATTTACAGGTCATCCACACACATCTAAAGGTAAAATTTCCATACATATGCATATTTTAAATATGTGTAGGTGACTATGTTGTTATATGCCTATTTATGTAGAGGTTAATATCAACCCATAAAGGACAAAAGTAGTCGATCAAGTCCCATTCAAATCAATATTGACCCGAAATAATGATAATATTTATTTTAGTTGTATGTGCATAATCAAATCTAATTGATCAGCTTCAGTCATGCACAATCAAACTATAGTTACAAAATAATGAAGTCTTCTTATGTTTTTCATAGTTATATTTTTTCATTAGTTTGATTTTTGTCCTTTTTAGTACTTTTTCTTTTATTCTATTGGTTACAAGTTATTTATAGATTTTATTACCCTTATATTCATTGTATCTTAATTAAAGTTAATACACCAATTAATTCTAAGTGATAAAACATAATGGTGAACCTATATATTTTATTTGAGAATTGCTAAAAAAATTGTCTTGAGATTTAGATAAATTCTTGGGCATATGACACTAAAAGAACTTTATTTCAACCTTGGATCCAATATCAAACACTAAAAGAATTTTTTTTCAACCTTAGATTCAATAGATGACACTAAAGGCACTTTATTTTGACATCGTATTTGATATTTGACACTAACATCACTTAGTTATTTTTAGTTTACCATTTTTTATTATTTCTTAACTGTTTTCTAAATTTAATATGTTTCTCATTTTTTAAAAACAATCTTCAAATAACAACCCCCATAAGATCACATTAAAGACTCCTAAAAGACATCGATGTTGCATAAAGCTTACAATCAAATAATTTTTCATTCTTTGTTATTTTTAAATTAATTTTCATTTAATTATTTAATAAGTATTTGAATATTTCTAAAGAAAAATTGTATCTTAAAATTCCTCTAAAACCCCTCAATTTTTTAAATTAATAGTTTGATTTCTATTTTTCAGTTATATATATATATATATATATATATATATATATATATATATATATATATATATATATATATATATATATATGATGTTTTGTAAAAAATATAAATATGTAACATCATCATGGAGTGTTTGTGTGTGTGTATATATGTGTGTGTATATATATATATATACATATATACACACACACATACAAACACTCCATATACACACACACACATATATGTTTATGTTTGTGTGTGTGTGTGTGTATATATGTATATATATATATATATATATATATATATATATATATATATATATATATATATATACATATATACACACACACACACAAACATAAACATATATGTGTGTGTGTGTATATGGAGTGTTTGTATGTGTGTGTGTATATATGTATATATATATATATACACACACATATATACACACACACAAACACTCCATGATGATGTTACATATTTATATTTTTTACAAAACATCATTTATTTTTAGTTTACCATTCTTTTGTTATTTATTAATTTTTTTCTAAATTTAATATGTTTTTTATTTTCAGAAAATAACAACACCATAAGATCACATAAAGGTGATAATTATAATAGGTTGAATAACACTCTTAAAAGGTATTAAAATTGTAGAAGGCTTACAATCATAATTCTTTATTCTTTTTAGTTAATTTGATTATTTAGTAAGTATTTGAATATTTTTAAAGAAATTTTTTATTGTAAATTTTTGGTAAAACCCTCAATTTTTACAAGTGATACTTTAATTTTAAAAATATTTTACATAATTTTTTTATGGTTTTGGAGACTTTGTTAACTGGCAGTGTTGTTACTCAAATTCAATGCATGTATGAGGCTTGGGTTGAGGTTGGATATTAAAAATTACCCAAGTAGTGTCTTGAATGAATATGTGAGGCTTGGGTTGAGTTTAAATTGAATTTTATAATATTATTTATTATTATGACAAATATTACTATGTTTCAATTTATACTTTTTCATATTCAATATTTGATTTATATTTTTAAGTAACGAGTTGCGATGAGAAAGATGATGAAGAAGGTAATCATAAGGGTGATGATGACAATGTTGAGATAATGATGATGTTGGCGATGATTTCTTTGAAAAACTTAAAAAATCCCTTGATAGGTTATTTAATATGTATTATGTGATAATAAGAATGGCTACCCTAAATTTTTTGTTAATGATGATGATGTTTATTAATTTTTTGAGATAATAATTCTAAAAAACTTTAATTTTATAAGTACATATAAAAATTATTTTTGCCAAATATAGTTTATCGTTACTAATCAATTTTATAACACTTTATCAATTTTACTTATTATTTTGGCCAAATTTTAATTATTAACTTACAAAAACAATGTAATTAATTAGTATAATTTCACATTATTTTTTATTTTTTATTAAATAATTTTATTTCTAACCTAAAAATGTTAGAAAAAAGCATGTTTTTCCACCACAACTATAATACAAAATTTAATTAAATTTTAATAAAAAAATTAAATTAAAATTAAAAAATAGTTTGAAGTAAAAACTTTGACGCAAAAAAAGTGAGGCAAAATCTCTAACCCAAAAAGTGTCTCTTTTTCATTTTTCATGTATTTTTTACTCTAAAAATTAAATATTTGGAAATGTCAACAACCCAAACACAAAAATGGATGTACATATGTGTCACCTAAATTTTATTTCATTTTTTGCTAACTCGCTAATGTAACAAAATAATTTATTTTGCATAATAATTTTGATGCAAAGTGTGTCATCAAGAACTTTGCATCATCCATGAAAAAAACTCTAGGCAAAAAATGCCTCAATTTTGACATAAATAGTAAATGAAAACCTCAAAATATTATAGTGTTTACATGACCTCACACCTATCACACACTTCTTTATCAAATAAAGTATCAAAAGTGTATTTCTAGAGCAACAAGTTTCATCGCACTATGCAAGACCTTCATCTTTTAAATCTTCTTCACAATATTGTATTCTACTAGGGTGGTGTTCTTTTAAGACACTCTTTTTAGTACCTGATATAGTTATAATAGGTACTATTGTAATCACCTCAACCCATTAATTTGCATTAAAAATTATGTGTTTTAACATATTAGGATTTTGTGAATGTAAATCTTATGTTGTTAAAGAGCTGGGTATAGTAAATTAGGGTAGAAATATGTAATAAATATAGCCATTGATTTGTTACAAAATTGACTAAATTTGACTTTTTTAAAAATAGTAATAAATAATGCAAGTTATAATTTAGTTGAAAAATAACTAAGATGGATGATTTAGAGGTTAAAAATGAGGCAAATGTTGGTTTGAGTGTCACAAATAGGATTCAGGTGTCAAAATCCATCTTGGATAGTAGTTCCCTAATTAGATAGTATCACCATGTGGCATTAGTGTCCCTATTTTAGCAGTAATGTCTTATATACAGGACTATTTTGAGATTTTGAGTGCACCTATTTTTAGATCTATAAGGCATGTTCATGTATGTACACAATCTAAAACCAATACTCCTTGTGGCTAGGGCATCTAGTTGATACAAGCAAAAAAATATGTTTATTAGTGGGGTAGGTTGGACATATTCAACACCTCATTATGATGAGAGTGTCCTACATACCAATAATCTGAATAGAGATCAAGCCCAACGTAGTTATCCCCACCTAAGTGCTGGTGCAAGTGAAAGTGAAGCTAGTATGATGGTTTACTCGAGTGATTTAAATGTGCTTGAGACTATAAATCTAAGTAGTCTGAGTTGAGTGTTGTAGATGGTAGTATGCATAAGTAGGTAAAAATAGGGATTGATAACCTTAATTGTGCACAACTTATTTTCAGTTTGCATATGTAATTTGTATTTGATTTTCATCTAGTGGTTAGAGGAATAAAAGTCATGTATATCTATTGTTCTAGTGCTTGTGTGAGTGCTAAAATAGTTTTAGGCCAACCCTAGGAGGTCTAAGATTCTAAAATATGTTCATTTTTGGAAAAAAGAGGGAAATAACAGTAGCACCAATATTGGGACACCAACACCATGTGTTGCTAGTGTCCAGGTGGTAGAACCTAAGGCACAAAGGGTCAAGATACAAGAATGAGTGTCTAGGACTGCTTTAGGGATGACTAGGGACACCTGTGGCCCACACAAAGGCTAGATAAGTGTGAAAATAGGCCCTAAGATAATTCCAGGGCTAAGCTAGGGATAGGTGGTCTCAAGTAGCACTCAAGTGTCACTTTTAGGTGAGTATATTATACAAAGTAAATATTAAAAAAAAAAAAAAAAGTTTGAACATTAACCTTTTAAAATATATTATATTTTTAAAAAAAATTAAAAAGATTTATTTTTATACATTTTTATTGGTTAGTAGTCAATGACATGATAATTTTTTTGGAAAAATTCAAATATTTAGAATTGATAAATTAGACTAAAATAAATGTCTTGTCAAAAATAAAACGCTGAAGTTTGCATTTCTACTATTTAATTATTTTCTAGAAACATAAAAACTTATAAAATCATAAATATTATTTTGTGTACTAATATATATTTTATTTTATTTTAGTTGTCTTCTCATAAAAGAACAACCTAATCAATCAACCTTAATTTATAAGTGGTAATGACTTTTCAATGATCACTCCTAATATAATTTCATTTTCAACATTTTAATTAATAATGTGCTACTTTGTTTAAAATGTATTTAGCATATATTTTATTTTTTTAATATTTTTTATTAGTTTATTTATTTATTTATAGATTAATTAACAATATTTACTTTGACCTAAAAAAATCCTTATTTCTTTTACGCCTTCAATTTTAAGCATGTTGACCCCTCCTCATTACTTCTACCCAATTGTTCATGTGGTCAAAATACTTCAATTAAAATTTCACTCATCACAAAATCTAATTATTCTTCTTTGTAACAGGTACTAAATCCACATCATGATACCTATTATATTTAGTTTTCTATTTTGTATTCTTTCTAGATACTCTTACTAGATATAGTTTTCTATACTAATGTTTTTTCTAGATACTCGATGTGCTACTATTTATGCTATTTTATTTATATAATACCTTTCGCAATCCTATGAACTAGTCTTAACCTTTGGTAAACATTAATATATAAATTAAATTAAATATTTTTATAGAAATTAAATGTATGTCAAAAACTTGTATGGGTCACATACACTTTTACGCAACAAAATGTATTTCTAAAACTTGTTTGGAACACCTTTGTCATCATAAATTTTGCTAAAATTATTCTTAACTGACCTCTCTCTACCCATCACAAAGGTTAGAATTTGATGGGTTGTGTGATTTAGGTCATATTTTAAAATTTTAAAATTTGATAAATCATATATTGTGATTGGCTACATTTTTTTCATAACCTTAGATTTGATAGCACATATTGTAAAGAAACCGTAGATTTTTATTGTAAATAAATATGAGATTTTCATAATGTTTTTTACTTCTTAATAAGCTATAATATAATATTTTTTTATTTTTTCTAATCCATAAATTTAGCAGATATTTATTAAAAATATTTGGTTGTTGCAATTTAAAACAATTCACTTTATTTTCATTCTTCATAATTTCTTTATCATTTATGTTATCAATAAAAATATTCTCACTTCATACAACATTCTCTTCACATTTCATCCATTTCCAATCCATTTTTAAAATTTGTATAAAGATCAACAAGTTTTAGATGTAATTAATCCATAAAAATATTCTCATTTCCTATGCCATTCCCTTCTCATTTCATCCATTTCCAATCCACTTTTAAAATTTGTGTAAAGATCAACAAGTTTTATATGTAATTAATGTATATAATCATGGTTTCTCTTAAATATTACAATGGAGCATTACAACCCTACACTTGAACAAATTGTAAATAATGTAGTTGAATTGGTCTCATTTTTTATATCAAGTTATTATTGAAGTAAATAGTAATGTAGTTTAGTTTGGTTGTAACAGTATTTGTAAAAAAAAATATAGCATAATAATAATGATGATGATGTAATAGATGTAGAGGAATTGGGATACAAAAAATCTCAATTGTTAATGTGTATTCCATGCTCGTTTAACAACCATGATATGCTCTTTTTTTCCTGAAGTGTATGTTTGTAAAACACATTTTTTTTATCATTTTTATTATAATTTATATGATAAATAAAATAATTATGAAAAATTTATCAAAACTTATAAATGTGTTTTTTTTTTTTTTAATTTTCAAATCTAATTATATATATGGATTGATATCAAATATCTCAAAGTTATCCTTTCATATTGCCATGATTTGGTTTATATTAAATTATGATAACTCTTGCAAAGTAGTAGTATTATACATTGTCAAATTTATTTAAAAACTAGGGTCTCTCAATATGAAGTTTTTTTGGGTGGCTATTAATCATTTTTTCTTTACCATATAGTTGTAGACAGTAAAACTAACAGTTAATGCTAAAAAATGTACTAATAACCATTCCTTATGCATATTTGACCTAGGCTCAATTCCAAAGTTTTAAATTATTATTCTTCTACTTCTATGTGGATTACCCTCTATAGTTAGGCAACTTTGATACTAAATATTCCTATTCCTCATTCCAAGCAACCTAGACTCATTATTGGATTGATTCAAATTTATAGTTTAGTTGTCTTTGCTCCTTATACAGTGTTTCTCCTTTAAGACAATCATGCTCATCAATCTCATCTGATTCTATAGGTTTCGTACTCCCCCCAATTAATGGTTAATTACCTAAACTAAAATTCATTTAATGGATCGTCTCACACATTTCAAAATTCCCATTCAAAGAAATCCCAAAAAGATGATTATATAAACATATTTTCTATTCATTTTTCACTAGATGGAAAGAGGCTTATACTTTACAAATTGCCATAATTATCTAACTACACATTGAGAGGAAGTTACCTATTCTTCCCTATTCTAAATACAAATATCTGAAGTAGCACAGAGTTAGGTTTGATTACTTGCGTAAGGTCTCAAGTCATTTTTCAAGAACATAATCATACCATATTTCCTAATATATAACATTTCACTAATATTTCACACACACCACCATAGCATAGGATAACTACATGGAATTTGATCCTTATTTAAAGTATTGGTACGTAGGTATCGCTCAACACATGGGTTTTTAAGGTCAAGCACAACTTCAACCCCTAACCCCTTTTTCCCAATTTATTACGTTTCTCTCCTCTTATTCATTGAGCTAGGATTGGAGTGAAGAAAAAGACACTCAATGATTCTCGTGATGAATCATAAAAATTAGCATACACATATAATATATAGGTAAAGGACACCTATCATAACTTTCACAGAGGGAAAAAACCCTAATGAAGTGCGCCCTAAAAACATTAGTGTAGGTCAGTGTTGTCAAAATAGCATGACCTTATCCTAGATTAAAATGGAGCCTTGTTCTTAATTCATAGTGAGTTGATACAATCCCAAAGTTGATTACACAATCTCTATTGAAGTCTTTCATATCCAAGTTTCAGCTAAGTTATTTCCCTTTATTAATTTCTCATTTTTAATACATTTCTAAAAATAATAAATTCAAAATCAGTTATGTGTATATATTGCATATCTTATACATTTTGATTTTACTCATTAATTTGTCATAATTAAATTAACACTTTATATATCTCTAATTTTGATAAAATATATTGGTGAACCCATATATTAATTGAATATTTCAAACCCTAACCATTTGTGTTACTAGGGTTTCATTCATTCTTTTTATTGTTTATAATTATTTTATTAGGGTTTCCAAATTTGGTAATTTTTTAGCTATAGATAAACTTTCTATTTATTCACATTATTTATACACATCTTTAAAATTAATACTCTGGATATACAAGATGACAATTAAAAGGGGTTCTTTCTAATAATCCAAATATACAAGATGTGTTTTTAAAAATTGTTAGAGAGGAAATATAAAAATAATATAAAGGCAAATCCTTTGAGACATCCACTACTATGAATTTAATTCCTTTATCTACATCTTTGGATACAAATTTCATACCAACATCTACTATGGGGGAAACCCAAGGATTTCAGAAGATCAACATGCCAATCTCTACTCAAACACTTTTTACAGTGCCTTTGGTTAACACACATTCTATTCCTAATGTGCAATCCCTTATGCAAATTTTTTTAGCTCTATAGACTAAGGTATTGCAAGTGGAACAAATTGATTTGAAACTTAATTAGGAACTTGATTCATAGACTTTACTATATACTCCATCAGCTCAACATATTTTAGTATATACTTTACCACCTAGTGTTATGACAATTAAACTTACATTGTATGATGAAAAAGGTGACCCTAAGAAACACTTGAGAGCATTTCACACAACATGTTTGGATGATGTGTCCAATGATAGATTGTTGACCAAGTTGTTTCCCAAAATTTTAAAAGAGTATGCTCTAAGATGGTTTTTGGTTTTACCACATCAATCAGTTAATGCATTCAATCCTTTGGTATATTTATTCCTTGCACTTTTCTTAATTAACATAAGTGAAAATATTTCATATGCTCAGATTACTCAGCCAAACAAAAATCCAAAGAGTCTATCATATATTATGTATTATAATATAAGACCATGTTATCCAAAATGATGAATCTTATGGTAGATAAGGCATCATAATACATATTCAAATACAGTTTACTTCCACCTCTACATGAATTTATAATGTTAATAAATTTTAATCATTCATGGAATTATGTCACACAATTGAGGAAAGAAAGCATAAGTTGTTGGAAATTAATAATCTAAAGTATGTAACCAACCTAGTGTCTACTTCTTAGGTAAAGAATATGAGTAATCCACCATACAAGGTGAGACCAAAAGCAAATAAGAGTTGCCAAAAGACAACATTGAATACAATTTCTAAACCTACTCCAAGTATTATGTTATTTGTTCCTCCAAGGAGACAAATTACCAATTTTATAGAAGCTCCCTATAAGGTGTTATAAAATTTATTATAATGTCACCTCATATCACTCCCTCCCATTAAATAAGTTGATGTGAGTAAACCACTATTAAAAGGATTTGATCAAATTGATTTTTGTGATTTTCATAGGGCACCAGGGCATACTACCAATAGATGCATCAATTTGAGACATAAGATATATTATTTGATAGATGAGAATATCATTGATGTGGGTACATCTATTGAAATTACAAAGGCACAATCAAGTGAGAGTAGAACATCAAAGATATTCAACGATCCTTTCCCCAAGCATATAGTTCAAGAAACAATAAATAAATTAGAAATGCAATACACATATAATGCACACCCTCTGCAAACTTATTATCATCCTCATATAGAATTACAACATCATTTGAATGGAATTATTAGTTCATATCATGTTTTAGTTCCATCTAGACCATTTATCACATTCCCAAAACATGAGATACTCAATGATGATTTTGATTTACACTGTTTATTCAATCAAACTTACATTGATCATCAACCTATACAAAGTGCCATGGTTGATAATGGTTCAAGTGTGAATAAGTGCATTATCACACTTCTTTATCATTTTGGATACACATATAAAGATAGATTTCCTATGACAATAATAATTAAGGGATTCAATGGACATGTTCAGAGTTCTATTGGTGAGATCCCATTACCACTACATGTTGGTCTAGCATATGTGGCCACTAAATTTTTAGTAGTACCTAATTTAGGAGTATTTGGTATGTTATTGGGATGTCCTTGGATAATAGCTTCATGTATTACCTTATACAATACACATATATTTAAAATAAATTTTCCTTAATGAGGTTATTACAATTCATGGTTTTCCATGTGAATACCCTCAAAAACCAGATGTTATTCTTCCTACATATCAGATATTAGTTAAGCAGCCTAAAAATGTTTAACTTATTCAGAGCATTTAAAAGAAGTTCATCAAATTTACAAGGAGACCTATCCTTGAAAATCTACTTAATTAGTGATTTAGCACAAATTCTAGAGAGCCATTCTCTACTCTAACATATCCTACGTTGATTTTACAAGACATTAAAAGTGTTACATAATGAAAACCAACACAAAATTATTATACTACATAATGGGTTTCAAATATTCCTAAAGGTCACCATGCTAAATAATATACTACATAATATCATTATGATAGTAGAACTTATGTTACAAATACAAAATAGTTTTTAGTTTCTGAGTTGAGACTAGTTCCTTCAGAATGGTATGACATTTTCCATTCGTGAAAGGTCATCCTTCCTATGTTAGATATAATACCTATTGATTGTGAGGATATTATAGGAATCATTGGTTAGTATGTTCCATTTTTTGTTACATATATTTAAAAATATGAAAAACAAAATATTTCAAAAAAATCTAAAAATCAAGACCTATGCACGACATGTATAGTTTATTTACATTAGTTAATTTGTGCTTCAGTATATGTAGTACTTCTCTATATCTAATTTTAATATCAAATATGCTTCATAAATTTACTTGGGTGAGTTACAAAACATACAGGTTGTCACATTCAGGTGCAGTTGTAGGTGGTGATACTCTCTCAGACTCAGAAAGCATGCATAAACAAAATCATGCTAATCAAAATATTCAATCACTACACTCATGTTTGATTCTATCATACATGTCCCAATGAACATAGAATCTAATTCTCAAATCCAAAATAGTCACAGGCCTAAAAAAACTTTTGTGCATCACATCAAGTTCACTAGGAGCATCTTTTACTTGGGTTTTATCAATTTATAATTATCTCTTTTGTTCATACTACATTACATGCATTTTTGTGATTTTGGGTGCATTATTTGTGTATGCATCATGACCATGTATTTTGTTTGCTATTGTTTACTTAGTTTTCAATTCCATGATAGATATCATGCATCTCCCTAGTGTGTGATGCCATGAACAATACAATGTATTTCCCTAAGTAGTTCTATATAAATTTATATTACTTAGTATATGATCATTTATTCATTATGTGCTTAATTTCTAACATATATCTAAACCTAGCACTATGTATGCTTGGTTCTACATGTATCATGTATTATTATTTTGCTTAGATTATCAATATGATGTCTGAGATATCCAATGTTATTATTAGTACTCTAGATTTAAATATTTTTTATAACATGCATTTGCTTAACTTTTTATTTTGAGCTAAGTTACCTCTCAGGCTTTACAACTTACCTCAAAGTATGGGGCATACACAATGGCTTGTCTTAGAGACTAAGTTGTAATAGTCCATTACATAGATAAAAATAATAGTACTTGCTTAGTTAATCATGATGCATACTCAATTTTTTCTATAAATTTCATTCAGATAGCATTGTGTTATCTAGATAACAGCATAGTCATGGTTGTCTAAAACAATGCGCTTTCATCCTACAAATCAAAAATAGTGTTTTTAAAAATTATTAGAATTATACTAGTCTATTGAATAGTTTTCAGTGGTTACTTAACAATAATTTTTAGATTTATATAGAAGATTACAACAAATTTTACTCAGATTGGGGTCATCATGTGTGACATCTATTATATGTTCTTACTTAAAGATTTAATTAATATTACTTAGTTGTCAGAATAAAATATACTCATATATCAAATTGAGCGCATGTGCACAGTAAATGGTCACTTTCTTACTCATTTTTTGCACCATTTTCCATAGAGGGAATGGAAATGCATTTCATTCTCTATATTGTATACACTAGACTCAAATCATACTATTTTTGCACCAATTTTACACTAGAATGATGTATTGGAATTCATATAGGGATTCCAAGCTACTATACTACCTTGAGTTGTGTGATGATGAATTCAAATGCATCTTGATTTATTAAGCAAAAATTCTCCTACAAATGAGGATTGGATAATGCATAGTCCAATCCAAGTGTTCAAATAAAAATAAATATTCAAGGGTTTCACCCTCTCCAATCACCAATTTTGTAACAGAAAATAGAAAAATTCACATATATGAATATGTGTATTCATTCCTTGTTATTTGATCTACAATTTTATTGTATTTACTTTCACATTTACATCATAATTAAGGACTAATTTATACATATTTCATTACAATTTTCATAAATTATAGTTCAATGTGTGATCTACATTCAGTCCTACTCAACACAGGTAAGCTTAAGTATAATTCTCTTTCTTTTTAATCTAGTACTTTCTCTTTTTTGGATTACTACAATAAAAGTGGGGGTAATGTAGTCACAAAAAATAAGATTTAATGCTAAAATAGTGCATCTATGACCACTCTTCATGCACATAACATATTCTCAATTTCAAGGTTTTAAATCACTATTCCTCTACTTATATGTAGATGACCCTCTATCATTAGGCAACTCTGATATTAAATATTTTTATTCCTCATTCCAAGTAACCTAGACTCACTATTGGATTGATTCACATTTCCAATTTAGCATTCCCTACTCCTTATATTGATCCACTCCCTTAAGACAATCATGTTCATCAAACATGTTTAAATCTATTAATTTCCTCCTCCATTAATCAATGGCTAATTTCCCAAATTAAAAATTATTTAATAGGTCTTCATGTATGTTTTGTAAATACCATTTGAGGAAACCTCAAAGAGACCACTATATAAAAACATTTTCTATTCATTTGTTCACTAGATGGCAAGAGGATTCTATTTTGTAAATTTATATAAATATCTAACTACACTTTGAGAGGAATTTACCTATTCTTCCAAATCATGAGTACATACAGCGCAAGTAGCCTAAAGCTAGGTATGATTACACTATTAAGGTCATAATTCATTGTTTAAGCACCTAATCACACTAGGATTATACCAACATATATGATTTCACCTATATTTCACACACACCATTGTAGCATGAGATAAATACATGGAGTTTGATCCATTTTTAGTGTATTAGTACATAGGCAATGCTCAACATGTAGGGTGTTGAATTTGAGCACAACTTTAGCCCCTAACCCCCTTTTCCCCATTTACTACAGTTATTACCTCTTTTTCATTAAATAATGGTTGGAGTGAATAAGGCACACAATGGATCCCATGATTAATTAAAGATATCCACATAAACACACAAGATCTATAGGTGAAGGTGCACCCATCAAAACTTTCACAGAAGGAAAAATCCCTATCAGATGTTAGCATACCCTGCAGACACCAGCATAAGTCGATTGTGTCTAAATAACATGACCTTGTCCCAGAGTAAAATGGAGTCTTATTTATGATTTGTAGTGACATCATATGATTCCATAATAAATTACACAATCTCTATTATATTCCTTCATATTTGAGTTCTAGCTAATTTATTTAACTTTAGTACTTCCCCTTTTAGCATATTTCTAAAAATAGTAAGTCTAAAATTAGTTGTGTATTTATTTCATATTTTATATATTCTAATTCTACTTGGTAATTTTTCATAATTAGATTAACATTTTCTTAATCTCCAATTTTTTCAAAATAATAACTTTATTCCCTATAAAAAAATGATATGTGCATGTAATTTATCTATGTATTAAATTTTATCTAACGAGTCATCCTAACATGTTTTGCAAATACCATTCAAGGAAACCTCAAAGAGACCACTATATAAACACATTTTATATTCATTTATTCACTACATGGAAAGAGGATTCTATTTTGTAAATTTCAAGAGTTATTTAACTACACTTGAGAGGAAGTTACCTATTCCTCCCAATCATGACTACATATAGCCTAAGTAGCCTAGAGCTAGGTCTGATTACACCAGTAAGGTCATAATTCATTGTTTAAGAACTTAATCAAACTAGGATTTCACCAACATATATCATTTCACCTATATTTCACACACACCACCATATCATGAGATAACTACATGGAGTTTTAACCATCTTCAATATATTAGCACATTGGTAATGCTCAACACACAGGGTGTTGAATTTGAGCACAAATTTAGCCCCTAACCCCCTTTTCCCCATTTAATACATTTATCACCTATTTTTAATTAAGATAGGGTTGGAATGAAGAAGGCACACAATGGATCATATGATGAATTTAAGACATCCACATAAACACACAAGATCTATCGGTGAAGGTGCACCCATAAACTTTCACTTGGTCATTACAAGCCTTTCAAGCAAACTGTATAAACATGATAGTCGTTATTGAAATGGAATGTAGAGATGTAAGGGGATAAAAGAGGTTTAAAAATACCAATAATTCAAAAAATATGAGAAGACAAGGAAAAATAGGGTCAAATCATCTCAGCCATCCCAAGATAATAAACCCAATCAAATTTCAAGTGTCTTGCACACATTGTGTTATGCCTCCAAATTTTAGGTAGAATAGATGATGAAAGAATATTGGGATGAGTCATTAAGGACATATAGAAACATAATTTATTTATAAAACCTATGGTTTGATATGGCAAAGGAGATAGACAGGCCCAACAAATATCAACCTTCATCTTCAGGCCCTTGAGAGACACCATTCTCATAGTCAATACAATCGTTACAAGGTAGACTGAGCAAACAAGATGGTCATAATTGGTTTGAGGTATGGAAGGTGTGGAAGATACTTGTGAAATATTGAGAGATAAAAAAAACAAAGATGAGAATTAGGAGACTACTAATAGGTTAAGAGCACCCTTGAAGATAATGGAGCTCTGTACTCACCTCTTCCATGGCTACACATAGTCAACAAGTCTCAATCATCACTTGCAGGCAGGGTCTTGAGGTTTTAATATGAGACATTATGGACTATGATTGGTGAAGGGAGTGTATGAGGAAGGATAAAACTCTTTACTAATATGTGTAAACTAGATAGGCTTAATTAAAGGTCATAAACACCAGACAAAAAAAAAACTCACCTATCATGCACAGTGAATAGACGTAGGGTACCTATAGTCAAACATGAAAAAGACAAGATAACCAAGTGTAAATGTAGTCTAATAATGGATTATTGAGTGTTTATTCATATGAAGTAACCTTTTTTGTATGGTGTTCCACCAAATTAATGATCCAAGTACCATAAAGGGGTGATCTATACATTCAACTTAGTCAACAAACCTAAAAAGGCTACTTACAGGTAGGGTTCCCAAATGAAAAAGATAAAGGTATCCAAAAAATTACATGAATGTTGAGAAAGGGTCCTTAATTTTATTTTCAAAATTATCTTAATGTCCTATTAGTATACTTCATTCCTTGAATATGGACAAAAGAGATTTAAGGCCTAAACAAGCATGTGTTTAAATTAGAATATTTATGTTTATTTGAGGTATGGTGAAAGGTTGAGTAAAATTGAGGGGGAAGGTGATAAATTATTTCAATATTCCATGATGATGAGAGACTCATGTTAGGTAGGCTATAACATGGAACTCAGACACAAGGGCTACACAAGCTTAACTATGTGTAAACCCTAGGCAAAGGAGATAAGGTATATAGAGAGCAGTTTAGGAGAAACCCTATTAGAAGGGAAATATATATATATTTGAAACATATTATATAAATCATAAATTCCTTAATATGTTTTATGAAATATAAAACTACTCAAGCCTTCAATGTTGGTTATCAACCACTCAGACTTAGCAGTCTAGGCAGTGATCTACAGGCAGTCTTATGAGAAAGGGGAGCAAAGTTTGAGTTAAATAATTGAAGGTAATAATAGAGGATATAATCAGGTTATAATGGGGGTGTTATGATGATATTAATCACCACAAATCATTTTCATTCCATTCAACACCTAATTCTCAGTCTAGGCCTTTTCGGCCTAAAAGCCTGTCTTAGGTCTAGAAAGCCTACATCACCATGGGAGTATGATCAGGATATCCTTAGAAAAATGACACCATGAGAAGGTATAAGAGGTATTTTCAGGTATTAATGAGGTAATTTCAAACAAAATAATGCAAGATAATGACCAAACTCAATCTTATCACCATCTCAAACTCCATAGTCTTACACAATCACCTCAAACTACCTATTCAAATGCTCATATCCTTCATAGAATAAGATATCAGGGAAAATTATCTTAGTGAGAATTGAGTAACCCTATATACTTGAAATCCATGAAGGACTAAGTTAGATATAGGGGCATAGGTTTATGAATGAATGCTGAGAATGTTGATAGGTCCAAAAAGCTTCTAAGGAGTGCAAGGTCCATCATCTTACGTTCATATATCTCCACACTAGTTACATGGGAATCTAATATTGTTAGAGTTTTTATGGGGGTCTATTGAATAAACATCCATGACCATAAGTTTTGTATTGGAGGTCTCATCTTTATGAACCATCATTAAGATGGTAGACCTCTAAAACCTTGATTAAACACTAAGATAGACTAGACCTAACAAAAGTGAAGATTTTGGAAACCAAAAACACCTAAATGACCCTAAAAACACATAAAACATCTATAGTAATTAAAGGATACCCTTCCCATAGTATTGGTTCGTACAGACACTGTACATAATTATCAAAAAAGTGTACTTTTTCAAGGTTTTGAGACATTTATAGGGTGAAAAATTATTTGGAATGTTAAAAATCATTGGAAATGAAGGTTTGTTACTTGTTTCATCTCCTCAAGTCATTATATTCCCAAAAATATGCCTAGAAATGCCTCATAAGCTCCCTCCAAATAGCTAGTTTACAAATAAGAGAGAGAAGGTGACCTAATCACCTAGTTTGTCAAGTTTGAAAGTGTGAGCTACTCAAGAAGACCTGTATATCACTTATACATAGGTTCTCAGGGTCTCATATAGGTTTTCCATGGCCACACAAGCATAAACACCATGTAGTTAGGCCTAGTGGCCTACTAGGCCTATTTGGCTAACAAGGAGATACCAAATTTGGTGTAGAAGGTTGATGAAATGATTCAATACATATATATTATGCCTATTAACTGATTCATAGAATGAGGCAAGTGTACATTTCATGTTCATAAAAGAGAGAGAAGTTAGTTTCTTGACTTGGTCAATATGCTTAAAAGGAGGAGAGGTTATTTTATACTTTATGATGGATTAATTGCATCTCATTACAGTTATAACTACCATTAAGAGGAGGTATTTGACCCAAATATCAGCATAAATATCCTTTAAGAGAGATTTAAAAAGTCAACTACAGTCCCACCACCTCATCTCAATGACCAACAACATCAAGAGACCAATAAATAAAGAGTGTATGGCATGATATTTTGTAACTTACGTAACTATTATATGAGTTGATGATGGTCATTTATGACCCCTAATTCTCATATCCATGCCATTATCCCCCTCTTTCTTTTCCCTTTATGTTATATATTTAGGCCTTAAGGCCTTCATTTATATCCCTCACCTGGGTATGAGGAAACTCTGCCTAGTTTTGTACTTGTAAACCTATTAGACTGATTAATAAATTATTAAAACTCTTTCATGATGACATCTAGTTTGATTATACTTGTTTTGATTTGCATATGTGATGGAATTCCCTCCCTTGCAGGTCCATGTTCACCTAGATATAAATAAGGTGTCTTATGTAGGTTATGTGGTATGTAAAAGTTTTGGTGATGGGGTTTGAAGTGTGATTTTTAATAGTAAGAGTCTCATATCAAACCTTCTTGTCATGACATTTTCACTCTAATTACCTAGTACATCCACCACATGAAACATTTTTATGTAGGAACTCATGAATATAGTTGTTTAGTTATTTGTTTAGTCTACTTGTGTTGTTTGGATTTTAAATTGAGTGGATGGATGAATCATATTGGTGCATCACCACCCTTGAGATTAGGTTTATCTTATGCATTTTCTATCCCTTTTCACCCCAACAGTAATAGGTCTTAGTAAATTGAGCTAAATAGCTGCACTAGGGGATCTAGCCCCATAATCTAGAGGTCTGGTCTAACTATAAAGTCACCCATAGCTTTTAGGCCATTTCCATGTTAGTCTAGGTATGAAGTAGAATTGAATAATATTCTTCACAGGGTGAAATTTGGGTTGCTAATAGTTCTAGTACACTCTATGGGACCATATTCAACCATTTGAGCACTCATTTGTAGCCTTACAGTAATTTTGAGGTAGTTTCAAACCCTTGGAAAAGGATTTGTAGTCAGGTTTCATACTAGAAGGCATCACAAGTCAGCATATCAGGGGTAAGATCAGTTCTTGTTCATGGCTTACATTTTTATGCATGTGCCTAATCATGAGTTATGGCTACCTATGGAAAAAAATTCTATCATTAACCTCATTATCAATAGCCCTATGACACACATCAACTTCATTATGACCCCTATTATCCCTACATTCACCCTTGTCATCCCTATAATGAGCCTCCTTACTACCAAATTTATCAACCTCATTTTGAACCTCCTCCAACTCCTTAGTAGCCCTCTTATCCTCCTAAAAAATCATGGAACCAACATTTTGTTCCCTATAGTCAGCTTGCATCAAGCAATAATGATTTGAGCTTAGAGATTGAAAAGCTAAGAGAGGAAATAAATAGGTTAAAGGAATGTCTTAGGTAGCATAATGAGTTTGAATTCCAAGCCCTTTCCCATCATCAAATTACCCTTGTAAACCAAGAACAACTATCCAAGGTGATTACTCCATCTCATTTTCTCACCTTCATGATCATTGGAGATTTTTTAGTTCATAATTGTTGTTAGATGATAAGGAAATCAATTCATTTATCCTTAAGTTAGTGGTTGATAGTTTTAATTTGGTTTATGAGCCTACATCCAATGTTGAATTACAATTGAAGGGATCAAATAAAAGAGTATTTATCCTTATTAAAAACTTACAACTCACCCTTCATTCCTTATCCAAGCTTTCAATTACATAAGACATCATTGCTCCAGACTTGTCACCTCATTTTGCCTTATATTTGTCTAGTGACTTTACGACCACTATTGGGGAATATTTATCCTTTGACTTGTCTTATATGGTATGTAATATTGGGTATGTTCTAGGAGTCAAAATCAAGTCTAAATCAATCTCCAAGTTTCATATTTAGCCTTACATACCAAATACCTCAATTGTAGATTTCCCTCATCCTCCTACTCCTAATCAACATCTGTATGTTCTAAATCCCCCTCAATATCCACCCATACCTTCTTAAGATCATAAAATTACTTAGCTTGGAATCCTTCATAGGTTAGAACACCAAACTATGTTATGCCTTCCCTTGAAAGAGAACCTTCTCCTATGCATACTCAAAGTAAAGAAGAGGGGAAAGGTTTGAAGTCTAGTTTAGGAGGTGTCTCATGTTATCCAAGTTTACCATCAAGCCTCCATGTTTCATCCACTCATGAGAATTGAAGTACATCTCAATTTGACAAGGCAATTGAATAATTTAAGAAGAAGAGTGTGGTCCCCAAGCTTGATGATCCTAAATCTCCAATTTGAAAGAGCACCCTAGCAGCTGTCAAATAAGATAATGAAGTACATTTCCCTCCCACCCTCCCCTATTTTGAAGAGGAACCAAATTTATTAAGGACATAAATTGAGCATCCCAGTGTGGGAAGTAATTTATCAAGGTTATTCAGTGAGGTTTAAGTCCTTCAAGAGTTGGATCATATTGCAATTTTTGATGAATTTCAAAAATACTTTAGAGAGTAAACCTCAAGTATCTATGAAGAAGAAATCATAATTGGAACCCCCATTCATCCAATAAAATTAGACTTGGAGCATAAAAGTAAGTTGGATTACATGAAGCAGTCATAATGCCATGATGGTGAATTGGATGAAGACAAAACTCATGCAACTTCTCCTCTAGGAGGTAGCCATAAAGACAACCTACATAGGACCATTATTGAGGTGGAGAGTATTCCAAGTGAGATAGATGACATTCACAGTAGTTATACCATGAGTTCTTGAGTGAAATTGAAGAACTTAGTATGACAAATTTGAATGGTGGAGTAGGACATAAAATTAAGGTTTCAAATGAAGGTACCACCAATGTTTTAGAGCTTAGAAAAATCAATTCAAGTTTGAAAACACCATTTCAAGATGAGCTAGAGCTTGAGTGTGTTAACAAGTTACCATTCTCCACTAAATATGAAGATGTCCAAGTTGTATCAAATCAAAATCCTTGTTATGACTCTATTAAAGAGTTGGAGATGATTGATCAACATGATGCTTCACAAGCAAATGATAGGAATGGGAAGGAACTCCATGTATTTTCAATTGACCATGAAGAGATGGCCTTTTGGGAAGACTTAGAGAACATTTGTTAAATTTAAGTAACCTATCTCTACCCCATGAGGATATTGAGGTGTTGAGGTCTATTCCTATTATTTGTGTTGTGCCATAAATGTTTTCATTGATGTCAAAGTCAAGATGGATGTCATTAATGTCAAAGTCAAAGTTGGTGTCATGCATAGTGAAGTGGTATGTGAAAAGGAGTCTTATGTCAAGACATAATTTGAAGGAAACCTATTATCTTTCTATTAATAGAGAATTTTAATGAATCCTAGTAATTTTTTTGAGGTTGATGACATTTCAAGGTCAAGATCAAGATACAAGGTAAGCATACTTTTGAGCACTAGTCTTAAGGAGCATAGTCATATCATGAGCAGTGTATGAAAATGGTGGTTCAGTAATATGGATAAACATAGATATGAGTGGATTTTCAAGGATTATATATCATGTATATGAAGTTTGGGAACATTCAAGAAAGTTTCAAGGTAAACCTATAGGGGTAAGGTCTTAAGCCTAAGCAAACAACCAGACAAGTCCTAGACCTTGCCTGACCTAATAAGGTACCATAAAATGTTGTCAAGACTTATGAAGGATAAAAATTAGTGGTATATCATTTGAGAATATTTTTTACACTATGTAAACATGTGTTTAAGGTAGATAAGCCTTTAGAGGAGACGTCAAGGCCAGTTCATGACTTATTCATTTGCATGAAGAGACCTAGTGAGAAGGCATAGGCTTTGTAGCATAAAGAGGTGAGCAGCTTGAAGCTTGTGAAAAGAATATTAGTAGTGTGTGAGAATTTTTTTAGGTTTTATAACATCATAATTAAGTTTTAATATCATTTTAAGATGTTTTAAGGTATGTTTAAGGTCTAAGTATGACTGGCAGTTCAAGGCCTAATGTACAAATAGACCTAGTATGGCCTAATGAGGGGTAAAGTTAAATTTCCAAGGTTATATAGCTCATGATAGAATTATTATAGGTATTAAATGTTATTTCAAGTGTTTTTACCAAGTCTAAGATCAAAATCTAAAGTAAAAATCATGAAATGTGGTTTTGAGGTTTTATATGTGCACATAATGAGGTATTGCAGACTTGAGAAGGATTTTCTTATGATTTTTGGCATGTGAAACATTTGAATGAGATATTAATAAGTTCATATAAGTTGGGTAAGGATACTAACTCAAGTTTACAATCATTATTTTCTAGATTAAGGGCCCAAGCTTTATGAATGATTGTTAAGATTGTAAGGTGGTCTTAACCCTCTCTAAAACCCTAACAATGACTTGATACGGAAGACCTTGATAGCAATGGGTCAAAATTAATTGGATGACCTAGTTTTATGTTTTTATAATGTATAATACTCTCCCATGTACCTCCAATTGGCATTGATCTATCAGAAGAGTGAGTGGAAGCTATAAGAAACCCCTTGTTTCTTGACTTTTTGATGTAGCAATCAGGGTTGACCAGGTCAAAGCATGAAAATAATTGGAGGATGATGTGTGAGAATTTTATTTTGTGTCAATGTAATTTTTTTATTATTTTATATACTTAAAATATTCTAAACTGGTCTTGGAAGTTGGCCTATCGCTAAAAAGGCCTAGTGAGGAAGATAGTGAGACAAACAGGCAAAAATGGGAATGAGATTAGAGATGTGGTGAAATAAATTAGGTATGGATATAATTACACTGGGTTATTTTTCAAGACCTATAACACATATAAATAATGGATATAAGTTTTTAATAAACTTCTGTATGGTAGAAAGTTGATCTCAATCTGAATTGTCCAACACAGTGAGGTTTGTGTATAGTGAAGACATGAGATTGGTCTGTAAGACCAATATTGATATTTTACATAGTAATATATTTATTTAAATATGTTCCAAGGATTATTAATTATAATATAAACCCATTTTAAGTTCATTAAAGTGATTCTACAGGTGTTCTAAGTCATTGTTTCCATGACTGTGTTTTAGAGATATAGGCAATTTTCTATGTGTGAGTAAGATTGATGTTCTTGAGCCATTATGCCTAGAATTTAAGAATATAATGAATATGAGGTTTTTATATAAGTATAATAGGTTTATTTTAATGTATTTTTCTTCATGATAAATTCCTATCGAGGTGTGAAAATACAAAGTTTCTTGACTAGGTTTTGAAGCCTATTTGCAATTCTGAGTGAGCATATGGAAGCCGTTAGTTTAAGGTCTTTTTCATGCTTGGTGAAATATAATTGAGTTTATATCCATGTGATTATATTTTATTACTGTTTTATAAAAAAAAATTGTGCTTCATTTTTGGTTGATAGACTTTCTGGGAGTAAGAAGGCCTAATTGTGAGTAGGCCTAATGGTGTGGTTCAAGGAGTGAAATCAGCTAAATGGTTTTTGGGACCTAAGGTGAAATTATCAAGGGTATAATTTAATTTTTTTTGAATTTTTTCATCCATTTATATATTCTCCATATGTTCCAATGTGTTCAAGGTGAAATGTGTGCTTTGAGAAGGCCTAACTGCATTAGGTCTCCTTTATGTCTAATGGTGATGTTGGTTCTTATGAATGGTGACCAACCTATGCAGTGGTTTTTTTCTCATATGAAATGTGTTTTTTGATCTATTAAAAGGGTTATCCAAGTATGGAGAGGTTTTTTTCTGACCAAGGTTGGTGAAATCAAGAGTCAAGTATAAAAATAAGGTTTAATAGGTCTAATTTGACTAGTTAGAATATTGGTATGGTAAATGAATGAAATAGAAGTTTGGAAACTAGGTAGAGGGATTAAATATCATCATAGAGGTATGTTTAATATTTCATAAAGTTATAATATTGATTATACATATGATGATCCAGGTTATATGACATAAATCTACCAAGAAGAGGGATAGTTGAGCGAAGAGGCCAAATACGTTGTTTGAGAGAGATAAAAGAGTGTGAAGAGAAAAAGAAGGTGATAATCATAATTTGAGTGAGAAAAAGGTGTCCAAATGTGATAAAAGGTTATATGTTTCTGAGTTGGTGCTGAGTTACCTAGGGGTTTGGTACCTCCTTTCAAGTTAGTGCTTGTTAAAGGACTAGTTGAGTTGGTGCTTGACTAGTGAGGTGTCGGTGCTCATCGTGGGGTTGGTGCCTCACTAAATATTAATGAATTTCTTATAGGACTATAGTCCAAGATATGTTTCAATGGGTTTTATCTCCCTTGAGGGTTTCCCACATATCTCTTGCATTCATATGTTATTTGTTTATGTGGATGCTTATTTATACATTTGTTAATATATGTGTTTGAATGAATGATAAGTGAAATTGAATGATTGTTTTAAGGAAACTGATTCACCCCCCACTTTAGTAATGGTACTTCCAATAATTTTTATCAGATCAGGTCCTTTGAATGAAGCTTGATATCCTAAAGGAGATCCTAAATAAGCAAATATGGCTAGTCAATCACAAGGTGGTTTCACTACAAGCAAGGATCCATTATTCAATGGATCTAATTATGATTTTTAGAGTGTCAGGATGAGAACATATTTGATGTGTCAAGGTCATGGTGTTTGTAAATAATTTTTGGATGGATATATTTCACCCTTTATTCCCCCTATAGATGAAGTAGGTAAGAAGGATAGTGACAACAATTCAAAAGTAATGAATGGTATTCTTTGTGGGATATCAAAGGCAGAGCTTGTGAAGGTGATGCATTATATGTCTACCAAAGAGATGTGGGAAAATTTGAAGAATATCCATGAGGGATATTCCAATGTTAATTTGGATAAATTACAAACCCATAAAAGATAGTTTGAAAGCCTAAGGATGAATGAATATGATACCATTACAACCTACCTATTGAGGGTTGATGAAGTGGTCAACATCATAAGAGGCATGGGTGAATAATTGAAAGATTTTACTTTTGTACAAAATGTATTGAGATATCTAACTCCTAATTTTTATTCTAAAGTATTTGTTGTTGAAGAGATGCAAGATCTATACAATCTAGAGATGGATGGACTTCATGGTACCCTAGTAGCCTATGAGATAAGGATAAGTGAAGGAAGACCTATAAAGAAGGAAGTTGCATTCAAGTTAGAAAATAATTCAAAGGAGAATAAGACATAAGGTAAAACATTAAAATACAATCATGATTATGATATTGATGATGATGAGTTGATAACTATATTTGCAAGAAAGTTGAAAACAGGTTCAGGTAAATACAAGGTAATCTACCCTTTAAGTGTTTTAATTTTGGAAAAAATGGACACTTTGATAACAAGTGCCCTCATCATCATAAGTCAAAGGATTGTTAATAGCATGATTAAGGCCATGATGATGACAATAATTCCTATAGGTATACCAAGAGAAAGAAAAGTTTTATAAAGTATGATGACAAGAAGTAGTCTTTCAAGAACAAAACAAGCTTTTACACTAAGGAAGATTGCATCTCATCTAATGAGAGTGAGAAAAGTGACTCTAAGAGTAACCATGAATGTGATGTCCCTAATTTCAATGGAGTTTTCTTCATGGCTGAAGAAGCAAGTTGTTCAAATCAAGAAGAATCCATGTGGTTTGGAGGTACTGTAGGTGATTCAGATAAAGAAGAAGATGAGGTGGACTTTAAGGCTGAGTTGATGAATGCTCTAAAAGAACTGAAGATGGTGAAGAAAAATAATAAGGTGACAAATTCTCTTTTCAAATATTATGAGGAAAAAAATAGTTTTTTTGAAGAGAGATTAAGAAAATACTCCAAGGAAAAAGAAGAAATAGTCAAACAGGTGGAGACTCAAATTGAAATTATGACTACAAGCCTAAAAGATAAAGAAGAAGAATGTGTCAGGTATGTAACTCAAGTGTATTCCTTGAGATATGAGTTGTATTAGGCATCAAGTAAGGTAAATTCCTTTGTGAAGTTTGAAAAGAGTACCAATGATTTAGACAACATCCTAAGTAGTCAAAATATTGCTAATGACAAAATAGGCCCTGGTTTCAATGGAGACCAAAAGAAGAACACTAATATGATCAAGGAGAATTAGACCTTAAATGTCAATGGTAAATCAAGGAATAATGGTGTTGGTAGAGTGAAGACTAATCTTATAAGGTAGCCTATCACTATAAGTATGCTAATCCTTTCAATGGTTTGTTATTCATGTAACCAATTTGGTCATAGAGCAAGGAATTGTAGAAGACCCTCCAAGAATGAATATGCATGGAACTATGAGTATAATCATCAACAAATAGGTATGGGTAATGGTATGCTTCTATCAAGAGGAATAGTGTGTTTCAATTATCAAAAGGTTGGTCATATTAAAAAAATTTGTAAGCATGGATTCTCAAGTTAAAACAAGAAAATTGAGGCCCCTAGAGTGAAAGAAAGAAGACAAGACATTGAATGAAGACCAAAAGTAGCTAAGGTGAATGACGATCAATATGCTAGTTTAAGTGGAGCATAATTTAGGTGTAAAGGAGTGCCAAGAATTCTCCCTATCAACCTAGGTTGTGGATGAAGGAGTCAAGACAAGTAGACCAAGTCAGAATGTTGTTCAAATGAAGATTGAAGAGGTCAAGCCAAAGAGGATATTCAAGCCTAAGAGGATCATGAAGAAAGTTTAGTCTAGTGAGGACATGGAGATCTGGGAATATCCTAATTTTATGTTGTTTAAATACCCTAGATAAGAGGTGACTCAATTAGGATTCATGGAGGCACTCAGCTAGTGAGATGAAGCATGAAGGATGCATGGTCTTAGGGGGAGATTTATATTCTTTATCTTAAATCCAAAGTTCAGTCAATAGTCTATTGGAGGTGTGATTTCAAGAGATAGGTTACCAATCAGTTATATGATGACTTGATCAAACCAAGTCACATTCATGATAATGTTTGAATACATCGTGGAGATAAGGGAAGCCAATCATGCTCCAAGAAAATGTGTGTTTGCAAAAAATATCTATAGTAGTCATGAAGAAATTTGAGTTATGGATTGGTCTGCAAAAATTAATATGTTTATAAAGTCAGTTGGTTATGAGCCTGATCTATCTTGAGGTTTAGAATTGGTTTCAAGAGCTTGTTAAAGGTGGTTGACTGTGAAATAATGTGATTTTCCTGTATGCATAGTGAGATTAGATTGAAATGTATGAGTGTTCTTATGAGGGTATCAAGTATAAGAATAAAGGGGGAGAATTTTTATGTGTGTTGAGTTATTGACAAAGAGATAATGATCTTGTTTGGAGAGAAAAGGTGTGTGGTTTTAGGTCCAAGGATCAGATAGTTGTTAAGAGATGACCCTTTGTCATTAATTTCAAAGGGGGAGAAAGTTACAATTTGGGAGAAAGGTTAGTTTGAAGAGATCCAACTTGGGGAGATGAGAATGATCGGCTTTGTTTAAGTGTTTTACATCAATGAAAAAGGGGGATATTATTGAGGTATGTTCATGTTGTTAGTTTTGTGGCATAAATTTTGTCATTAATGTCAAATTCTAGATGGATCTCATTAATGTCAAAGTCAAATTTGGTGTCATGCATAGTGAAGTGGTATGTGACAAGGAGTCTTATGTCAAGAGATAATTTGAATTCAACCTATTATCTCTCTATTGAGAGATAATTTGAAGGAAACCTAGTAATTCTTCTGAGGTTGATGGCATGTCAAGGTCAAGATCAAGATACAAGGTAAGCATACTTTTGAGCGCTAGTCTTAATGAGCATTGTCATATCATGAGCATGTGTATGAAGATGGTGGTCTGATAAGATGGATACACATAGGTATGAGTGGATTTTTAAGGATTCTCAAGCATTCATATGAATTTTGGGAACACTCATGAAAGTTTTAAGGTAAACCTACATAGGTAAGGTCTTATACCTAAGCAAACAACCAGACTAGTCCTAGACCCTACCTGACCTAATAAGGTACCATGAAATATTTTCAAGACTTATATTGGATACAAATCATTGGTAGATCATGTGATAATATGTTTTACACTATTTAAACATGTGTTTAAGGTAGATAATCCTTCATAGAAGATGTTAAGATCAATTCATGACTTATTCATTTGTATGAAGAGACCTAGTAAGAAGGCATAGGCTTGGTAGCATGATGAGGTGAGTAGTCTGAAGCTTGTGAAAATAAGATTTTTAGTGTGTGAGCATGCTATGATTTTTTATGACATGATCATAAATATTTGAGATTAGTTAAAGAGGTTTCAAGGTATGTTCAAGGTCTAAGTATGACTGGAAATTCAAGGCCTAATGTGAAAAGAGACCTATTATGGCCTAATGAGGGGTCAAATTAAGTTTTCAAGGTGATATAGCTCATGAGAGAATTATCAAAGTAATGAAACTTTGTGTCAAGCGTGTTAACCAATTTTTAGGTCAAAATCTAAATGAGAAAGCATGAAATGTGGTTCTAAGGTTTTTTGTGTGCACAAAATGAGGTATTACAGACTCAAGAAAGATTTTCTTGTGCTTGTTGGCATGTGAAAACTTTACATGAGATCCTAAGAAGGTCATCAAATTTTGGTCAGGATCCTAACTCAAGTTTCCAAGAATTAGTTTATGGATTAATGTCCCAAGCTTTATGAATGATTGTTAAGACTGTAAGATGGTCTTAACCTATCTAAAACCCTAACAATGACCTGATATGGAAGATATTGATAGAAATGGCTCATAATGAATTGGATGACATATTTTGATGTTTTTATCATGCATATGATTGTCCCAATTACCTTCAAGTGGAATTGGCATGTTAGAAGAGTGAGTGGAAGCTATAGGAAACCCCTTATTTCTTGAATTTTTAATGTAGCAGTCAGGGTTGACCAAGTCAAAGCATGAAAATTATTGGAGGATGATGTGTGATACTTTTATTTTATTTCCATATAAATTTATAATCAGTTTAAAAATCTAAAATATGTTAAATCGGTCTTAGAATTTGGCCTATCGCTAAAAAGGCTTAGTGAGGAAGATAGTGAGAAAAATAAGCAGAAGTCAGAATGAGATTAGGGATGTTGTGAAATGGATTAGGGATGGATCTAATTAAAATGGGTTATTATTCAAGACTTATAACACATATCCCTAATTGACATAAGTTTTAAATAAACTTGTATATGATAGAAAGTTGATCTTAATCTGACTTGTCTAACACAGTGAGGTCTGTGTATAGTGAAGACATGAGATTGGTCTATAAGACTAATATTGATATTAAACATTATAAAAAATTTATTTCAATATTTTATAAGGATTTTTAATGATCATATAAACCAATTTAAATTTCATGAAAGTGATTCTACAAGTGTTTTAAGTCATTGTTTCCATGACTGTGTTTTGGAGCTACAAGCAGTTTTATGTGTGTGAGTAAGACTGATGTTCCTGAGTCATTATACCTAGAATTGAAGAATATAATGCACATGAATTTGTTATATAAGTCTCATATGTAAATTTTAATTTATTTTTATTCATGAAAAATTCCTATGAAGGTTTGAAAATTCAAAGTTTCTTGACTAGGTTTTGAATCTTGTTTGCAGTTTTGAGTGAGCATATGGAAGTGATCAATTTAAGGTATTTTGCCCTATTTGGTGAAATATAATAAACATGATGATGACCCTGACATAATTTATGTTATATAAATGTGATTTTATGGTGTGTGTTTTAATCAAATTGGTTGTGTGCTTCAATTTTTGTTGACAGACTTTCTAGCAGTAAGAAGGCCTAATTGTGAGTAGGCCTAATGGTGTGGTTCAAGGAGTGAAATGAGATAAATGGTGTTGGGGAAATAAGGTGATATTATAAGGGGTATAATTTAAGTGTGTTTAATTTTTTCATCTATTTATGGATGCTCAAGATGCTCTGAGGTGGTCAAGGTGAAATGTGTGCTCTAAGAAGGCCTAATTGCATTAGGTCTCCTTTAGGTCTAATGGTGATTTTGGTCCTTATGAGTGGTGACCGACTTATGTAGTGGTTATTTATTCTATGAAACATATTTTTTGATCTATTCCAATGGTTATCTAATTATTTATAATTTTTTGACTGACCAAGGTTGGTGAAATCAAGAGTCAAGTATAAAAAGGTCTAATAGGCCTAATTTGACTAGTTAGAATATTGGTGTAGTAAACAAATGAAATATAAGTTTGGAAACCGCGTAGAGGGATTAAAGACCATCAGATAGGTATGTTTAATATTTCATAAATCTATAATATTAATTTTTATAAGGTTATATGACCTAAATCTGCCAAGAAGAGGGCTAATTGAGCGAAGAGGCCTAATAGGTTGTTTGAGAGAGATAGAAGAGTGTAAAGAGCAAAATAAGGTGATAAAAATTAATTGAGTGAGAAAAATGTGTATAAAGGTGATTAGATGCTATAGGTGGCTGATTTTATGATGATTTTCCTAGGGGTTTGGTGCCTCCTTGTAATTTGGTAATTGTTAAAGGACTAGTTGAGTTGGTGTTTAACTATGAGGGGTTGGTGTTCCTTGTGGGGTTGGTACCTCGCTAAATATTGATTCATTGCTTACAAGACTATATTCCAAGATGTTTTTTAGTGGGTTTTATCCCCCTTGAGGGTTTACCATGTATCTTTTATGTTCATATGTTATTTGATTATGTGGATACTTGTTTATGCATTGGTTTATGCATGTGTTTGAATGAATGCTTTATGAATGATAACTAAAATTAAATGATTATTTTAAGGGAATTGACTCACCCCCACCCTCTAAATAGTTGTACTTACAACATGAGGATGGTCTTGTAAATAATACCATCGCAGTTACGCATTGTGAGTCTCATGGGTTGAATTAAGAAGTTGAAGGCTTTGACAAACCATTATCCCAAATTGAGTAAAATGGTGACACTAACCAAGGCCTAACAGTTGAGTAGCCATGAAAATCATTAAATGAGAGCATGAAAAACCATTATCAGATCATAACTAAGGTAGAAATCAAATTTTTTATGTATGGAAGACAAATATGGAATGAGTATGATTGGGTGTTGGACTCATATAATCAACCCATTCACCTAGAGGTAGAACAAGAAAGTCCAATTACTTCCCCAAAAGGTCAAGAACATGATAATGCCCATAGATACAAGTGGGAGTTCTCATACATTGATCAATGCTTGGTTTGACTCAAATCAAGACATGGAAATCATACCTTATGGTGTCATAGTGACCAAACAAGTTTTCCATTTGATCTAGAGGAAAGAATTTGATCTTAGGTTTGTTGTTTTAGTGTTTTTGTCTTATTTCAATAAGTGTTCAACACAAGTATAGCCTGCTACCTTATTTTTTTATTGTCTTGTCTTATTATTTTCCTTAGGTTAGGTGTGTTTCTTAGGTTTAAGTGTTATTTCTTTGGTAGTTTCTGTTTGAGTTTTGTTAGTTTGTTGCAATCCAAGTGGTCATCAAGTTTTATTACCATGTTTGAGTCATCACTATCATGAGGAGTGACTGGGTTGTCTTGACCAGTAGACTGGTCATCCCTCAAATTCACTAAAAATGTTAACATTTTGGCCTCATAAGCCAAATGTCAACCCCTAGCATCAAAACTTGCATGAGAATCCCTTTGAGCTTATCTATAGTGCCTAAACTATCATGGTCTCATAAATGCCTATTAAAAGTCTTTGACCCTTGTTAGGAATGTCATGTCATGTCATAAATTATGCCTGTGAACTCATGTGTCTTGGTTGTCTTGAGTCTATTAGTGATTGTAATAGGTCCCCATGATGGTCATTGTGTAATTGAAAAGAGTGACAAATGTTTTGGAGGCCTAGAAAGATGGTCTTAAGCATGTTTGATAGGCTTAAGGATCCTTATCAAAAGTTAAAGTGATTTGACTAGATTGAGATTTCTATTGGTCATGGGTATTAAGCCTACTTAGGGAATGTCAAGATGAGAGAGATCCTTACTAACAAAATTAAGGTTGTCTAAGCTTCATTTGGTCGATGGTATAGACCCTAGTAATTTATGTCAAGGTAACTCTCCATAGCTTATTTGTTTAAGCCTGCTTCAAGCCTTGTTTCCACCTTATTAAGACCCTCAAGTCCTTACTATGAGTCTTTTTGCATTGAAAACAATTGAAAAGGTGATTTTTCAAGTATTTCATTATTCATAAGCGTCTTAAAATAATCCCTAGGCCATGACCATGTGTTTCATTTCATAAAAGGTCTCTCTTATAGTCAAATCCACCCCCTACCCATCAAGTGGACCCCACACATGCCAAAATGTGTCTCTCCAACTCCCCCTGATGTATTTCCTATTTTAAAGTGTAATTTAACTCATGTTTTCCTTCTTTTCATCCTTCAATCACATTCTAATGTAAAAAGCATGAAGAAATTGCAGAAAAAGAGGTATTTTAAGGTGTTTTCTTCAGTTTGTATGGATTTATACGATCAGTCCATACAGAGGGAGATTAGAGGTTAAAAGTGGGATTATTTCAGGTTTTTTGGTGAATTTTCATGGCAAGAGGATTCAATACAGGTCCAAAATTAACCTCTCTCTTCAACCAATCTCCTTTGCAACCCAGGAAAGATTTCAAGTTTGTGGATACTACAGATTAGAGAGAGAAAATCAAGAGATGGTCTCTTGGGTAGAGAAAGAGGGTATCTTGAAATCATAATCCATGGAATTTTTTTGAAATTTAAGGGTCTATAATTTATGAATAATAGCTAACACACTAGCCACTTTAATGAGCTTATTCATCTATGTAAAGAGTTGAAATGGCATCAGTTTTGGTGCATATTTGAAGTTTTTTTAAGAACTATTGTTTGATTTATGTTATGGAGATCCTCATAGCCCATATCCATCATCCTCAACCCATGTATCATAGTGTGAGGGTGTAGAAGCAAGTAAATTTATTGGTTTCTTCCCTTTGTAAATTGCAGATGGGTTTCTCACATTACAGTGTCCTTGTGCATAAGATGGGAGTATGGATAATGTCTTGGATTTGATTATGAGTTTATTAAATATTTTAAATATGTGTCTACCTCCTAAACTCAACTGAGCCAATAGATATTTAAGTGATCCTTCAAAAGTCTTACGTCCAAGATGACTATCATGAGTAGATGTGGCATCCTTGCAAAGTGAAGACAAAGTGGTTGCAAAGGATATTTTGGTGGTTTTTGAGATGTACACATCTCCTTCATTCACTCCCTAATTTGTTACCAAATTTTCATCTTGAATTACACACTAACCATCTCCATACTCAACCTAATATACAACATCAAACATTCACTCGATCATTACAAGCCTTTCAAGTAGACTGTATAGACAAGATAGTCATTATTAAAATGGAGTGTAGAGATGTAAGAGGATTAAAGAGGTTTAAAAAGATCGAGAATTAATAGAAGATGATAATGTAGGGGAAAATAGGGTAAAATCATCTCAACCATCCTAGGATAAGGAACCCAATCAAAGTTTAAGTGTCTTACACACACAGTGTTGTACCTCTAGGCTTTAGACAGAATAGATGATGAAAAACTATTAGGATGAGTCCTTAAGGACATAAACAAAGCTACCTAATTCATAAAAACCTATGGTTTAATATGGTAGAGGAAATAGATAGTCCCAATAAATATCAACCTTCATCTTCAATCCCTTGAGAGACACCATTCTCATAGTCAATACAATCCTTACAAGGTAGACTGAGCAAACAACATGGTCATAATTGGTTTGAGGTATAGAAGGTGTGGTTGAGCCTTGTGAAATCATGAGAGATTCAAAAAGAAAAAATGAGTATTTGGAGACTAATGATAGGTTAATATCACCCTTGAATACAATGGAGCTATGTACTCACCTCCCCCATGGCTATGCATAGTAAACAAACCTCAATCATCACCTACAGGCAGAGCCTCGAGGTTTTGATATGAGACATGATGGAGTATGCTTGGTGAAGGAAGTGTATGAGGAAGAATAACATTGTTTATTAAGATATGGCAACTAGACAAGATTCATTAAAGATCAGAAACACCAAAAAAAATAAACTCACCTGTCATGCACAAGCAATAGACGTAGGGTACCTAATGTCAGTCATGAAAAGGACAAGATAATCAGGTGTAAATGTAGTCTACTAAGGGATTATGGAGTTCCTATGCATGTGAAATAATCTCCCCTATATGGTGTTATACCAAATTTATGATCCAAGTACCATAAAGGGGTGATCTATACATTAAGCTCAGTTAACAGACCTAGAAAGGCTACTTATAAGCAAGGTTCCTAGATGAAAAAGATAAAGGTTGATTGCCTTAGACTTCAGCAGCAAAAATTAATTGGCAAAGAGACTTCTGGAAACACTACACAAGAATTTATCAAACTTGACATTACAGGTCCTTCTATGGAACCCATCTTCAAGAGAAAAATAATATATCTCCACAATGAGAGGTTACAATATAAATAAGATCTCTTTCAATGCTTGACTTTCCATATTCCTACTCTTAAAAATACTATTTTTTTCATTAATAGTATTATGGGTTTCCAAGATTTACTTAAAATAAACCCTTCATCATTATTTAAATTTTGAGGAGTCTTTTCTATTTCAAGTGCTTCCCTTATTTTGTGTTCTTTCCAGTGATCCACTTTAGCAATTAGTTTTGAATCTTCAATGCAAACATGGTGCTTAAGATTATATGAGTGCTCTACTAGTGTTGATTTTTTGGTACGTTCATGTAAAATGTCACCACCATGTTATTTTAGTCTAATTTGAATTAATCTTTTTGTCTCTCCTATATATTGTTTACCACATGAACATGGAATTGTGTAGACACCTCTATATAGTTTTGGATCCTGGGTCTTTTGCTCCATCTAGGATATTTCTTAGAGTTTCAAGAGGGTTGAATACTACCTTGACATCCATTTTTGATAAAGTTCTTGCAATTTTATCTGTGACCCCTTATTTGTAAGGAAGTTTTACCAAGTGATTTGTTTGATAATCCTTATTTTCCACATTGTTTTTCCTTTTGCCTTCTTGAGAAATGGCTCATTTGAAAAAATTGTGAATTTGTTTGTCCCCATATCCATTAGCTTGGAAAACCTTTTTTAAATGCTCAAATTCCTATTTTAAATGGTCTCTATCTGACGCCTTCATTGATTTTTTTACCAAAGTATTCAAGACTACCATTTTTTGGGCAGGATGGTGTTGAAATTTATTTCCCAAGTAGAGATCTATATGTGTCTTCTTTCGATATACCTGATGTGATAAGGAACCATCAAGCCTCCTAGTCACCAACACATCTAAGAATGGAAGACCTGTATCTTCCTCATCCTCCATGTAAACTAGATATGTTCTGATCTAATATTGAGATGTTGAAGAAAATAATTGAGATTTGCCTTACCAAATGGGCAGCATACATTGGTATCATCTACAAATCTGAGCCACCATCTTGGTTTTTGTAGGGAAGAATGAAGAGCTTCCTTTTCAAAATTCTCCGTGAACAAATTAACAACTACCAGGGATAGGGGAGATCCCATAGTCACACCTTTTACTTGTTAAAATTATTCTCCTCTAAATGTAAAAAATGTAGATTCAAGGCATAATTAAACTAATGATTTAATTTCTTGAGAGGTGCTTTTCCCAACTATTTCCATAGCTTCTGCAATCAAAACTTTTGTAAATAATTAAACCACATCAAAACTTACTAGGATGTATTTGTCTGAGACCTTATCTTCCTTAATATTTGATACAAATTAAGTTAAATATTTTACAAAGGAGCTCATATTTTCCACCAAGCTCTTCAACTTTTTGGCTAAAAAAGATGCTAAATTGTACGTTGGTGACCCTCTCGTATTGACTATTGGTCTCAGTGGGTTCCCTTGTTTATGGATTTTTGGGGCTCCATATATTCGGGGAATAATGGGAGTGGTGGGCATGATTTTCTTCTTTATAATATCTATGAAAGAAGAGTTTTTTATTTTCTTTTTACTTCCCTCATCACTTTTTCCATGGGATTTTTTAAAAAAATCTATAACTTCCACTTTCATTGAGATGTTCCTGCATTTTTTTTTAATAATCATCCTTATTTAAAATGACAATAGCATTACCTTTTTTAGCTTTGACAATCACTATGTTTTCATTTTGTTTTAGTTCCTTAAGTGCCACTATTTCTTCCTTTGTGATGTTGCATCCTGGTGGTTTGGCTTTCTTTAGAGTCTTTACACTTTCCAACCTCATCTCCTCAGCATTTTCAACAGGTAGATCCAATAATATTACTTCTATGTTGCCAATAATATCTTCATAAGGAATTTTTGATAGCATGACTGCAAAGCTAAGTCCTCTACTCAGGACTTTAACCATGTGTTCATTTAAATTGATGTTTGACAAATTACACACACTACCTCCTAATACTTCATGTGGTTTACTCCCTTCTGGGTTGTTGATGTTCTTTCCTTCTATTCTATGCATGTCATTTGATTTCTCTTCCCTTCCCTACGAGTGATCATTGGAATTCTCCCATGTCGTACCATCTAAAATTCCAATTTATGATGCCACTACCTTTGCATCAATGTTGGGCATGTTTTTCACTTTGTATCCTCTAACATGGAAGAATTCTCCAAATTATAACCATGATTTTGACCTTTCTCTATCTAATTTGCATTGGTGCTCCTCTTTTAGCGACTTAAATTTTTTGCAGTGCCTTTCATCATTGTATTTTATTTCTTTGTATGCTTTCAGAAATGACATTGTTTCAATCTTGGTCCATAAATATGTATCCAGCTCAATACATAACGTAATTTGAAAAGCTTACCAAACCAATTGACCAGTACTTTTTGAGCATGTTTTATTTTTGACTTAATTAGGGTGGTGCTTAATTTTGAGAAAATCTTAACATTATCTTTTCTGAATAAATGATGATTAATTTCTACAAATCTGGGACAAATGTTGTTATCTCTACACCTCTTTAAAAAAGTGAGATCTAAAATCCTCTAAGAAATATTTAATCTTAAAACCTCAAAGAGTCTTACCTCATCGAATAGTACCCTTACATGGAGGGAGATGATTTATTTCCTTAGACTTTGGCAATGAAAATTAATTGGAAAAGAGACTTCTAGAAACACTGCACAAGAATTTGTCAAACTCAATGTTTCGGATCTTTCTATGGAACCCATCCTCAAGAGAAAAATATTATATTTCCATAATGACAGGAGGTGTCCAAAACCTTACATTAAATTTGATAAAGTGTCCCTAATTTTCTCTATAAAATGATCTTAGTGGCGTCTTAATATACTTCAGTCCTTGAAGATGAAAAAAGAGCTTTAAGGCCTATTAGGCCTAAACAGGACTTTGCATAAATTAGAATATTTTTGCTTATTTGAGGGATGGTGGAAGGTTGAATACACTTTAAATGGAAGGTGATAAATCCTATCAATATTCCATGCTGATGAGAGACTTAGCTTAGGTGGGATAGAACACTAAACTTAGACCCAAGGGTTACACAGGCTTAATTGCGTGTAAACCCTTGGCAAGGGAGATGAGGTATAGAGAGAGAAGTTTAGGAGAAACCCTATTGGAATGGATATTTATAGACCTTTGAAACATATTATATGAATCATAACTTCATTAATATGGTGGAAGAAACATCAAACTACTTAGGCCTTCAACTTTGGTTATCAACCACTCAGACTTAACAGTCTAGGTAGTGATCTACAGGCAGTCTTAAGAGAAAGTGGATCAAAGTTTAAGTTAAAAAATTGAAGGTAATAATAGAGGATATAATCTGGTGATAATGGGGGTATTATGATTATATTGATCACCATAAATCATATACAGTCCATTTAGACACCTAATTTTTAATCTAGGCCTTTTTGGCCTAAAAGCCTATCTTAGGCCTAGAAGGCCGACATCACCATGGGAGTATGTTGAGGACCTCCTAAGAAAAATGACACCAGGATAAGGTATAAGAGGTTTTTTCAAGTCTTAATGAGGTAATTTCAAGCATAATAATGGAAGATAATGACCAAACTTAGTCTTATCACCATATCGAACTCTATAGTCTTACACTGTCACCTCAAACTACATATTCAAATGCTCATATGCTTCATAGTATAAGGTCTCAGGGAAAATTTTCTTAGTGGTAATGGATTACCCCTATATATTTTAAATCCATGAAGGAGTGAGTTAGATTTAGGGGCACAGGTTTATGAATGAATGTTAAGACTGCTAAAAGGTCTAAAAAGCTTACAATGAATGCAAGGTCCATCATCTTACATTCATATCTCTCCACACCTGTTGCATGGGAACCTAAGATTGTCAGAGTTTTTATGGGTTTATATGGAATAACCATCCATGACCATAATTTTGGGATTGGAGGTCTCATCTTTATGAACCATTGTTAAGATGGTAGACCTCCAAAACCCTTCTCAAACCTTAAGACAGACCAGACTTGAGAAAAGTGAAGATTTTGGCAACCAAACTCTCTTGAATGACCCTAAAAACACCTAAAACATATAGAGAACTTAGATGACACCCTTCCCATAGTACTAGTTCGTACATATATTGTATGGAATTATCATAAAAGTGTACTTTTTTAAGGTTATGAGAGATTTATAAGGTAAAAAACTATTTGGAAGGCCACAAATCATTGGAAGTGAAGGTTTAGAACTTGTTTCATTTCCTAAAGTAATTATATTCCCAAAAATATGCCTGAAAATGCCTCTTTAAGCTCCCACCAAATAGCCAGTCTATAGATATGAGAGAGAAAGTGACCTAATCACCTGGTTTGGCAAGTTTACAAGTGTGAGCTACTCAAAAAGACATATATCATGGTATGTAACATTGTTTTAGACCTAAATCTCACTTATACATATGTTCTCAAGGTCTCATACATGTTTTCCATGGATACTCAAGCACAAACACCATGTAGTTAGGCTTAGTGGCATACTAGGCCTATTTGGTCAATAAGGAGATACCAGTGTTGGCATAGAAGGCTGATGAAATGAGTTAATACATAGATATTATGGATAGTAACTAATTATTATAATGAGGTAAGTGCACATTTCATGTTCATAATAGAGAGAGAAGTTAGTTTCTTGACTTGATCAATATGCTCAAAAAGAGGATAGGCTATTTTATGCTTTATGATGGCTTAATTGCATCTCATTAACGTTGTATCTGCCAAGAAGAGGAGGTATTTTAACTAGATATGGGTATAGCTATGCTTTAAGAGAGTTTGAAAAAGTTAAATAGAGTCCCACCACCTCATTTCAACACCCAATAGCCCATTTAAGAATTTCAATCAAGAGACCAATGCATAAAGGGTGTATGGCATGATTGTTTGTAACTAATGTAATTGTTGTATGAGTTGATGATGGCCATTTATGACCCCTAATTCTCATCTCCATGCCATTATCCTCATCTTTCTCTTCTCTTTTTGTTATATATTCAAGCCTTAAGGCCTTGATTTGTATCCCTCACCTGGGTATGAGCTAACTCTGCTTGGTTTTGTACTTGTAAACCTATTGGACTAATTAATAAATTGTTGCATCTCTTTCATGATGATATCTAGTGTGTTTTTACTTGTTTTGATTTGCATATGTGATGGAAATGTCCTCCCTTGCAGGTCCTTTTTCACCTAAATATAAATAATGTGTCTTATACAGGTTATGTGGTATGTAGAAGTGTTGGTGATGAGGTTTGAAGTGTGATTTGAATAGTAAAAGTCTCATAGCATACCTTCTTATCTTGACCTTTTCACTCTAGTTACCTAGTACAACCTCCACATGAAACATTTTTTCATAGGAACTCATGAAGATGGTTGTTTAGTTGTTTTTTTAGTCCAGTATTATTGTTTAGAGTTCAAATTGAGTAGATGGATGATTCATATTGGTGTATTACCACCCCTTAGATTAGGTTTATCTTATGCACTTTCTATCGCTTTTCAACCCAATATTAATAGGTCTTAGTACATTGAGCCAAATACATGCACCAGGGGAGCTAACCCCATAGTATAGAGGTTTGGTCTAATTATAAGGTCGCTCACAACCTTTACACCATTCCCATGTTAGTCTAGGTTTGAAGTAGAATTGAACAATCTCCTTCACAGGGTTTAACTTAGGTTGCTAACACCACTCTTAATGCTTTCGCTTTTCATGATACTTTATGAGACCATTTTTGGCAAGGCATAAATGAGGGATGGTGAGATAGAGGATTTTTAGAGTGGCATAGGTGCTAAAAAAGGTTTCCCACTCTCTCCTACACTTTTTTGACTCTACATGAAGAACTTAGAAGAAATAATTTCAAAGACACTATGTGCAACATATGGTTGGTTACACTTCAAAGTCTATATATAAATTATCCTATTTATAACTTACATTACTTTGATGTCTCACTTGGTGAGAGGTCTCTAGAAATAACTTTCTATCTTAGATTCCTATTGTGGTACTCATGGACTTTAGGTTAATTTGGATAGAACAAAAATTGTGGGTTTTAATATCTCTATAAAAAATCTAATATATATGATTATTACTTATAGAGGTGAAAGAGTTGAGGTAGTCTCTTGACATGTATTTCTTGGCATCCTCAACTCTAGACCATAGTTAAACTACACTCTAAATGTATATTTCAGATTGAATAAGGGATATGCAGCTCTCACCACCATTAAAAACATTGTCTTCAACTTTAGTTTCAAGACATTCAAATGAAGATCCACCTCTTTCACTCACTAGTCATGCCTACCCTCTTGTATTATTGTGAGGTTTGGGGAACATATGTTTGAGTTAAGGATCAAAAATGAACAAAGAGAATGATTATCATGATGTTATCTAGACATATTCATGATAATAGACCAATTTCTCATGCTATCATCCTTGTAAAATTTGGCTAAATGTTAGTCATTGCTTTAATGATCTTTCATGTGGTGACAATGATTCACAGATTTAGATAATTGTGTAGCTCCTAAAGTGGTCACCTTAGGTATCCACACCTTGTTCTTAGATTTTTTTACTTATTTTTTGATTAATGTGATCTAAATGAAGTAAAACTATGAATATTTAGATTATGTAAAATAGGAAAATTATCATACAAATATAGATGTAAAAGGGGAGATTGATATTGTAATTACTATATTTAGAATTGACAAAGAAATATACGAGAGAGACATTTATCTTATTCTAATATTATTTTACTTATTGTGTTCATCACTGTCATTGAAAATGCTTTATCTACTATGTACCCTGTCAAATAATTAATTAAGAGCTCAAACCCTGTGTAGACACTACCATAAAAACTCAAACCACTATAGTGATCATTACTACCTAGAGTCTTGCCAGTATTATCCCTATTGATTATGCAAGTCTAATGCCTTAAACTGCTACACCTACATCTTAAAATTCCTCATGTGTATGCACTCACCTTTCATCATGTGCATTGATCTCAATTTTCCTTGTCTTTATTTTGAACCTTAATTACACTTTTAACACAAAATGATCCTTTAAAATTGGGTTAATATGTTAGGTTGGATGGCTTTAACCACTCCCCATTGAGAGATTTAACCTCACCTATATTCTAATACTCTGAAGTGGGATCAAATCACACATAGTTCTCCCACTTCAGTGTATGTGTGCACTATCATGATCAATCTATAATGCAATACAATGTTTGTCTTTTGACACTTGGCACCATGCAGCTTTGACCTTTATGTGTATTTTGGCTTGGCTCTAGGACTTCTCTTTTCAGGGATATTTAAATATGTATGTCTTTGTGATAATGTCTCAAGAAAGTGTTAATGGATTTATCGAGCTTTCAAGTGATTATAACCTGAGAGTGAATATTAGTGATTAGAGATGGAGATAGTTCATTTAGGATTCTAGAAGGTTCTTGTATAGACTAGGGATCCTGAACATGTGTATTAATAAATTGGGTTAGCCAAGATAACATGTAGGTAGACAAATAGGGGAAAGTTTTCACAAGAGTCAAATGTGTGCACAAATTCTAAGTATGTCAAAATGTGCCAAATTTTATGTTACCAAAGTTTTTGATACTGAATTTAGGTCTTCACAAGATCCTTTATGGAGTATGAAAATCATTGGATTGATTCATGTTGTATGCGAGAGACTTCTTATTGCTTCACTTCATTGATATTGATATTAATAGGCCACCCCTACATAGCTTCTCAGTGGATGCTCATGATCTCTCCAAGAGAGAGATAAATAATGGCATTCATATTGATACTTATAAAGCCTACCTCTAGTCCACATGGTCTAAACCTAAAGAACTACTCACTTAAAACTTCAATACCACTCAGAGTCATCTTTACTTTAGTGATGGGTTCATCTAACACCTAAGGTAAAAAAAATTATAGTTACCTTGCATCTTGAGGGTTCACCTTTACTCCCATCAACTTTGCATTAAGACAGACCACTATATTCCTCGAGAGCACCATATTTTTTAGATTTTCTCTTTGGAGTCAAATATCAAGGATCATTTTATTTTGATATGCTCTCCTTATTATGAGATAAGAGGACTATTATTTTGACTCTACAAAGATTCCCATGACTCTCTCCAGGCTTCATGGCTTATGAAGACCAAATATGTTTATCTCTCTTCCTTCTAGAGATGTTTTGACCTTCAGGTATAACTTATTAAACAAAAGTCCCCAAGAGGGGCTGACACCAAGTTAATTACATCCTACTTCTAACCATCTGATATTATCGATAGGAAGAGGCCCCATAGTCATATTTCAAATCTATATGTTAGACCAACAAAACATTGCAGACTCAATGATTCACATGGCCTCACACCCATCACACACTTCTTCACTAGTTTGAGTTTAAGAAGTGTTTATGTAGAGTGACAAGGTTCATCTCACTACATATGACCCTCCTCTTTTTTATATTCTTCAAGATATATTTTTTTATTGGACTATTGTTTTCTATTTACTCATTTTAGATTTAGTTTCTCTTTTATATTCTTTTGCATGTGCTACCATACACCTCTTATCTTCTTCACATTGTATCTTTTGTAGTCCCATGGGCCAATCTTAACCTTTGGTGGACATTAATATATAAATTAAATTAAACAAAACTAAATCTATAATGTTGTGTAAGACCTAAAATGAAAGGTACACAAATGATCTAACCATCATGAAATTTTCATTTGACAAGGGAGGATGACTGTCAAATCCCTAACCCACTAGTCATTATGTCATTAAAAATAACTTATTATAAATCATAATGCACACACGTAAATCCAAACATTAAAGTTTGTATCAATTTTTGTATAGAGCAAATTGGGTTCCACTTTCTTCTTCTTAAAAAAGATACATGGAATAAGATCCAACATCGAAAAAAGGATATAATGTTGCCTCAAAACCTTATTTTAGAATATTTTTTGTATGCAAAATAACTTAATCACTATCCTTTATACATGTTATTAACAATATTCCTCGTTAATCACTATTCTTCGTAGACAATATTAAAAGTATTCCTCAATCATTCTTTCAATTATTCTTTGTGAGGATATGTTCACAACGACAATCCGTATTAGTGCATGTCTCCTCCTGGACAGTAGCAAGGGTGGTAGCCCCTGCCTCCTTCCCCTATTGGGCAAGATGGTTAGGTTACTCCTCCTCCTCCTCTGCACCTAGATGATTGGGGGGTACCACCTGGTGGTCGGACAAACATGATGGATAAGTTCCCCAGGGTCTCTCTTGCCATTTTTTCTACTCAGCAATAGGAAGATGATAAGGACATTGCTCAAGCTTCTGGTTAAAAGATGGCAATGACTTGCCTAGCTTGGGTTGGGGTCCGAATGATATGGATCCTCTGCCTTCCGGCCTTGCTCTGGGAGCTTAATGTTTGTTTTTTAGTTTATCATATTATGATGACTCATTCCTAAGTGGGGCCTAGCATTGTTTTTATTTCTATTGTTGCTTGTTCCTAGGCTTGGCCTAGTCTAACTCGAGATATGCTTCCATACGGCTTATTTTTTGTGAATTCTTTGTATATTATATATTTTATTAATATATAGATATATTTTATCGAAAAAAAATTATTAAAAAAAAAAAGTAATGTAGTTATACAATGATCTAGATGAAAGCACTTTGGTAGTTGAAATGTGTTTTAAATACATAATGTCCAATAGTTGACTTTGTCCTTCCTAATAATTGTCATAGTACTATATATTAATTGTCCAACCTTTACCCCACAGAACCACCCACATCATAATATGTCACAATAACCACTCACATCATAACATCTCATTATTTCAATAATTAATGCTCCAATGTATAATGTAGTTACACCATATTCAAATATTGGACAACACTTTTTTAAAAATACATTTTAAATTTCTTGTTTATATTTTACATACATAATATCCAATAGTTGATTTTGTCCTTCCTAATAATTATCACAATACTATGTATTAGTTGTCCAATTTTTATCTCACATCATAACATTTCATGCTAACTACTCACATCATAACATGTCATTATTTCAACAATTAGTGCTCCAATGTACAATATGGTTTAAATGTACAATATAGTTACACCATATTTAAGTATTGGGCAACACTTTTTTAAAAATACATTTTAAATTTCATGTTTTAAATTAATTTAAAATGTGACTCTCTCTATTTCAAGTAGCTTGTATTCACCAATCCAAGTTTCATTTCCATTAAGCCTAGAGGACTCCTTCAACAAATGCCCGTGTGGACACCTTGAACTAAGGGTCGCACTTCTTCATATGGACTAAATGGAACACAACAGGGTGTTTTGGATGCAAATCGCTTGGCGGACATTATGGACTGAAGCCCACCCACACGTCTCACTTTGAGAAGGTGCTTCTCCATCACTCTAGTTCATAGCTTTGGTATATTAAAAGTGTTTACCCCCAATATTTTAGCCAATGAGATGTGGGTGAGTTGATTAAAGTGGCTTCGCTGTGTCCAGCGTCACACAGGGTCAAATCTCGATGATATGTTAGGTCAGTTGTGGCCAATAGAAATGATTGTAGGCCCTATCACAATCATGGTGATGTCTATTAGGCTCGTGGTGGTGTTTGTAAGATTGTTTGTGGTCATTGTGATAATTATAAAGAAGATCTGAACCTTGCATTTGTGTTCTAAAATGATTCATAACTCCAATCAAAAGCATTTTAATTCATAACTCTAAATTAAAAAAATATTTATTAATAATTTTAAAAAACATACCAAACAACAAAAATATTAAACTTGTATTACACTTAAAGTCACAATATGAACCCCCAAACTTATCGGTTGTGACTAATGACACTACACCCCTATAATCACCTTAAATCTTAATAATTATCAAATAGTTGTAGGATAGCATATAAGCATGGAACTTTATTACGCCAAACTAGAAAAAGTAGTTGCTCCCATTATATTAATTTTAAAGGTGTACACAAAAAGTTTGACAAGAGCAACGAAGAGCTCACAATAACTAAAAGTTGGAAAACATCTAGAAAAAGCATAAATTTCATTTATGCCCTTTGAAAATCGTAAGTATTAGCATGGTCCAATTAATTCCTTTTATTCTTCCACGCCTCCTTTATTTTATTCTCCCTCCTTTTTTAAAAACTAGTCATTTCTTTTTCTATTTCAGATAAGGGAAATTTAAATCATTGAGATTCCTTCCGAGTTTTCACTATAGAGATTTAGAAAATAAAATTGGTCACCTCAAATAAAAATGATGTACGAGGAATAATTTTAAAAGTTGTAAAATATATGATATTTTGAAGTGTTTTAATAATAAAAATTATAATATTGTATTTATTAAGAAAATCATTATTAATATTTAATAAATAAAATTTAATATATATTAATTAAATTAAAAATAAATATTTATTTAATTATTTTTTATTTATTAAAAATAAAAATATGGTATTTTTTTCCTTTCTCTTTTAAACTTCAATCCAGCACTTCGGACAACTAAAATTTATTAAATTAGTAATGACTATCAGAAGCTCATGATCATGTTGAGGATCAAACAGGGGTGATCCTTGTTAGATTTTGAAGTTTCAGATTCATGTGATCTCTTGATACATCCCCTGTAGTATTATCTGCAAACACAGTTTGACAAGTAAACTTTGAACTTTCTTCTTTCATGTGCCAACTTTAGATTCTTTCATGACCTTGGTTGGAAAAGTGTTCTTATACGTTTGACAGCATTTAAGATGAGAAGATTGATCATTTTTCTTTTTTGGCTTGCTTGCATGCGAACAAACCCCTTGGAGATGTCTAGTTTGGTGGCAAAGACATCTAAAAGCAATGTTTTCATAATATAAGCTTTGGAACCAATGAGAATTATCATGTTTCAACTGGATTCAACCTGGAAGACCTTTGCTAAGGTCAACTTCCACACAAATATGGGCATTAGCAAACAATGCTTACGTAGACCGCTCAAAATCCATCTTAATGAATCTTCGAAGCAAATTATCAATAGCTTCACAAACTGAGGGGTGCTAAAAGGGAAGAGAGATTTGGGAACGGAACCCAAACTGGCATTTTGGACACCATCATTATTGAGGGATCAAAATAAAAAAACTACAAGGTAACAAAGAGCTGAGCTTTTAACCAAAACCAAGGTCCATCCTTAAAAACTCTACGATAATCCTCAAGCTCCATAAACTAGACTATGAAACCCCTTCAAAATATAAATGGATCACTCAATTTTTGGTCCAAGGAACATCAATCCATTGATGTAACTCTTCTGATCAAACGCAGAACTCATTAAATCTAAAAATAACTATAAAATATTCAAATAAAGAAATTAATCCATTTACCTCAGAATGAGAGATCCCCAGTACAAAAATTTTATCAGATTTCTCCACAATATACCGAAGGTGAAGCCAATGGAACCTTGGGGCATGTAGCATTTTTATATGAAATACTAGAACCACTGACCGCAAAAATCCAAGCACGATACCATAAAATAGAGAGAAAAAAGATCATGGACAACCACCGACCTATCGCAAACCCAACAACTATCGTAAGCTTCCTCCCCCTTTGTTACCAATTAAAGTTTCCTTTGCTCAAACTTTGTTCTCAAAGCGTCTGTCCATCTCCTTCCCTTATTCCCCTATCCACATAATTTATGATTAAAAAAATTATATATAAAATTTTAATAAACATTTCAAATCATTTTGTAATCGATAATTAACCGATCATTTTAAGAAAAAACCATAAATTGATCTAAACATTTATTAAAATCTTACACAATTTTGAAAAACAAACTTCGAGTGTAAAAGATTCACGCTTTGGAGAAATGAATGGGAAGTAAAAGAGTGTGGAGTGTGGAGTGCCCATGTCCCCACGTTGTTGGAGGGAATGCATATCTAATGAGTATTGCCAATATCTTCACCATGTGAGGGTGAGGGTGAGGGTGAGGGTGAGGGTGAGGGTTAGGGTTAGGGTGGCATTTAGTAATTTATATATTTTCCAAATAGCGCTTGTCCTTAAGGAGGGAATTTATGTCGTTCCCTAACCGAACCAATGGGGGCACGATTGATTGATTGAGTGGATATGGGGCAGTAAAGGAAATTTGACGATCGTCCTTTTCTTCATCATTTTTTTGGGTTAATTATTCGATGCCTTTGATGCCTTTCATACTTTATATTAGGAGGAAAGATCTTTAAAAAAATTATATATTTATAATAATTTTATTTTATATTTAATAAAATTTATTATATTTTATAAAATATAAATAAAATTATATAATCATCAAATAAATATAGATATAATTATTAAATTTAAATTTTTATTTAAAAAAATATATTAATGTTTTAAATCACATCGCTTAATGTATTATCAAGAATATAACACTAATTTAGTTTAGTTTTTAATTTAATAATCGATATAAAGTTAGGAAAGAACAAGTAAGAATAAATCTTTTATTTGTAGAGGAGAATATAGAAAGAGGTCCATGAGGAGAAGAAGAAGATTTAGTTTCAAAGTTCATAGTATGGTGTTGACTTTTTTTATTTGTAATGATGACGAGTGCATGATTGCCTTAATTTTTTTGTATGTATATAATTATGCATGATTTTATGTTGGAGGTGGTGGGAAACAACATTCAAGAGCTTGTCCATAATAAGTGAAACTTTTCAGGTTTTTTTTAATATTTAATATACGTTTAGCATTTTATTATTCTAATTTTGATTGTAATGTAATTACAAATTTAGTAAGAAATATTTTTAGTGATAATTTTGTAAAAAAAATTAGATCGATGTTTCGAATTATATTTTGTAAAGTATTATCAAGTTGATAATCGAATGAATATGATTGTTAACATAGGTTTATTTAAAATATATCTATAAATGATAAAAATAAAAACACATTTTTAAAAATAAAATTAAGTCTACAATCATCATTCATTATATTCTCATTTTGATAATAGTTTATAAAGTGTGACCAAGCAAAAGTTTTTATACAATTGTAATTAAAAGTATTATTCGTGAGTTGTGAAATTTTCACCCATTTTTTTGTATGATTAGTAGTGTACTTTATATTTATTTGTATAAATATCAATATGCTCTTCAATAAATAAAAAAGGTATTTTTTACTATATTCAATTGAACTATAGAAACAATATTATTTTTAAATTACAAGTTTTTTATCATCAATATGCATTTCTAGGAGATATTTATAATTATTTCATATAAAAATAAGGGTCAAGTTTATTTGGATACTATTTAAGGAAAATTGAATTAATATCTTTTTAATTTTTAAAAAAAACACTTTTATCATTACCAAATAGCCATTATTAAATACAAAGAAAAATAGTTAAAAAATATATTTATATATTATGTGATTTCCTTATCTTACATTTTTCATTAAAATTTCGATTGATCAAATAAAAGGTTGATGATCCTTGATAATAAGTTTAGTAAAAAAAACTAATGTTTCTAAGAAAATAATTTGGGTCTTATTAATGGGATTGGTGATCAAAATGAATTTCGACGGAGCAACAAAAAGAAATCTAGGATGGCCAGCAATAGGGTGTATATTAAAAGATGATAAGGGCTCCTCCATGTTGGAATCTTGTGAAGTCTCAATAAATCGATCAATAATTTCAAAGAGGTCAAGGCTATCTGGAGAGAGCTCAAGGTTGCCAAAAACAAAAAATGGATAAATTTGGCAATAGAGGGAGATTCACAAATCATCCTTGAAGCTATTAAGAAAAAGTCTCATAAGTATTGGTAATTGGCTATGGTAATTGGTATGTGCAATATGAACTAGAGTTGTGTGTTAGAAACCATGAAATCTCCACTCAAAGCTTCTGCTCTAATTCAAACCACAACACCTAAGAAAGATCATAAGGAACGAGAGTTTAAAATGTAAATAAAATAAGGAACAAATAACAAATTTATACCTTGAATTCACTTTTGAATACCCCATTCCTTGTTTTTGTAGATTTGTTTCAATGCTTGATGATGGATCGATGCTTGATCTTGATGTATAATTGCTCTTTGATGACTCAAAAATTTGACAGCACTTATCTTATGGAAGAATGATTTTCTTGCAAAGATGATGGCGATATTGCACTCCAAAATTTTGAGTTGTTTTGCATGGGGGTGTAACTTTATTTATAGGAACCGCATGGAGACATGGATGGCTAGGATTGAGCCATGGTGGATTTTGATCAATATTGGAGAATGGATGGGAAGATTTGGTAGTCAGGATTTTAAGAATTTAAAATTCCATGGAGAATTCTAGAGGGGTGGTGAGGAGATCAAGGCATGGTGTAGAGCTCAAAGTAGTGGATTAGAGATTTCTAGAGGAAGTAAGAGTAATAAATGATGGATTAGATGGGGATTAATGGTAAAATTTGCTAGGAATGTTAGTGGTGTTAGGAATGGTAAAAACATACCATGAGGCCAAGATCATAAGAGTTATCAACAAGAACATCACAAAAGCTATAGACAAATGGAATGCCCCATAAAGGAAAGCCAAATGTATATTCAGACTATGAGAATATGAATGACAAGCTAATACAAAGCACTTGCTTATATAGGCAAGGCAAAAGAAAAACCTAGCTAATCTAACCAATGTGAGATAAAACCATAAATAGTGCACCTAGCAAACATGAGAATACATACTCTAACACCCCCCCCTCAAGTGAAGCTAGGGGGCTAAAAAAATCCAAAAAAAGTGGCATGTCCACAAAATGAGTCTTGACAACTAGGCCTAATAAGGTACTCATGTACAATATGTATCCATGAAATGAAGATGGAAGATGTCTTCATGAACACCCCTCAAAGACAACTTCTGAAACCCCAAGCATGCCATGCAACTCAAGAGAATGAGGTGTTGTAAAAGGCTTAGTGAAGATATCTACAACCTATTGCTGAGTTGGAATGTACTCCAAACTAAAGATGCCATCTTGAATGTGTTGACAAATGAAGTGCATATGTACCTCAATGTGCTTGGTTCGATGATGCTCAACTAGGTTGTAAGATATATAAATTACACTCTAGTTGTCACATCAAAGTACAGTAGGTGAATCCTGCATGAAGTCAAACTCTATCAACAACTGAAGAAGCCAAAGAGCCTACTGACTTACTGTAACTGCTACCCCGTACTCAGCCTATGTAGATGATAGTGTAATAGCCTATTGCTTCTTACACAACCAAGCAATAGGTAAAGAACCAAGACAAAATATGTAGCTAGAAGTGGAATGCCTATCATCAAGAGAACCTACCCAATATGAATCACTGTATCTAACCAACTGAGTAGAACCCTTGGTGTAATGTAATCTAAAATGAGTAGTGCCTCATAGATATCTCAAAATCCTCTTGACAGCCTGCCAATTATTGTCATGAGGGTCATGTGCAAACTTAAATACAAGCCCAACTGCAAATGAAATGTCAGGGCAAGTATGGGTCAAATACATAAAACTCCAACCATCTACCTATATAATGTAAGATCACAAAGTGGAGTAGTAAAAGAGGTAATGAGAGTCACTCTAGATTGAAAAGGAGTAGGACTTGGCTTGCAATCATCCATGCCAAAATGTTGAAGAAGATCACGGGTGTACTTTTGCTGACTCAAATAAATCCATGTATCTGAATGTGAAATCTGTAAACCAAGGAAGAAGTACAAAAGAACAAGATATATCATTTTAAACTAGGCTAAAAGTGCCTACTAAATAGTTTGAATCTAAGATGAGGAGCTGCTTGTGAGAAGCATATCATCAACATACAAGACCAGAATAATAATGTCCTCCCCAATACACTGAATATATAATGTGGGATCACAGTGGCAATGAACAAATCCAGTTATGGTTAAAATTTTATAAGAGTTTTAATTTCTCATAAAATGTGTCAAAAATAATTAAAGACCACTATGATTTGATTTTGGAGGCTAAATCAAAAAAGAACATGGGTGTGCAACCACTCGTTGGAACCAAAATTTCACCACAAACTTAAAAAAGTCAATGAAAGTGAAAAAAAGATTTGTCAATTGCATCGAGATGCATGTATAGGAGTTTAACTTCTTCAAGTGAAAAATATAGCTTAAAATAAAAAATAATCAAATGTATAGTTGTAACTTGTCTCATAAGTCAATAGAGCAATAACTTACACTCCATGACAGTCTTTAAAAACTATTTTTAGCATGTAAGGACAAATAGAAAAAATGAAAGAGGTGGCACCTTGGTCAAGGGGCATAATTATCATTCTTTGTCATGTCTTCCATGCTTCATGTAGCAGAAAATTCCTCTCTCCTGTAGTCCAACACTTCTCTCCTCCTTTCTCCAACAAACAACATTCCTCAAAAGCTACTATAAATTTCCTTTGTCTAGATGATAACTAATGCCTATCCACACCACTCACACTCTCTTCTGCTCTCCTCCATGTAGATAAATCTACCTTGGAGGCTATGGTTTCCACTAATGAGGAATTGGTATTACTATAAATAATAAGAGCTCGCCTAAGCATCCACCTCTAGAAGATTTATAACATCAGATGCCACCTCATTCAATGCCAAACTTGACCATTTCAACACCAATAGTAAGATATAAATAGATTTTGGCAAGAAAAAAATAGATAAACTTGATCAACAGTAATTTCTCCATGTCCCAGCCAAGCAAAAGATGTTGGCACAAGCAAATTGCCAAATGTGTCAAGAAAAAAGTTGCTGGAAAAAAACTACAACACCAAAGTAAATGGAGTTCAAAAATAATGGAGTATAAATGCCAATAATGTGACGCCAAATGTTCATAAAAAAGTTACTAAAAAAGAACAAAATGCCAAGGTTATGTAGATGGAAAGATAGACGCCCAATTCCTTGCAAAGCAAAGACTTCCCGAAAAAAAAACACACCACTCTCCCCACAGAATGCTAAAAAATAAGACATTTAGAGAACAACTTATCTAGAAGAGAAAAAATTTATCTTAGATTTTTAACACCAGATTTCCCACACTAAAACTTCTTTCACAGATCTTGCTCTAGCATTAAAAAATAATGTAATTTTGAAAGAATATAAAAAAGTTTAGCATAATATACATCAAAACTACTCCTTTAGAAAGAAAAAAAAAAGAGTTGCTAAAAAACAAATCTTATCGTGGATATGAAAGAAAACATGAAAAACAAAGAGATTATGGCATTTTTATTGCCTCACAAGTAGCAAAAGCCTATAAGAAAAAATAACAAAACTTTGAAAACTTTGAAAAAATCTATGAGAGGCACCAAGATCTGAATCTCTTTGAATTACAAGCTTGGATGGTTGGAACTTTTTCAAGGCTCTGGTACCATGTTAGGAATGGTAATAACATTCCATGAGGCCAAGATCAGAAGAGTTTTAAAAAAGAACATCATAATAGCTACAGATAAATGAAATGCATCACAAAGCAAAGCCAAATGTATATTCAAACTATGAGAATATGAATGATAAGATAATACAAATCACTTGCTTATATAGCCAAGGCAAAAAAGAAACCTAGATAATCTAACCAATTTGGGATAAAACCACATGTTTGGTAGGTGCACTATTTAGCACTAATTGCGGTTTTATCCCACATTGGTTAGATTATGAATGATAAGCTAATACAAAGTACTTGCTTATATAGGCAAGGAAAAATAGAAACCTAGATAATCTAACCAATGTGAGATAAAACCATAATTAGTGTACCTACCAAACATGAGAATACATACTCTAACAAGTGGAGGTAGTTGGGGGTAATTAGGAAGGAATATAAAATTCTTTAATAATTGTGAAGGGTCTTAATAGCAATTAAGTGAGTGCTAATTAGATGATTAATTGGGTAGAATAATAATGTGAGGAGGAATAAGGTTGGGATGATGAAAGAAAATGTAAATGGGGTGTTAAATTAATATTAGTAATGGTGATGTTAGGAAGTCATGGTTTTATGGGATGAAATTAGTAACGAGTGACAATGAAATTAATAATGATGGAGGAGAGGAAAGTTTTAGATCTCTATAATTGATGATTTCACTCAATTAATTTTCAGATAATCTTTAGTGTCCTCTCGCATAATAAGGAATGTAAATAAAGTTGAAACTTGTCTCACCAACCTTATTGTGGATCTTAATTCTTATCAATTAAGTGGGTGCTAAGTAGATGATTAATTGGGTAGAAGAATAATGTGAGGAGGAATAAGGTTGGGATGATGGAAGAAAATGAAATGGAGATGTTAAATTAATATTAATAATGGTGATGTTAGGAAGTCATGGTTTTAGATGATGAAATTAGTAACGAGTGACAATAAAAATTGTAACAATGGAGGAGAGGAAATTTTTATATGTCTACAATTAGTGATTGCACTCAATTGATTTTCAGACTCTCTTTAGTATCCTCTCACATAAGAAGGAATGTAAATAAAATTGTAGGTTATCTCACCAACCTTACTATTGATATTAATTCTTAGAATCTCCCCTTGAAATTAATGCTTTCCCCTTCTTAAATTCCAAAATTAAACCATTATTTGTAAATGATGTTAGTAATATTTCACACTCTACATAATTTATTCGCATTATTGGAAGGCATTGGGATTTGAAATAGCTCATTGCATCATTGATGACATATAATTATCCTTTAGTCAAGCATTTATTTGATGTGATTAGAATTTGGTAGCTAGTACCAAGGCAAGCACATGTGGAGGTATTTAAAACCCATCATTCTTTATATTTCTGTCCATTTTTGGCATGTATTGGAAGTAACAATTATTTTTCAAGGTTCTCCACATTTATGACCTCTTAACTTTTGCCTCATTTTCTCTTTACTATCATTTTTTTGGAGAAGATCTTTCTCATTTTCATCGAATAAAATCCACTTTGTTTCACCTCTACATTTCATATTTTGGACACTCTAGGAGTCTTTATTTCATAGTTTAGTTTTTGCTTAGGATCTAGATTGATTTTCTTTGTCGAGTTTGTTCAAACATAGTCATTCTTGTTAAGTTATGAATTTTGCACAGGATAGTCTTAGCTACTCTCCTAATTTTTTAGGGGTAATTTTTCACAACAAAGTCTTCCCCTGCCAATTGAATCCTCTTTGCCTCACATTCTCTATTGTCTTGAAAATATATTATTGATAATTGTGTCAGTCGTCTTCTTTATCTATACAGGGTTTTTGGACCTTCTTCATGGCATCTAAAAAGAATGATCTTGGAGGTAAACGCCCATCTCACTAGTGCACTAGGTAGAGTAAAGGCAAGGAATATTGTATGAACATTGTGAAGGACATGATCCATAGGTTACTCCTTAGAGCATGTGCACTCCTCCTTTATGGGTCTGGGGAATAATTTGAGACTTAGACAATTGTTGAATAAGTATAGTCGTATGGACTAAACTAAGAGAATCACTAATGAGGAGGCACTAGACTTTGGGAATATGACACTAGTTGAAGGTATTAAGGATGAAATGTTACTAAAATGTGTTACAAATAAAACTTTTAACTATTCAAATCATTTAATGTATTACAAAAAAAATTGATCTGAATGTAAAGGAAAAATATAATTTCAAGATTGCACTTTATATTTATGGAAACAATATAAGGTATTTAGATACTTATCATGTTATTATTCTATGTAGGTCTGAGATTGAATGCATATGACTAAAATGGCTAAAAAATGAATTAAAAGTCACTCAAATTGAGAACAAAAGTGTCTGGATCTACTTGGATAAGTCTACCAAGATTTGGATATAAGCATCTACAATTTTTAGATTCATCATGTGATGATTGCCTTACCATTTTGGCATAAGTCACTGTATATTCTTGAATATTATCTTCATGTGTGATATTAGGTGTTTGTTTTGAGAAAAAATCTATAAACCTTGTATCCTTCTATTTGAAACCCTACTTCTACATTAGACATTAGGTTAACCTATGAAACTGGGGAAAATAGGTGGATTGATCTAACATCAACCACTCTTCAATAAATGGTTGAGTGATGCCTACATATCCAATACTTTGAAGAGGGAAAAAAATTCCATGTAGTTATATCGGTTAAGAGTATGTGTGAAATAGTGCTCCTTTTATGAATACAACCTATAATCTATATTTTGACAACTTATAATGGAAAAATTGGCTTGGTTTAAGTGCTTCAACCTTTTTTACAGCTTGTTCCTTGTGACTAATTTCTAAGTTCAGGGAAGTTCTTTCAAATGTGATATTATTAAAATAGGTTTGTTTAATATTTTCTTGACAATGCTATATAGATCCTATAGGCTTAAACCCATAGTGTATCTATATGGGACTCTATGGGTAATTTTTCATGCCACTAACATGCAAAATGTATTGGACAACCCATAGAGATGATTCTAATTTCAAAAAATGACAAAATGTGAGGACATGTTCATCAGGGTTAGACACTTCTATAATTTTAAAGGTGTCTTAGTCTAACAAAATCATCCAAACTACATGAATATTGATTCGATTATCTAGAGACAGTCTAAGTATGCTATTGAATAGGTTAGGCACATACTAGGGAATTCTTGTAGGTGACTACTAGAAAATTGAGAAGGTCAAACCCATAAAAATTATGTGAATATAAACAATGAGCATGCAAGAGCCATACCTGTATGCTCAAGTCATGTAAGGTGAAGGTAGGTCAATACTAACATACCAAGTGTCTAATACCAAATTTTAGTGTCTAAAAACACCCCCTTTTTATTCTAACATTGAAATGAAATACAATACTAGAGTAAATGGATAAAGAGATGTACGTAAGTGTGTAAACACACTTTTTATTTAGGACAAGACTTTATATGTTTAACTTTATCCAAGAAAACTTATAATGAACATATAACAATCAATGTCAATATGTGGAATAAAATATAAAATTAAATGAAACTTTCAAATTTAAAGAGTAAGGAGGGAAAACACTTGTAAGTGGGTGAATTGTGTTGCCTGTGACACTATTAAAGATGATGATTCCTAAAGCATTGGAGAATGTGTTTCCTACTGAAGCATTGGAGAATTAGGATTCATGTTAAAGTATTTGGAAATTGGGGGTGATCATTCCCCAATGGATAAATGTACAAAGGCAAGGGCCACAAGTTGGGAAAATAAATGCCCCAACTCTCATGAAGAGGGAGTAGTGCGAAGTCATTGAGTGATGCTAAACTTCAACTATACTACTCATTTAACTAATCTTGAACATTAAAATAAAATGGGGAGCCTATATTAGGATCATTTATGGTGAATTAACCACTACATATAGACTTATATATTCAATATGTTACCTTCAGTACTATCAATGTAAATCTCTTCAAAATAAAAATTATAATAGATTGTGTGCATAAAGAATGCTTATGCCCATAATTTGAACAACTCAATGCCAACATATAAAATTGTAATAGTGGATACATAAATAAAGTTCATTCCCCCCTAATCTGATACAAAAGGTGGAAACATTATATAGAATGTTTATACATCTAGATCTCATTTTGTCCCAAATCTTTAAAAAAAACTTAAAAAAATGTAACTCGTGTTCTTGTAAAATGTCTGCATATTCAATATATATGCCCCTAAAATCTATCCCAATGTACAAACATTTAATCTATATTCTGAGCCAAACTAAAAATATGAACCCATCAAAACTCTTTGAATTATGTAACCTAAACCAAAATCTAAATTTTTTGTAAATGGAGGCTTTAATCTCTATGACAATCCCACTAATATATTTGCCTTTTGAAATGGGTAATGTAGCCTATGAATTACTCATCTCAAAATAAAATAATTAACCACATTATTTTAATTGTTTCGGACTTTGTACATGTAAATCCTAGGTTGTTAAAGGGTTGAGTATAATAAATTAGGGTATAGAACATGTAATAAATATAACCACTTATTTCTGAAAGAACTGATCTAATATTATGTTTCTAAAATTAGAAACGAATGACATAAATAAGTACTTAGCTATAAATTACTTGAGAAGAAAGATCTAGAAGCTAAAAACTAGTATAAAAACAAGTTTAAGTGTCGTGGATAAGATCTAGGTGTTAAAAACAGTCCTAGATAATAGTGTCATACCTTAGATAGTAGCATTGTGGTACTAGTGTCCACTTTTGGCACCAATGTCCTTTATGTAAGGATTGATCTACACTTTTGGGAGTAGTTATGCCTAATTTTTCCAAGCTTGTTCCTATTTAAACAAAACCTTGTTTCACTGTCTATGACATGTTTTGACTGATTCTTCTCCAAAACCTAATGAACACCTACACACATGAAACAATAACAATATCAAATTCAAAAGAAAATAAAAAACTAGGTTGTGGGATATTATGATCATGTGGGATAGAACGCTTATTATCTTGGTTGTTGCTTACATTAACCCCAATAATAGGGGTCTCAGATGCATGTAGTTATCCCTTAAGGAATGTGCATAATCAGCATGCATGATATGCTAGAATTACTTTCATTTAGGCTCTTCTTTGATCAAGCATACAAATCTAGGTGTGATGATTGAGTAGTATGCAATATGCTAAATTGTACTATTAATCAATTTAATGTAATTATGTGTCAAGATAGTACGTGCTAGATGTAAAATGTCTTGTGAGGCTCTTTATATAGAAAAAAAATTGATTTGAATGTAATACCCTTATTCGTTAGCTGACAAGACATAAAAGAGTTAAAAAATCAAAAGAAAAGGATCAAGGGTTGGGACCAAAACACAGTGATAAAATTACCATTTGACACTAGCATTGTGGTGTTAGTGTCCAACTATGGTGTTAATGTCCTAAGGTCATAAAACTATGTAAGGACTAGGCATAACAGGTTAAGGGGGGCTGTGACTAGGAGGGGATGATATATGACCACTAGGGGTGTAGAAAACAAGGAAAATAAGACTAAGAAAGATCAAAAGACTCCAACTGACCACATAAAAAAGATTCACATTTATCATTAAGACCTTCATGTGAAGAGCAAAAAAATACATAGTACTTGTGGTTGCTTTACCAAATTAGGGTGTGTACATGTGCCCCCTTTTATTCTAGTAATGCAATGAAATGAAAGTAATAGAGTAAAAGAAAAAGAGAAATGCATACCTATACTTACCTGTGTAGATGTGCTCTAGACCTAGCCCACTTCTTGGCCAAATAAGTGGATAAGAGTTGGAATGATGTGTGTTAAGAGGAAATACACAATGCGGGTGTCCCTTATACAAAATTTGAGTAGTGAATTGAATTATGAGGAATAATACCCTATTTTTACCCCACCCTAATATCTGAACTGAAACTGAGATATAATCTATAAATGTGGGGAAACAAGGCCTATTTCCCCCCATTCTAATATATGGACTAAATCTAAGAATGTAATCTATAAATGTGGGTAAACAAGGCCTGCTTGCCCCTACTATGATATCTAGATTGAGTCTAAGAATGTAATTTATAACTATGGAGAAACAAGGCTTGCTTACCCCACTCTGATATCTAGACTAAATCTGAGAATGTAATTTGTAACTAGAGGTTGAAACTATTACTTGACCTACATAATCCTGCTTTGGTGAAAAACTAGTGAAAAAGATAACAGAACCCTAGAAAATTGATTCAAGCTATGTATCTAAATATCTGAGCCTATCTATATATTTGAGCTTATGTGTATACTTGTGTGAATCTATATCTTAAACAATCTATGTGTCTGTATGAATCTGTATCTAAACCATTTTATGTGTCTATGTAAATTTATATTTGAACCAATTTATGTCTCCATGTGAATCTGTATCTAAACCAATATGTGTGTTTATGTAAATCTATATAGTATGACCCCCTTTTGATGAGAGAGTTAAGACTGTGGTGGGGGTTTTAAACCAAAAATGATGTCATTAAGCATGTTGGTGATAGTTAGCATTGGTAATGTTGTTTTAAGTTTGATTAATTTTTTGATTATAATGGATTTGTTTTTAATTTGAGAATAAATAGACCTTTGATCTATATTGAGCTTATTAAGGAAATATAGTTTTTTCATTTTATGGATCCAAATTGATCAAGATAATAGTATAATTGATATAAGGAGAGGAACATCATGATCAATTCCTATGCACAAGAGAAATATTGTAAATCATAGCTACGTTTCTTGAGATATCATGTTTGGAAGAATTTAGTATTAGTTGGCAAAATTAGCATGCAAGCTCAACCTTAAGTAGGTGCCATTTTTAAAACATGGTTTAAATAGTTTGATTATTTGATTTGACAAATCATTTGAACCATTTGAGTTGATAGAGATTATTTTCTTTGAGTTTAGAAACATGTCTATGAGATGAGGATCAAGTGTGACCCAATATGAGGAGGTGGGGGCACTTATCTAGGCCAGGGAGGAGGTTACCCTAGTAAGGAATTTGTAATTTTACCTATTTTTAGTACATTCATTATGTTTTTATCATTTTTCATGAAAAAATGGTAGTTTAGAGCCCTATTTTAACATAGGGCACTCGAGTCCTAAGTATGGTGTTAATGTCCTGGACATGTCACTACTGTCTAGGTGCAACACTAGTGTCCATTAAGCCAAATTTATTGGTATTGATTTTGATTTTTGCGTAATGACTATTACTACATATTTATCTAGTATTCTTAGATGATAATGTGAGATTTGGCTAGATCTGGTAGGCAAATGTGTGTATGAGAGAGTTTTGAAGTGGCCTAGTAATGGAGCATTTGCAAGGATTGCCCTTGATAGATGTTGAGAGGGTGGTGGTTAATAGAGCGAGTTTAGCCCATGTGACATCACTGGCTCTGATGCCCTAAGATAAGCATATGATGATATCATTGTGTAAGACGTGGAATGTTGATACCTTTACATTTTGGTTATCCACTAGGGATATTACTGTGACACTAGAAGATGTGTATAGGATCTTAATATTGCCCATTACTAGTCAGAAACTAGTGTTACAGGTGGTCACTAGAGACTAAACTATAGAGTGGGTCATGAGGTACTTTACACTGGTGTCTATAAGACTCATCGAGTAGGGAATAGCAGTGATGTATTATTGTCTTTGATTGTCATAGCTAATGTTCTATGGTTGCAAAAATTTTGGCAATGCTACTGGCTTCCTTTATTGGTGTGGATGGGAGTAGGTATCCATTTAATATAAGATGCATGGTATAGTGTAGGATATATAGGAGCATGGGATTGTATACTCATGGAGTTTCACTTTGATATCCCTCTTATATTGAGATTTGTATAGTTTCATTTGGGAGTTGTGTATGGGTGACATTGGATCTTTGACATTATTGTATTGTTGGGTGCATGATCATATTGTAGTAGCTAGACCAGAGAGATTTTCACAAGGGGATTAGGTTCACCCATAGATGTTTATAAAGAGATGGAATGGTATGGTTCGCAGTCGTAATAATAACATGGTGTGTTATCTATAGGTGTTAGATAGGTTGATGACTAGAGATGTTATTTAGAAACCCTACAGGGGCTTTGATGGGTGGCTTGAGGATGATGTTCAGTTGAGATGGGTTCAAGTGAACTATTGGCTACATGACCATTGGGCTAATGTGTTTGAGATATATTAGTATGAGTAAGTGACATGGTAGTTTGATGTGGCTCAGGATGTTCCACTGATACCATGGGTTTGAGTGAGGACTTCTCGAGCTCTAATGAGGTCAGGGAGCAGGCCCAGACCATCGGTGATGAGATAGTTCCAATTATATTGATAGAGGGAGATCCAATGTTGTATATACCAAACATGGATGATGTATGAGCAACTAGTACCTATATAGCATGGTGATTTTAGCATAGATGGGCACCACTATTTCCAAGAGGTGTGGTTATCATGGAGGATGTAGTGAATGTTGAGCCCATTAGGGCAGTTGAGGGTAGGTTATTATCATATATATATGTTTTGTTTACTTTGTTACTTATTTACTTGGGTAGGTATCTAATGTATTATGTTGGTATGTGTAGGTCTAGGTGATGACAAGTATTGGGAGACTACTATTGAGCTTGCACTTTGAATACTAACACAACATATCCCTGATGATGTCATGGATGATGGACTAGTGGAAAGGACCACAGATGTTGTTGGCATTCATGCACACCTATTTGATCAAGAAACCATTACTATTGTGGCATATAGATGAGAAATTGATGATAGGAATGAGGCACACACAGAGCTACATAGATGATTTATGCCTACACCTAATTTTTTGGCTATGGCAGGTAGCAAGATAGTGGATAACTATGTATGTCTACATTAGGAGCAGGAAGATTTGTCGGTTGAGGTATTAGTGTTATAGGATAGAGCACAAAGACATCAATCTCATATTATATCTATGGGATAGTGGAGAATATATCTCCAATATGGATTTATCAAAGAGTGAGAGTGAAGGGGGTGGTCTTGGTGACCAAGCTCCAATTATTGAGTGACTTGTAACATTGTACTGAAACTATGTATTGAATTATATATATGGATTTTATTCTTGCTTAGGTATTGTGTACATTGGCATCATGACTTATGGCATCATGTATTTGCATATGTGTTTAGGTATATTCATTGTTTCGATGCTGATATGGAAATATGTTATGTGTATGAGTAATGGTAACTAGTTTTTTATCTATTTATAAATGTTTAAGCAGATGTGTATATTGGATTAGGAATGTTAGTTATTAGTATAGGTATTATAGGATTATTATAGGATATATGAGTGTGGATCATGTAATTTTAGAATGCATTATCTAAACTTGGATGGCATGGTGAACAAGTGACCATACTGTCATGATGTGTCAACATAGACTCTAAAATTGATATTACTCATGGTACACTACTACTAGCTAGATGTGTAGACTCTATAGCAAATAGTGTAATCAATTGTTGTACTGAAACTATGTTATGATCTATGTTATCTCTACCAAATATCTTAATCAGCTATTGAATTGTGTTATGATCTTTATGATCTATGCTAAATATCTTAATTGGTTATTAAACTATGTTTTTATTTCTATGATCTCTACCAAATATCTTGATTAGTTGTTAAACTATGCTCTAAATTTTGTGATATCTACCAAACATATCAATTAGTTGTTGATTTTTAACTGGTGATTGAGTTACTTTCCATTTTTATACCATGATTCTATGAATAGGTGGATCTTTTTGAACTAGCTGCCATCTATGTTGACTTTGTGTTGTACAAGATCTCTCATTAGTAGGTGTCCTAGAAACCACAAGGCTCATATGATGAGTAACCAATGGCTCCTAAAAGGAATGTCTTGGGATAACTCAATCAAAGAGGAGTTTGATCTAAGAGAGTGTGGAGACAGATCTTGATGACCCTTGTGTAAATGTTATTATGCCTTTATCAACATACTGGTAACTATAATCTTAGAGTGCATAACAATTGATGTCTAAATGTCCATTTATCTAATGAAAATTGTAATACAATTTATTTTGTATCCTATGCAAATGGTGTGTTGTATGGTGATGATTAGAAGGAAGTGTGATCATCTCCTTATCTAATAATGTCTGTAAGATATCATGAGACCTATCTTTATCTAAAAACTATATAGCACCTCTACTAGTATCTTGTGCTCTACTCACTATAGGAGATATTTCATGAATTGGCTCTTTGCCTTTGTTGAGTATATTTATTGGTTGTTTTTATTCTAATTGTTTATTAATCATAGGTGGAGTAGGTTCCTGTACCATATTAGATAACTGTGGCTCTGGGAAATCTACATCCAAATCTGCCTTTGAATATGTCTCAATTAGTCTCAACTAGTCCCAACTCTTTCTTTAATGCCACAACTGTGTTACATAAATGCCAACATGATTTTGATGTCTCATATAGTAATTTATCCTTAAGATTAAAAATGAGGCCTTTAGCAAATATGTATTGTACCTCTAAATTTGTCAGTAGGTAAATCAACTTATGCATACATGAGTTAAATCTTAGAATGTACTCAAATACTATTTCTATCTCATCCTAGTGTAGTGAAGGCAACCTCTTATATGTGACTTGAGGTCCCTTATTCTATACGTATTACCTAATAAAGACTACTTCTAACTCATCATATATATGTAGTGAACCATTGGGGAGTGCATGATGAAACCAATTTAATGCCTCACTCACCAGATACTTTGAAAATAACTGTAATAGAGTCAAATAGTTAGTGACATATGCCATGTATTTCCTGTAAGCTTGAAGGTGAAAGTATGGGTCTCTGTTCCCATCAAATTTTGGTAACACTGGTATCTAAAAGTTTGGTACCAACTTTGTAGTGAAGATTCTACGTGGAATAGGATTGCCATGGATGGCATTGGAATCAACCCAAGAGCGGTATGCTTTTACTTTCCAATGTGATATGGTGTCCTTATTGTTTTCAAGCATCCATGTAATTCATCAAAAATATTACATCTTATGAAGGTATAATATCATCATCAAATGGTTCATTTAACTCTTGAATCTTATTATTAATCTTAGCCATTAATACACTGCATCAGGGACCTTTTTTAGGGAGAAATGGTTTTCTCTCTGTAACCTTTGGAGGGGTGATAGCTTGGATGTGGTGAGAGGGAAATGGACTATCACCCTCATGGAGGTTAAGATGATAAATATGTCCTATTGTAGTAAGGGGGGTTGAGGGAGATTCATTGGTGTCTCTTATTTTATTAATTTGTAAAGAAGTATCACATGTAAATTGACTAGAAGATACATTATTATCATTTGAATGTAAATAATGTAAGCTATGAACATAATAAGAAGTGTATGTGTGTTTTTTAGAATTTGAACTAGCATTTTATAAGCACTCACTTTGATCACAAGGAATGGGAGAAGTAGGGAGAGAGCTAGAAGTAGTAGACTCACTTTTTTCTTCAATAACATCATAATAATCATTTTAATTCCATGGTTCATCAAAATCAGAGTTTAATTCACTAGTGGAGGTAAGGGCAGAATAATTTATCAATTTCATGTTCACTAAGAGAGAGATTATAATAAGATTTTAAATTATTACTACTATGTAATATATCATTTTTTTGTAGGTGTAATTTAATGCATGTCTTCAATAGTTATGAGTGGAGTGCATGTATGATCATTACTTTCAATCGTGGAGTCAAGGGTAGAAAAAGTAGCAATCATGTTTTTGTTTAGCATATTATGACATATAGGAGAAGAGTTAGAGATGTTTGAATTATCAATGTTTTGTAAATAATCACTGTGTTGAGCTTGAAATGTAAAAGAATGTCATAAAATAATTTTGTCTACTTTAGTTTGTGCAGTGGTAAAAGGTGTAATATCATTTGTACATGCTTTTTGAAATTTAACTAAGAAGATTAATTAAGATGCATTGATCTTTTTTATATTGCTTGAATCATGTGAAAATAGATTTCATTTATTGCACTTATATTGTTTTAATTTTAATAAAGAGGTAGCAAAAGTGGTTGAAAGCTAGGGTCACATTAGAACAAAGCACTACAAACAAGAGGTTCAATTGGCATTGTATTATTAGTTTGATTTTGAGAAGTAGGAGAATAAGGAGAGGAAATATAATAAGATGCATCTAATTTATCCTCATCAACACTTTCATTATCATGCTCAAATTAATCATCATATCCATCATTAAAATAATCATCATCATCATCATCATTATAAATGGAATCATTATCATTTGCTAATGTGAAATCTTAAAAAAATTTCCATCCATTCTTATAATTATGAGAAAAGGTTAGAAATCCATCAATAGGGTAAGGGGCAAGAGGCTTCTTGGATGTGATTTTAAATTTGCCAAAGAAGATAATGTAAATAATGAATTAAAAACACATAATAGGTAGAATGTAATCTAACATAGGTATATGTGAAAATGTGGGAAATATTAAGCCCAATCTATATAAAAAATAGAATTTTAATTAAAACCCTAAAGGCTATTGTTTGGATGTATAGGGACATAGTATGCAGATCTGGGATTTTAGAGCGTTTTTAGGCAAAAATTTAATTGTATTAAATTAATGAAACCCTAATTTAGTGCATAAGAATGTAGAAGGCAAACCCTAGGATTAAACTAGGGTTTTAAGCATTATTCAAAGTAAGTCAAGTTCACCTTATATTTTAAATGCTTAGAACTTAGCACATATAAATCCTAAGTTGTTAAAGGGCTGAGTATAATAAATCAAGGTATAGAATATGTAATAAATACAACCATTGATTTGTAAAATAACTGATCTAATATAATGTTTTTAGAAATAATAATGGATGACATAAACAAGTATTTAGCTAGAAACTACCAAAGATGAAGAATCTAGAAGCTAAAAACTAGTACAAGAATAGGGCTAAGTGTCATAAACATTTTCTAGGTGTCAAAATCCCTCTTTAATAGTAGTACCATACCTTTAATAATAGTGATGTGGCACTAATGTCCAATTTTGGTGCTAATGTCCTTGGTGTAAGGACTACTTTGCACTTATTGGAGTAGTTATGCTTAAGTTAGCCAAGCCTAGACCCTATGCAAACAAAATTGTGATTCACTGTCTGTGACATATTTTGATTGATTCTTCTCCAAAACCTAATCAACACCTATAAACATGAAATAATAACAAAATCAAATGAAAAAAAATTAAAAAATAGGGTTGTGGGATTTACGATCATGCAAGACAAAATCCTTATTATCATGGTTATTGACTACATTAACCCAAATAATAAGGGTCTCAGATTGCATGTAGTTCCCCCTTAGGTAACCTTCATAATCAATGCACATGATATTCTAGAATGACTTTCACTTAGGCCCTTCTTTGATCAAACATGCAAATCTAGATGTCATGGTTGAGTAGTATGTAGTATGTTGAGTTGTACTATTGACTGATTTAATGTAATAATGTGTCAATCTAGTAAGTGTTTGATGTAGAATGCCTTGTGAGACTCTTTACATAAAAATAACTTTGATTTGTATGTAATACCCTTGTTCATTGGTCGACAAGATGTAAGTGAGAGATAAAATCATAAGAAAAGGCTCAAAGAAGGGTTGGAACCCAAAACACTGTGAAAAAATGACTGTTGGACACTAGTGCCAAAGTTGGATATTGGAATTGTGGTGCTAGTGTCCACCTATGGTGCTAATGCCTTGAGGTCACAAAATTGAGTAAGGATTGGGCAATACAGGTTAGGGGCCCCTATGATTGGGAAGGGATGACATAGGATAACTAGGAGTGTAGTAAACAAGGAAAACAAGACATAATAAAGATCAAAAGACCCAAAATGACCACTTGAATAAGAGTCACATCCATCATTAAGACCTTCCTATGAAAGAGAAACAAAAGACAGTACTTTTGGTTGCTTGACCAAATTAGGGTGTGTACACACATCATGATATGTAAAAATATGTAATCATTTAGAAACATGCACTAACATGGGGAGAATATTTCATCATAGTATCAATGTAAAATCAAAGCATATATTAAACATGTTGTGTAAGACATACAAGTGTCATGTCAAGATATATATAGAAATTAGGCATGTGATACTAATCATCACTGATATAAGCACTTAATAGTAACCTACATAGGAAAGGTGCATGGTATGGATTATGGCACCACTATCAAGAGGTAAGTGCATGATATGGATCATAGCTCCATAAATTCAATAAGCAATCCTAGATTTATCCACTAATAAACACACAATGTCATATCCATAATGCACACAATAAAAACACATGCAATAACACTTAATGTCACACAAGGCAAGAGCCACATGCAATGTATAAGATGATAAATTTGAGCAATTAGATTTTGGATATGCAAGTTATACCAAAATTTCCCAAATCTACAATCTAAAATTAAACTCTATAGCCAATTAGTATAATAAGGCAATGACAAATGAAACATTCATACCAACATTAGCTCCTAAATGTGAAATTCTCTAAATCAAGATCAAAATGAGAAAAAGACTAAATGATTATGGATTGCTTACCAATAGACTCATAATTTTATCATGATGTCAGCTTGATCAATGACTTGGATTGCATGGATTATTTTGATTCAAGATTAAGAGGATAACATGGAAGCTCATAGATTTTATAGTTGGCTCTGAATGGAGGGAGATGGTGTGTTTAAATAAGCAATGGAGAGATGATTAAAAAGGAATCAATTTTTTTTAAAGCCTCTAGATTTAGAGACTTACAGAGAGGATGGAAAAAATAGAAGAGGATTTTAGAATTGGAGAATTCTTGAATCCATTAGGGGCTATGCAAGACTAGTAGGTGGTTAAATGGGTGATTAGATATGTGATTAGGGACTAGGGATGTAGGAGAGCCTAAGAATAGGCTAGGGTAGTGGGATTGGAATTTAAAATTTCAATATATTGGATAAGTGGGATTAATTATTAAATTAATAGGGAATTAAGTGAATTAATTGATTTATAGGGTGGAAATAAGGTTAGTATGACAAAGAGGAATAAAGGGGTATGTTAGATAAATAACTAGAAGGGGTGATATTGGGATGGAATTAGAAGAGATAAGTGATATTATATGAGATATGAAAAATTAGTGTCGACTAATAATAATATTAGTTATGATAAATGAAGTGAGAAATTTTAAATTTATAAATTTTACCCCTCTTTGAAAGGGCATTGTGAGTGACAGAGTGGGGAGTAATAGTCTTTAAAAGAAAAACCATTTCAATGTTAGCAATTTATGTTAGTGGACATGATGCCCCTTAAGGGGACATACAAAGAAGAATGAGATTGATGGTCACTCAAAAGAGGAAATGAGGGGTAGGATTAGACAAATAGATAAGGGGATGGGATTTGAGATGTGAGATAGATGATGATGAAGATGAACTCGACTTGAGTAGTGAGCTTCAAATTGATGATGGCCCTGGCAAAGATATATGCATAAGGAGTGGAAGTGATTATGTCATGGTTGTAAACACATCCCAAGGGGGAATCAAATGTAACATGATGATGATAAGATAAAATTTTTCAATATTTAGACATATCCTAGGCAAGGACACATGTGAGGGAAAGCTACAGACTAAGATAAGATTGATTTGATAAGATGAATGATGAATGTAGCTCAAGGCTAAAATTAAGTGATATGATGAAGGATATGAGAGAGAATAATTAATATGATCGAGTGATCAAAAGATAAAAGAGATGAGAAATGGTGGCCTGGCTATCCTTGGGCACTAAGAAGTGCCCAAGTATTGCCTACATAGTTTGAAGAGACCTCAGGCCAATGTAGTTTTGACTTGGTGATAAATGACAATATATACTAGACAAGGATGATGATGATGGATTATTATACATGTTAATGGTCAGATAGAGGATGTGACTTAGATGAAGATAAAATAATTAGGAGACATGATGGGAAAATGGATGAGTGGACTAAGAGGATTGACTTAATGATGGGATAAAGATGATTATTAGAAGATTAGGTATGTGATAGAGGATAAGAGTGTAATTAATTATTAATCCATCATTATTGTAATAAGGCACATCATAGTCTAAGTAATTTGATTTAAATATAGCACGAGGAAGTATGCCCCATGAGATAAGTATGACCAAGAAGATGTTGTGCTATAGTGCGTAAAAGGGGTAAATAGTGAACTCTACATTATCAAGGGCACCAAAATGCATCATTGTAACTTTGGGTGTCATAATAGCATCCTTATTCATTGCCCAATAGACAAAAATAGACATGATACAAGACTAAAAGGAAACATAGACAAATAAATGAAACATAAGACAATCAAATATATATGATAAAAGATATGTACAAAATTCAAATAATATAGAACAAACAAGTAACACACACTAGTATCTACATGCAGTGTCATTATGAGTAATGTCTTATTTATGGTCATGATGAGATTTGACAAGGTGAGTGATCAGGTGATGAGTTGGACCAAGGTGATCATGATATCATAATGTGAATTGGGATTAAGGATAGGAATTTGGAGTAGACTATTGATGTGGATTAGTATTGATATGGAATGATGATTAGGGTGTGTTGGAGAAAAAATTCAACTTCAACACAAGGACTAGTCGACGTATGGATTAACCATGTTTTGAATTGAGATGAGAGTCTTTAGGACTTATGAGGCTAAAGTGAGATTAGGTCAATGCTAGCTAAAGATAGACTATATTCATCATGGTTCTAAATAGGGGATGAAAGACAAGAGTGGGATATATGACTATGATTGGGGTTATGGAGGATTAAGGACATGGAAATGGATGCAAATAGGGGAATAGGCATAAGACAAGACATCTTGGAATATTTTTGGATTTTTCCAAATTTTATGATTTTTTTTTCGATTTTTGACATCTTTTCATTTTTAGGGATTTTTAAAATATGTATGTAAACTATACAAATGGGGTTACTATCAAAGGTAATACCAAACCTAGCAACCAAGATCAGGATGGATGAAATAATGGATGGGGCAACAAAAGGAGGATGGCAATGCAAACATGGGGGTGAAAACCAAGGAATAAATGACCCCATCATGAAAGAATCAAATATCTAGTTAGCTAAGTGTCTATTGGAGGATATGCCAAGATGACTCTAGAATATTTCTTAAGACATCTTCTACTCCCTTATGAAAGGTCAAAGATGCACAATATGATAATAGATGATGGGTAAGATAAATGGGGTGAGGAATAAGATGGACAAGGATGACATGGAGGGGATTTACAAGGGATATGAAATGGATTTGCCCCTAAGTTTTGAGGTATAATGCACATATTAGATTATTCTACCATGACGTTGTAAACTGGTTTTCATCATGGTGCTTGCCCAAGGTGCTAGAAGACTAGTTTTCACCATTAGATGAATGATTTTTTATTTTATTTTATTTTTAACTTGTTTGGCATCTCAATTTATTAGAGGTGGGAAAGACGTAGGATAGTATATGCTTTTTTGTTCATTCAATCGATACCCATTCTTGACATATTAGATAATAGGACCATGTGATCGATGCTAGATTCCTTGATGTCCTTGTGGCCTTTGTTGATTCTTGATTTAACATCTTCTAGACATTTCAATGAGATGTATTTATAACCTCTATAATAGAAGATGTTGCCCAAGAAAGTGATGTGTGGCAGGGATGGATTTGGATGGTTTTGATAGTGAGGTAGAGGATGTGGTTGAGTGATATAATTATGATGGACAATGTGACTAGAAGGGGAGTGGAAATAGGGTTCAAAAGTTGCATACACTATTAGATATGGTGAAGGGGACATTTTTTATTGGTGTTGAGAGATTAAGAGATCTAAGACCTTTTGAATTTATTGCTCTTTGATCAAAATATTAGGAGAATTGTCAGCGATATTGCTACTATTGTTGAAAGATTTTTGATTTGTTGATTTTGGACTTGGATTTTGATTGCCCCCTGGTGCTTGTAACTGGTCTTCACTAGATTAATTTGGTCTTTGACTTGATAAATGATGATTATTGTGATTGTGACGGTCCCTAAGAACCTCAAGGATATTGTTACTAAGGGATGATGTTTTTTTACTTGGCTGATGATGAACCTTTTCTTAACTTTTATTGATTATTTTGGATCATAATTAATTGGATTATTTAACTAGATTAATTGATCATTGGCTTGGATCCTTATAGATTCAGCACACAAATTGCATGTTAAAGGGAATCCAATGATGTATGTCCCTATTTGTCCCATTCGGGGATTAGGATGATGGGATTGTTAATAGGAGGTGGATGATGATGGATGTGTGATGGAAGGGATTGATTAGGGGGATAGTGGGAAGCATAGTCCTCATAAAATCTACTAAGAGACCCAGCCTCAATGTTGGAGAAAGTGTCTTCAAGGATCTCAAAAGGATCACTAAGACAATTTGTAGAATTAGCATCTAGAATTGATTCATATCCATCTTGATGATCTTATATTGATAAAACATACAAGAATTATGTTATGATTTCATCATCCTAATATGGATAAAAAAATCATGTCTTCTAATTGGTCGACATTCAAATAAGAGGTGTCCTTAAAGAGATAGGTGTCGGCATGACTTTCATTACCTAAAAGGTATGATGATTTTGATATGGATCCTGATTTAGATGTTGATGTTGAGCATGATCCTAACCATTATGATACTAACTCTAAAAGGGATGTTGATGAGGTGATGTAGCCAATATATGATTTTTTATTAGCCATAAATAGGGCCTTTTGGATAACATCATTGTCTGCAAGTACCTCCTTCACCTTGGGTTTGTGAATGGGTGATTTAGGCTTAATGGATTTATGAAAATGAGGGATTTTATGTGAATAGGATATAGGGATGGTTTGATTAGGTATGGTTGTGGTATGGTGAGAATTGGGGTCATGACCTTAATTGAGGAGTGAAAAATCTTGATCATGATTAGGAAAGGAATCTTGGCATACCCCTTTTGCACACTCTTAGGTGTGGATGCATTGGATTCACCCTCAATTTCAATGTCACCATTATTAATTAAGTTTTGGACATAATCTCTAAATGGGAAACATCTACTAATAAAATTATTGGGGACTTTATGGTCTATACAAAATTATTTTGCTCGATACCATGAGGGCATATGTTTAGAAAAATCTAGGGTTCTTGTTGTACTTGAATAATCCTGCCTATGGCCCTCAGTTTCCATAATAAGGCTTCTACAAATATTGGGAGAGGGGTATATTTCTTGTCTCTAGTATTATTTTTAGGAGTGGTTGAATGTGTCGATGCTGGAGTGATGTAAGGAGATGGTGGAATGTGAGATTGGTTAGAAGGTGAAGATGAATTAGATGAGGTTGACAATCTAAACTTCCCTTTGCTAGTAGGACAAGGGATTTATGATGAACTATGATTGGTAAATGGAGAATTCAACTATGGATGGGTATGAATTGGTGGTAAGGTTAGCTAAATGGGGTTAAGACCTTTGGGAAGTTAGACACCCATATTAGAGAGCCACAAGAGGAATGCATCCTTATTTTCAACAATATATTTATTTAACAAGGTAATCTTTGGACTGGGAAGGTCATGACTAGGACTAGGAATAATGGATGGGTGACTGGAATGAGATCAGTGGTCATAAGAATTAGATATGAATAAGGGTTGATGAGGCACTTATTTATTAGGTGACTTTAGGTTTAGATGTTTGAAATCATCAAGAAAGTGGGCACCCATCTCCAATAGCCACAAAAGGCACTCACCCCTATTGGAAAATATATACTTATGAAATAAGGAAACCTCATCGCTTGTATATTGAGAGGTGCTATGACTATAGGTATGATGAATGGATAATGGGGTTGACTATGGTGGGCTAGAATTTGGGCTAAGTTTAGATGGGGATTTTTAATGGGGAAGGACATGGGACATTTTTTTAGGCTTGATGGGATCGAGGTTGAAAGGTAGGCAAATACCCATGTTTAGGGTCCGCAAAAAGATCTCATATTTTTTAGAAAATAGGTATTATTCCATGAGAACAAGGTCCAAATCCATTTGAGTAGATGATGGATGAAAGGTAGACAAATTACAAAAGGGATTTGGTGTGAAGGTAGATTAAGGATTAGCTAAAAAGACTGGCTCTTCAACAAATTAAATCTAAATTATTAAGCTAGTAGAATATGTCTAAGATGGGGATGATAGTATGTACAAAATATGTAAGATTATACAAGATTTAAGGATTCACAAGATATGATGATAGGTGAAGATAATAAGGTTGTACAAGATAGAAATATGGCTAGAATGTACAAGATAATAAGGATATACAAGATGATGATATAAAAAGCTTAGATAATTGAGTATAGTTTGGATGAAAGGCTAACTCAGCTCACAAACAACATTGGTCTAGTAGCACAACACACCAAATTAATCAGATTACAAACCTAAGATTAGTAAACTGATGCATGAGTGTAACTCGATGATTTCACCATCTAATGGATATGCGGGTGAGTTTCTAGGCTAGTGACCCATTACATAATCTCCCAAACCTTCTCAACTTTGTTTGCACATAACAGTCACTTGGGAGCTAATACTGACTCTGGTAGCAAGTCACCTATTATGGTTGATGATACTATGTTAGGTTTGACAGGCTCTCTAAGGGCATCCCTAATATATGCAAGGTACATGGGGCCCAAATATGTGTAAGGTATTGTATAATGTTTGGTTCAAATAATTAACTCTTCCCCTTCATTAAATACATGTATGGGGTCAACCACTTAGCCTAATGATATTTGCCCTGATATTTATACTCCACTAAAACACAAAGTGTGTATTTGTGCATGGTGGTAAAATCTATGATCACAATCCCCCTAATACTATGGAAAGTGTGTGGGTATCACTTCCATGTCATGTTTCCACTAAAAATAAATATAATAGGGTTTGTTAGTTGTTTTTGATCCTCTGAAACTCATCACTAGGATGCAAAGAGGAGATCATACACCATTGTAGCCCTCAAGTAATACTCAAACAAGCAAAATATTTATTAATCAATTAATTAAGTGTGATATATATAAGATATATTTTTTAAATGCCAAAATATTTACTATGTATCTTGCAAAGTAAATGATTAGTAGTTTCAATTGGTAATATTGAGGGGCAACCTACAAGATAAGACGTTAGACAAAATATATAACCTGCAAGAGAAAATGTTAACAAGCCAAAATTGCCACTAGATTCATCCTTGTAAGAAACAAAATGTTATTCCAATAAGCCTTAATAAAAATATTTAAAAAAATCAAGATTTTTCTCTATAACTTCTTTGGATGAGGGGCCACGATGTAGGGGTTTGGGGGTGGTAGCCCCCAGTAGGATCAAGGGGTCATGACCCTTCCAAGGTTAAGGGGTAATGCCCCTTATGGGTTCAAGGGAAATGTCACTTATGGGGTCTAGGGATAGCACCCCTGACATTCATGATACAGGGTGGGGTTAAGAGGTATCACCCTTGATGCCAAACATAATTTAGGACTTGCATAACCCTTGGAATGACTCAAAATTCATTGGAAATGATCTTAAAAAAATGCACTCAAAAAGGATAAATTGAAGGCAAAAATGAATGCAAAATTACAACTATAGAAGGCAAAATCACTTATACATAGTCACACAGAGTTAGATTTTCAAAATTACCTCTAAGAGAAATGTAGTTTTGTATATAGTTAATTAGCTCTGACCATGTAGTTAGGTAAAACTGCCTATGGTTAGTGCAAAATTGTCTATGGAAAGTTAATAATATAATTATTGAGATGCCAGATTTTGTATATTATAGAAAAGATAATAAATTTAACTGTAGGTTGTAGAATAAGATATCCATAATGCTAAAAGAGATATTATGTGATTTATAGCAGGTTTTTACCAAATGTTATCAAGCAGATGTATTACAAAATTGTCCTAAGTCAAAACTATTTACAAATATTCAAAACTAACTTTGCATATCAATATCACTTATTTCAAGATATAATTTTACTTTAGGCGGATTAAAATATATATATATATGTACAAGTTTATGTTAAATGCCTGAAGATAGATAATGTCCAAAAATGATTATTTACAAAGTTGAACACTAAACTAGATGACTAAGAAATGATAAGTTATGAATAACAACACTTAGTTTCCAACTATATGCAAAACCACTTGTCTATGTTCAAAACCATTTGTGAGAATCAAAAACACCTCTGTAAAGAGGTGATATTGCACTAGATAGTTAAAAGGAAGAGTTTAAGGATATTTTATGTTATCTAGGTAAAATCTCCTCCTCTTTATAAATAGATAACAATTAAACATAGATAAAAAAATTATTAGAAATAAAAAATAATAGGCCTAAGTTAGTGATTCTATGTCCAAGTCAAAACCACCTCTTGTAGAGGGAAAATTGTAGCTGGGTGTCAATCTTGTACTTCATGAAAGCAAAACTACATCTATCTTTCAAAATCACCTCTATCGAGAGGCAATTTTACAAAAGGTCAAAAAATTGCCAAAAACGTAAATGATTAGTGGTAAGGGTTGGTAATTTGTTCAAAACTGTAACTACTGAGGTCAAAATCGCTCATGAAAAATTGCCTTTTGCAAAGAAATATTAAATTTCACCTTAAGCATGATATTTTTGAAATTTTAAACCACAATCCACCTTCAATCTGACCTGCAACTTTAAATAAACACACTCTTAACATAAAATGTTAGCTCAAGAGGAGGGCTCCCACTTTGGTCGCTAAATGTACGATGATAAATTTGAGCAATTAGATTTTGGATATGAAAATCATACCAAAATTTCCCAAATCTACAATCTACCATTAATATCTAGAACCAATTAGGATAACAATGCAATGACAAATGAAACATTCTTACAAACATTAGATCCTAAAAGCTAAATGCTCTAAATCAAGATCAAAATGAGAAAAAGACCAAATGATTATGGATTATGGATTGTTTACCAACAGATTCAAAATTTCAACATGATGTTAGTTAGCTTGATCAATGACTTGGATTACATGGATTAGTTTGATTCAAGATTAAGAGGATATCATGGAAGCTCATAGATTTTATAGTTAGTTTTGAATGGAGGGAGATGGCGTATTTAAATAGGAAATGGAGAGAAGATTAAAAAAGAATTAAACATTCCTTCAAAGCCTCTAGATTTAGAGGCTTCTAGAGAGGATGGAGAGAATAGAAGAGAATAGAGGAAATTGGAGAAGTCTAGAATCCATTAGGGGCTAAGCAAGATTAGTAGGTTGTTAGATAGGTGATTAGGGACTAGGGATATAGGAGAGCATAAGAATAGGGTAGGTTGGGTGGGATTGGAAATTAAAATTCCAATATAATGGATAATTGGGATTAATAGTAGAATAATAGGGAATTAAATTTAATTAATTGATTTATGAGGTAGAAATAAGGTTAGTATGATAAAAAATAATGAAGTGTGTTAGATAAATGACTAGAAAAAGTGATATTAGGACAAAATTGGAAGAGATAAATGATATTAGATGAGATAAGTGAAATTAGTGTTGACTAATAGCAATATTAGTGATGATAAATGAAGTGAGCAATTTTAGATGTATACACAGTGAACAATCAAATATCACATAATAAATACAAACATAATGGATAATCAAATGTCACACAAGGCAAGGTCCACACACAATGGGCAATCAAATGGCTCACAAGGCAAGGGCTCAAAAAAAGAAGCATATAATGATACACTCAATCAAACAATGTCATACACTGATGTAAGAGCCACACAAATCATAATAAATAATTCAAATAAAATATATGATATAACAATAATGAAGCATAGAATAAGTCAAACTAGTCTACAATATCAATCTATGGAAATATCACAACATATCAAAAAATGCACATCCATAAAATATATCATTGTAAATAATATAAGCAAGGGCAAGACATATGTAAGCAATAAACATAGCTCAACATGATAAATGGAAAGGTCATAAAAACATATAACTTTTAACAATGTGACCTATGGATTAATATGCCCCCAGCATTGGTGTGGCCTTTGAGTATTGGAAAGTCCTACATTTGTGCATCCATGTATCATATCCAACATATGTGTCCTACATTTTACTCATATATACCATGAAATGTAGGTGTGTATGTAAAAGGATATGTAATCTACCAAACATGTGATAATTAATGAATGATTTAAGACTAGCAAACATGTCATGCTTAGGTGCTAATTTTGGTTTTTTGGATCTTTTTTTCCAAATTTGTGAAATAGTGAGATCATCTTTAGTGGTTACCTTTTAGTGGCCTTTACTATTTTTGGTTTGGTGTGGATTTATATTTATAAGCAAATTGATCTCTGTGTAATTCCTACCCTAACATGTTCTATACTTGGAAAACTTACAACCTCAGCTTAAAAGAAAGGCCACACATAATAAATAATTGTAAGTGCCTCACCAAACACCCTTATTTAGTGTATTGGTATGGATTTATATTGATCATAAGGCAATCTTGGGTGAATATTGCATGAATACACTAGCCTTTTTTTCATTTTGAAGTTATTAAATCCCAAATGTATGTTCCAAGTTAATAGTGCATTGTAGGTATTTGAAAAATTGCCCCTACTCTACCATTAATGGTATTAAATCCTAGCGTAAGTTTTAAAATATAAACCATAAGGAAGGATTCTTTTTAAAGCCATGATTTTTTTACCTTTAATCACTATTTAATGTTGAAATTCCTTATTTTATTGTATTTACCTATTTAATAAGTTTTTGTTTTCCCTTTACTATTGAGATAATTGTGGAAAAAAGTGTGTATAGGTGTTTAAGGTTTTTAACATAATATATTGGTTTGAAACTATATGCATATTTATTTCTGACATATGTTTTCTCATGTTATGGGTTTATGATTTTTGTAAATATCTCAATACGAGTATTAAATATATTATTTGTTATAATTTTTTATAATTAAAAAACTTTATTTAATTGAGGATATTGTAATATAGAACCATATGGCTAGTATGTCAGTAGACTAGAATCTTTACACAGAGTTAAGGGGATAAGCTAATAAGTTTTATTCCCATATACCATAAACCTATCATGTGTGTAGGTAGTCAGACTTGTTCTTCTATGACTACCTCAACAACCTCCTCTGATGGAGTGGATTGTCCTCCATGACCGTAGACACAATGCCAATGATGAAGATGTATTTTGATACTAGCTGTGAACCCCACAAGTTTTTCCAGATGATTTTGCATGGATTCTATCTTGTCAGTATTAATATAGATCATTGATAAAACTTGCATGTGGATTTTTTCTTCCTTAATAATGTCCTCCATGATATTCTTGAGATCTAGCAAGTTATCATTAATGGCTTCTATCATGCTATAATGGGCTATGAAAAACTCTCAAAAGTGCTTCATCCTCGCCTCCATTTCCTTTTGATGCTCCAAGTTTTTATTACTTTGTTTTAGAAGCAGATTATTAATATTCACTAGAGTTTCATTAATCTTCTAATTTTTTTCGCCTTTATCTCACAAGTCTTCTTGGATGGCATTGTTTGAGTTGTTCCCTTGAGGGTATGAACCTCCATCCCTTTTGTCAATATTTAGCTCCTCTCCATCATCCATATGCATTTTTTTTAGTGGCTCACCCTCCTCACGAGAAGCGTTTTAATTTATGGGATCCTATGTCTCTTTTTCTTGTTCTTTTCTAGTTATTCCTTTATTTTTTCCATGGATACCCATTCATCATTTTCTCTATGAATCCACCTTTTACATCCTTGATAGGTAGCATAAAACCTTCCTCATTTGAGATCATCTTCTAAGTGAATTTGGAAGGAGGTGGATGGACTTCCTTCTTGATAATTCTTATGTTTCAAGGAGGCCTCTTTATCTTTTATGACATAGCCAAAGTTGGTTTTGATCACATCAATTCCTTAGTGTTTCTCCCTTGCTCATCATTTCCAACTGTGGAGTAGTGAGGTCTACCATCACTGGTCCTTCCTCCTTTTTTGGTTGGGTCTTCATCTACCATTTATGTAAAAGATCTAATGTGCTCTAAGATGAGGATAGAGATGGATAAAATGCATTGTATAACCTATAAGAGCGTCATTATTGTTACATCAAATAGCCAGGGAGTAATTTAAAATGTATCAGGGGTTGAGATGCTTGGAAAAATACAAATCGATTCCTTAAGAAGGGGTGATGCTATACCAAATCTAGCATCATCCCATTTACAGCTATACAATAGTCTCCAACTACTATTAAAAGGCATCCACTCTTGGAAAGATTCTAATTCATACTTAGCATTGCCTGATGGATGCACGCAAATCTTACCAAAACTAATAATTTTCCAAAAATTCCAATGTAACTGTAGGAATTGTGTATTGACATTGGAATTCTTGTTACGGTTAACTTGGGTGTCAATTGTAAACTTTCACTCTCTAAATACTATTGAGAGATATCATAACATTTTATAACAACATTCCTTTATGGAATGATTTGTCTTGTCAAGTTTTTAATTTGCCAAAGGAAGGACACCACCCATATTTCCAATATTGACCTCCAAGAAAGGATCTCTTTGATCTAGTTTCCTTTTTCATTAGAACATTCTGAAAACAAAATGAAAGCAAAACCTTCCATTTTTGAATCCTTGGGGACTTCTCTTGTCCTCTCATCCTTCTTTATCGACTTGTTTCTCTGCCCCATTTTGTTAACCAATCCACCACTTTATTACCTTCTCCTAAGATATGGCATTCTTGGAGTTACTCAAATAGTGGCTACAGATTTATGGCTTCTTCCATAATGCCTCTAAGTCTCCAATTCACCACCTTACTCCTCCCCAAAGCATAAATAATCAAAATTGAATCTCCTACTATGATTTTTTTAATAATCTCTTTGATAGCCAATTTGAGCTTGGAAATTAACCCTTTTGATTCTATAATATTGTTCAAGTTAGTCCCTATATAGAACACCTCATGGGTTACCATCTGACCTAAATGGTCTCTACTAACCACTATTGCTCCTAATTCCCTTGGGTTGTCTTTAGAGGCACCATCAAAGTTTAATTTGAACCAACCTCTTTTAGCGGGAATCTATTTCAATTTTTTCCTTGAGATATTTTTAACATGTTTTCGACTGGGAATTAATGTATCATATATTACTTTAGTACCTTACTAGTTTTTCAATATTTTTATCTCCTTCGGGCTTGCATTTTTATTTTTCCATGGATACCCATTCCTCATTTTCTCTTTTAATCCACTTTTTTCCATGGATACCCATTCCTCATTTTCTCTTCAAATCCACTTTTTACATCTTTGTCAGGAGATTTATTCTAGCATTTCTTTCAAGTCAGACTTTCTATACTAGTATGCTCAGGCCCATTTCCTTGATGTCACTTATTATGTTCAACTTATTAATAGTTCACCAGGCTTTGAGCTTCAGTCTAGATTGAAACTATGTAGGAAACCATTCCACAGGCTTGACATGAAATGATAGTGGATTAAGAGATGCTCCATGTTTACTTCCCTATAATAACATAGAAAATACCTTGATGGATCTTGGAAGTCTCTTTTATTCAAATATTATCTCATGAGGATTTTACCATGTGTCACCAGCCATAAGTAGGCTTTAGTTTTTGGCTAGGTTTAGACTTCCAAACTACCCTGTCTATATTGTCAGTTTGAAACTCCATTTACTTATTAAAACCTTCCTTGAATGTGTATTATCCTAACCCTATTATGTTCCAATTCATAACATCCTTGTATTTGCTCCAAGGGATTATATAACCTTCTAGCATGGCATTTATTTTATTGTGCCCTTCACTTTGTATGCCTTCTCTATTTTGTAGAGATTTCCAGACAAATGATTCGAACTTGGACTCAATATTTTCAATCCATTAGTCTTTAAATTTGCATTCCCATTACCTTATGCATTCATATTTTATATCCCTAAGATTTGTTTCCATGTATAAAGTTTTTTTTAGACATCCAGTTGTCTTCCTAGAAGCCCATTGTTTCCCCATTCTTCACATTGTAGAAGAGATCCTTGAGAATTAGACTCCTGGCCTCCCTCATACTATTCTAAATTGTCGATCCTAGAGGGATATTCTCTATTGTGAAAATTATAAGCAGATCCATGTTATGTCAGTACTAATTTTTTAACACCTCACTCTAACTCATGCCTGGGTTATTACCCAATCTCTAAACAAGCTTAGCTATGGGGGCTTTATTTAATTTATCCAAAGCTTTTATCCCTGCTGCCCCCTGGCTTTTAGGTTTTTGCACCTTTTCCAAAGCTAGGAGAGGCATTTTATATTTCTCCCTAGTGCCTTGCCAAATGAACTTTTTACAAATTCTTTTCATCTATTTTAGTACTTATGTAAGGGCCTTTAGCATAGAGAACCATTAAATAATAGTAGCTTGAAGAATTATTTTGATAAGGGTTATTCTTATTGCAAGAGTTAAGTATTTTCTTGTAACCACTAAGATTTCTTCTCATTTTTTTATGATCTCCTCCCATAATTTCTTCCCCACTTTTCTATATAAGAGAAAAAATCCCAAGTAACAATTTGGGGGGGAGCAATTTTGAAGCCCAAAAATCTGTTAAGAAAAAATTGTAGATTAGGGTACATGTCAATATAGTACATTTTTTATTTTTCTTTGTTAATCAATTACCTCGATGTTTTGTCATAGTTATAAATGGCATCCATAATGGCTCTGACCTCTTATAGTAGGGTTCACGAAAAGTAGTGTATCATCTACAAATTCAAGGTGTGTGTGGGCTTCAACCTCTGTTGTCTCTTAAAGACCTTTCAGTTTGTTATTTCTATCCAAATATTTTAACCTCTTGCCCATGGTTTTTGCCTTCAAAATGAAGAGGTAAGGAGAGATAAGATCCACTTGCCTAAGGCCCTTAGAGAATGAGAAAAAACCTTCTGATGATATGTTCACCATGACTGAGAACATGAAATATGAATAACAACTTCTAATCCATTTTCTCTAATTCACACTAAATCCAAATCTCTCTATGACCCCTTCAAGGAAGGCCCAATTAAACCCGTCAAAGGCCTTAGATATGTCTAGTTTAAGTGACATTCCTTGATTTTTACTTGTGTGAAGAGAGTGAATAACCTCATGTGCTATAACAATGCCATTTGAGATATGTCTACCTTACATGAAACCTACCTATTCCTCTGAGATTATTTTAGGAAGGATGCACTGAAGCCAAGTGGTGATAATCTTAGAGATGATCTTTTAAATTATGTTGCACAAGGAAATAAGGCTAAAATATTCAAGTGAATTATTATCAAACTTTTAGGGGATGAGAGAAAGAAAAGTGGTGTTGAGGGATTTTAATATGCTTTAGAAGTCCTTGGATTCTTCCACCAGTTCTCAAATATATTATTTATTATATGATTAAAAGACATTTGCAATATAAACATGGTTTTATTTGAGAATTATGTGGTGACATATCTTTAACTTAGAATTTTGGCACACATGCCTTCATTTGATCTAGTAATTGGTGTGTCTTGATGGATTTATTTATAAAAATAAACCTCACTAATAGATTTCAATTTGCATGGTGGTCTGTGTTGACACAAGGTTTTTAAAGTTGCCTATTTAGGAGATTATTTTTATCAATCAAATTATTTTAGTATGTATACATTCTATTTTATATTACATCTAAACATAGTGGCATTAACATTCTCTTAAAATAATCCAAAATTACTTTCAATTATTTTTTAATAGATTTTCTAAGACTCACTTTTGACACAAGTGAAAAGTTTCACAATGTAGTGCAAGTCAAAACATGTCTACTATAATGAAACACAAGTAATATAGTCATGTCTTTAACATAAGTAATATAGTCATGTTTATGACATAATAAATATATCCATGTCTCTGACACAAGTAATATAGTCATGTCTATTGTTGTATTTTTTTTAAGTTTTTCATTTTTAGTTGGAAATCCATACAAATTACATATTTTTACTAACATGGACTATATACACTTGTTTAACAAAAAATAATAATTCCAAACATAATTTCAAATGGAATACCACCAGTGTTTGTATTACTAAAAAAATAGAGACAACATAAATGCAACATAATGGTTTCCCTATCAGGAATGGAAATATGATATAAATAGGCAAAGGAGGGAATGACACCATGTAATTAATGAATGTTGTGAATTTTTTGCACCTAATAATTCTAGCCTTCCCATAATATCCCAATTTTTTGGTCTCTATAAAAACAACCTTTCCAATGAACAACTATATTATCAATGCATTTCTGCTATGTAGGCATCACATGCACTTCCCTATTCATTGTTTATTATTGTTAAGTCATATAAATGGTTTTTTTAAAATTTATTTACACTTTATTTGTTATTGACATGGATTATACACTTGGTTGACATTTTTTTTATCTTACTAAACACAACTTCAAATGGAATATTTCCACACCAATGAGGGCATGCATTTGTATTGCTTAAAAAATAGGGACATCATAAATGTATCCTGATGACACCACTATCAAAAGTAAAAGGATGATATAAATAGAAAAATAAGGGAAAGATAAAATAATTTTTTTGTTTATACACATTACATGTGGTTTTGCATCATGAGAACCATAGTGTTTCTAGTTATAGTCCTTGAAATCACCATGGAGACCAATACTTGAACATCGTATTAACATATCAAAGGTTACATGAAATGATAGTTAAATTATCACGTATGCATATTTGTTCCATTATTAAGGATTCATATCCACACATTCAAAATAGACTATCAAATGAAGACCATGATCGTTAAAATGTTACACAGATTGAGATGGCCACCGCTTTTCCAAGTGGAATAACATGGACCCTAGTAACCATCTTTGGGTCTTAAGTGAGCTTATATAAGTTAAATAAATTTGTATATATAGAGTGAATCCAATATTTTTTGTGGATTATGCACATGGTGAACAATACAAATATAGTGGCCATAATATTAGTTTCTCACAAGACTTCAATACAATTCATAAACAACTTATGTGACATGCAAAACAATTGGACATTTTAGTGGCTAGAAGGCATGGATGTGAGAACCATGGAATAAAAATTGGAAAATTATCCATGTATTATAGTGATGTATATTTGGACCCAATAATAATTTCAATGTTGCTTGCTAAGCCAACATATGTCTCTAATATCATCTAACATGTTGACAACAACATTCTAGACTTACAAAATTGTGATAAAAGTTTTTATGACTTTGCAACTAGCATTACCAATTACCATGAAAAACGACTATCTTTTACACTAACTCTTCTTAATGTAAGGAGAGATATGGAAGAGATAAGGAGTTATTTATAATCTAGGACTGATATACCCACATAAGTCATTGAATGGCCACATTAGTTTGTCACCTCTCAATGCATAAAACATAGGTAATCTTTTTGTTATGGCCTTTCCAACATTATTTTACATTAGGGATACCATGTTAAAACAAGTAAAACATAAATAAGTACAAATGAATGAATATGTTTTGTACTTAATTTGGTATTATGACAATAGATTTGATAATCATCCAAGAATCTATTATTTTTTTATATACCTTATGTGTTAATCACAAAATATACTGAGAGGGGGGATGAATCGGTATATTATATATATTTTTATTTAATCAAATTCCTTTTCTTTAACCACTTAACCACACATTCTAGATATGCAATAAAACTAAAATAATAATATGCACCACACGAGAGAGAGAGAGAGAGAGAGAGAGAGAGAATAGAGAGAGAGAGAGAGAGAGAGAGAGAGAGAGAGAGAGAGAGACCAAATTTTTATGTGGAAACCCAAAGTGGGAAAAACCACAAAGAATAATCTCAAGTATATGAATGAGCACCAACTCAAATTACAAACTTCACAAGCACCAACATGCAGGATCACCAACCCTATTTTCGTGCACCAACACAACTATTTGTGAGCACCAAGCCACAGGAGCACTAACCCCTTGCAAAGATTTGTGAGCACCAAACCACAGGATCACCAACCCCTCTTGTGTATAAAACACAACTATCTCTCAATGTTGCTTACTCAACAAATGTTAGAACTCTACAATATCTCCTACTTTTCTCTCTTCAAAAATAAATACAAACCATGCACTCTCTTGCATATTACAAATGGCTTCTCAAGCCTTTATTTATAGCTTTCCAAATGACCTTCGGCATTCACCCTTTATGACCCTTCAATATTCATGGAAAATGGCACCAAACTTGCATGATTCTTTGTATCCTTGCATTTGAAAAGTCATATGGTGACCCTTCATAAGTAAATGCGTCATTTCCTCTTTTGTTTTTATCTTGGTGACTCAAAGTGTCCCTTCATGGAAAAATGTGCCATACCCTCTTTTGTCTTCACATGGTGACTCTTGGAATTCCTCAAGATGACTCTTCATGAGATAATGCATCCCATTCCTCTTTTGTCTTTACCCCGTGACTCTTTGAATTCTCTATGGGCCCTCTTTTGACTTCTATGTAACCAAAAATATATTTATTAATATTAAATAAATATTAGCATACATTAGCCAATATATGAATATTAAAAACATCATTAAATACAATGGGGCCTTTATCACCAATGCTAGACCTTTGACATCAATGACAATATTTCCAAAAATCTCCCCCTTCATCATTGATGGCAACCTCAAACTGAAACTACCACATCCTGAAACCTACACACACTACCATCTGAAAAACATACAGTAACTCACCCTTACAATAACACCCTGTACCTATTCCTTGTACCTATTCTACACCTACTTCTACACCTGTACCTATAACTATTTTTGTATTTTTCCCCCTTTGACATTAATGGCAAAGGGCCTATCCTGGAACTCACACCTAGCTCCCCCACAACTGATGTTGATCCTCAATGATGGGAAGTAAAAGAAATTACTCTCAACTTCTCCCGTAGAAACTAAAATGTGTCTTTCGGTAGTTCCTTTGTAAAAATATCTACAATATGCTCTGTAGTACTGATATATTCCATCTTAACATGTTGATTAGCAACATGCTCTCTCAAGAAGTGATATCTGATGGGAATATGTTTTGTTCTTGAATGCATCACTGGATTCTTTTAAATAATAATAGCACTTGTGTTGTCACAAAAAATAGAAATAGGTTCATCATATTTTACCTTAATATCTTCCAAAGTTTGCTTCATCCAAAGCACTTGAGTACAACACAATACCACTATAATATATTTTACTTTAGCTATAGAAAGTGATACTAAATTTTACTTTTTGCTTAGCCATGATACTAAGCTATCATCGAGAAAGAAAACTCCTCCACTTGTACTCTTTTTATCATCAAATCAACCTGCCCAATCTGAATCTGTATAAGCAACCAAAGTGAAATCTCTACCTGTGGGATACCACAATCCATAATCTAATGTCCCCTTGATATATCTAAATATTCTTTTCACCAATTAAACATGATTGTCTTTTGGAGCTGACTGATATCTTGTAACTATAACTACTACATGCATGATGTTTGGCCTCAATGATGTCAAATATAAAAGACTACCAATCATAGATTTATATAAAGATTGATCTGTAACAGGTGAATCTTCATCTTTACTCACCTTATTTCCTATACACATTGGTGTGCTAATTGGTGCACAATCCTCAAAAGCAAATTTCTTCAATATTTCCTTGGCATATTTACTTTGAGATATAAAAATTCCTTTATCTGATTGAAATATTTACAATCTTAAGAAAAATGATAATTCTCCAAGCATAGACATCTCAAATTCTTTTTGCATATTATCAAAAAATCCTTTTGTCATCTAGCATATACATCTCAAATTCTTTTTGCATATTATCAAAAAAATATTTTTTCATCTTTTCAATGTTTTCTCTAAAAATAATGTCATCAACATATACGACAACAATCAATTGATGCTCACCTTCTATTTTGATGTAGAGATTATTATCAGCAAATCCTCTCTTGAAACTTTGATCTTATAGGTACTTATCAAGTCTTGCATACCAAGATCTGGGAGCTTAATTTAACCCATACAATGCTTTCTTCAATATATATACATGGTTACTAATATTTGAGAGAGTAAATCTCTCAAGCTACTCAATGTAGACCTCTTCATCTAGATTTCTATTTAGAAAGGTAGATTTGACATCGATTTGAAACACTTTAAAATTTTTAAACACTGCATATGTAAGAAACATTCTAATAGCTTCTAGCCTTTCCATTAGTAAAAAAGTTTATTCAAAATCTATTCTCTCAATTGGAGCATATCCTTTACATACTAATCTTGCTTTATTCATATTCAATTCTCTCATACAACTTATTTTGTTCCTATCACATTGTGATCTTTTGATCTAGGCACTAATTCCCAAGTATCATTCTTTTCTATTTGATTTAATTCTTCATCCATTACCTTAACCCAATGCTTATCATGTCTAGCTTCTGAAAAATTCCTAGGCTAAATTTTGGATAACAAAGAAAAATTAACTTGCTCAGATTCACTTACCATCATTCTTCTAGTGCAAATTTTTTCATTTATGTCTCTGATGATGTCACCTTCATTATGATTTCTCTGAACATATTTGGATGGGGTTTTGGTGTCCTTTTTCTCTTTCTTCTCATCTTAATATAATTCTTCAAAATCTTCCTCTTCAATGATTTTAGGAATGTCTACTGGATCATTGATTCTTTGTGTTCCATCTTCTTCTATCCTGACACTTGCACTTTCAACAATTTTCCTAGTTCTTTTGTTATAACATTTATAAGCTTTGATTTTACAAGAATAACCAAAAAATATACCTTCATCTGCTCTGAATTCAAACTTACCATGTTTTTTATTAGTTCTCTTTATGAAGTATCTGTTGCTGAAAACTTTGAAATAATCAACTATTGCTAGTTTGTCTTTTCATAGCTCATAAGGAGTCTTATCACTATTGCTCTCAATAATACTCTATTTTAAATATGCACTATTGTATAAATTACCACTCTCCAATATTTATCTGGTATCTTGGATTCATTTAGCATTGTCCTCGTCATCTCCTAAACTATTTTGTTTCTTCGTTCAACTACTCTATTTTGCTGTGGAGTTCTAGTTGTTGAATAATGTCTCTTTATTCCATTGTCTTCATAAAACTCAATAAACTAATCTGACATGAATTCTCCTTGATCTAATTTTAGACACTTAATCTTCAAACTAGTTTTATTCTCAACTAATGTTTTGAATGCTTTAAAATGTCTGAAAGCTTTTGATTTTTTCTTTAAAAACATTATCCAAGTCATACATGAAAATCATCAATAAGCAACATGAAATATTTCTCACCTTGAGTACTTTGATTTCTCATAGATCCACATAGATCAGTGTGAACAAGCTCTAACATCTGCGTGGTTGAGTACTCTTTTGTTTTGAACTACCTTCTATCTCGCTTCCTATGCTGACAAAGTTCGTAAAGTAATCAGATGGCTTTATAATATTTGAAAGATTTTTTATTACTTACTTCTTGCTGATGTTGATAAGATTTTCAAAATTTATGTGTCACATTCTCTTATGCCATAGTCAACTTTCTTCAATCTGACTCAAACAACATCTTTGACCTTTGATGTCTAATAATATATACAAATTATTTCCTATTCTCTGAGCATATACAAACAACACATCTAAATTTTTTCTCCTTTTCATAACCTTCTACATAAAACTTTAGTGTGTGCCCGTGATCACACATTTGACTTACACTCAAAATATTATGCTTAAGAGCTTCTACATACAAAATATTTTTAGTTTTAGTTCTACTACTATCTAAACATAAGATACCTTTTTTGACAATTTTGGCAGTAGTATTATCTCTGAATTTCATTATGCCATCATTGATCTTCTTCAAGGACATGAACTTACTTTTATCTCCTGTCATATGCCTCAAATATCCACTATCAATGAACCATGGATTTTTTTCATTTATTGCATGTAAAGTTGTTTGTACCAACATAGATTTTTCAAGTTGTTTTTTTTGCCATGAACCTATCTAAACTTTCTTCTTGATGAATAGAGCTTTGAAACTTTGGTCCTTCTTGATTGACTCAAACATGCTTTTACAGTACCAGGCTATGTGTCTAAAGTTGTTACACTTGTAACGTATTATGGCCTCTTCATTAAAGCCTGATAGAGGAGCAAAAGAGTTATGGCTTTTGCTTGACTCTGCATGACTTTCTTTCTCCTTATTTATGAAACTGTTAGCCTTACTTTGACATTCTATTTTATTATGATTATATTCATTATAATAAAAATAGTAAACATAAAAATAAGACCTATTTGTGTATCTCTAACCTGATTTCCTTTTGGAGCTCTATTCCTTCCAGTCTTCTTTATTTTAGATGTCATCTATATTCTTAACTTCTTCCCTTTCTATTTCCTCTTTTGTAAGAGCTTTAGCATAGCTCTTTCCTTTTTCCTTGTCTATAAAAGTAATGGCCTCCCCTTTCTCTTTTTTAAATCTTATACATATTTTATCTGATATTGATCTTTGAATTTTTAATATCTTATTCAACATACTAATGTTATTCTCAAATTTTAAATCATTGGTTTCTCTATCATTGATTACTTTATTTATTTTTTGAAGATCTGATTTTAAAGAAGCAATTTCAATAACATACCTTTCACATTCTTTACTTACTATTTGCAACTACACCATTAGATCTTTTTCATGCTTCTTAGCTTCTCAAAAGTGTGCTTGTAGATCTTTAATTATTTATTTTAACTCTTTTTCATTTTTCTCGATCTGGAGCTTTAATCGTCGATTCTTCTTCTCAAGAAATTTTAACTCTTTTAAGGCACAAATGAGTTTTTCTTCTAGATTCACTTCAACTTCATCTTGTTCTTCTTCTTGATCATCTGCACTTTTATTTGTAGAAGCATCTTCATGTATGGCCATGAATAGAATCTCTACTTCTTCTGAATCACTAACTCCACTATCTTCAACTGAGCTAGGATCTTTACAATACAAACTCTTTTTCTCGAATACCTTCTTGAATTTTCCTTTAAAATTCTTTTTATATGTAGACTTTCCTTCTTCATTGTCACCATTACCCTTATCTGGACACTTAGCTACAAAATGTCCAATCTTTCCATAATTAAAATATTTAAAAGGTAATTTTTCTTGATATTTACCTGTGTCTTTTTTTGGCTTGTGAATGAATAGAGCTCTGTTGTCATCTTCATCATCACTAGAACTATCACTTGATTCTTGAATCTTAGCCTTCTCTTTCTTTAATGTCTTAAAAGTAGCTTCTCTCTTTGAGGGTTTCTCTTATTCGATCTGCATCTCATATTTCGTAAGAATACCATGTAGCTCATCCATCTTTAGCTTGGCCAATTCTTCATCTCTTCAATTGTAGAAAATTTTGCATCATCTCTCAATGGTAGAGATCTCAAAAAAAATTGAACCACAATTGATTCTTATAATTTTTCTCCAAGACCTTGAATCTGATTAACTATTTGATCAACCCGCAAAAGATAACTTGTTATATTTTCTTCCTCTTCCATCTTCTAACTCTCAAACAATCTTCTAAAAGTCTGAAGCTTAGCTTACTAAATCTTTTCATCACCTTTGTAAATATTCTCAAGTTTTACCTAAGTTTTATGAACAAATTTAAATTGCATAACTTTAATAAATTTTGATTCACATAAACCACATCAAATAACATTTAAAACTTTAGCATTATTTTCACTTGCCTTATTTTCCATTGGAGTAGTTACAAGTGTATGTGGCTCTTCATATTCCTCCAACACTGCTTACCAAATTTTGAATCTAAGGGCCATCAAATAATTCTTCATCCTTATGCTCCAAAAAGCATAATTTGTCCCATCAAACAAAGGTGTTTTATTTTTATAAAAACCTTCATGTGATCCAACAATCGTGCTTTCGCAATCTACCTTCAAGCTATAAATTTTTTTCCAGAGGAACCTACTCTAATACTAATTGTTAAGCACAAAATATACTGAGAGGGGGGGTGAATCAATATATTATATATCTTTTTATTTAATCAAATTCTTTTCTTTAACCACTTAACTACACATTCAAGATATGCAATAAAATTGAAACAATAATATGCACCACACAAGAGAGAGAGAGAGACACCATATTTTTACATGGAAATCCAAAATAGAAAAAACTATAGAGAACAATCTCAAGTATATGAATGAGCACCAACTCAAATTACAAAGTTCATAAGCACCAACTTGTAGGAGCACCAACCCCTTTTCCATACACCAACACAACAAAGAATTGTGAGCACCAACCCCTCTTGTGTATAAAACACAACTATCTCTCAATGTTGCTTACTTAACAAATGATAGAACTCTACAATATCTCTTGATTTTATCTCTTCAAAAACAAATACAAACCATGCACTCTCTTGCATATTATAAATGGCTTTTCAAGCCTTTATTTATATATTTCAAAATAGCTTTTGACATTCACCCTTTGTGACCCTTCAATCATCATGGAAAATGGTGCCAAAATTGCATGACCCTTCATATCCTTGCATTTAACAAGTCATATGGTGACCCTTCATAAGCAAATGCATCTTTTCCTCTTTTGTCTTTATCTTAGTGACTCAATGTGTCCCTTCATGGAAAAATGTGCCATACCCTCTTTTGTCTTCACATGGTGACTCTTAAAATTCCTCAAGATGACTCTTTATGAGATAATGCATACCATTCTTCTTTTTGTCTTTACCCCATGACTCTTTTACTTCTCCATGGGCCCTCTTTTGACATATATGCAACCAAAAATATATTCGTTAATAATAAATAAATATTAACACACATTAGCCAAGATATGAATATTAAAAACATTGATAAATGCAATGGGGACTTTATCACCAATGCTAGACCTTTGACATCATTGACAATATTTTCAACATTATGATGCAACAAATTAATCAAACAATGATTGTAATAACTTGTGAAGAAGAATATAAAAGACAACTTTCTAGTAACCATTGAAGACTTGTGATGCCACCTTGTAGACTTGTCAAATTAAAATATATCAAAACATCTCATGGATTTTGGCTCTGATATTCATGACATAAGATAATATTTCACCAAATGAAGGAATGAATTATTAGACATGATCATGTAGCTTTGTTTTTCTACTTTATCTTCACACTTGGTACAATGAACATTGAATGGTCTGACTCACATAAGGCTATGTTGGGAAATATTCCACTTGATTTTGCTTATGATGTCAATGGAGAATACAAAATGTTATTAATAAACTACATGTTGCATATTTATATATGATTCATGATTCAAAATATTTTATAAATAATGTTGGAGAAACATTTTCAATCTAAGGAATATTGCTACAGGTTTTTTACTAAAAAGAGTTTCCTCAAATTACTTATTTTACATTTGAAATTATTGTTATAATTTCATTATAGTGAAAATACTCTTCGTGGGTATGAATGGCAACCCAAAGAACCTACGCATATCCATGGTTTCATGTGGCAAGAAAATACACCAAATATAGACACTATAGACTAGATATTCCAATTGAAGTAAATGATGCAAAATAATTATTTAATAGGTATTCCATAGCATGGAACCTAGGATAATACTATCATATAAATTTAATGGTTCACATATCCAATCTTGATGACCTATGTTTGTTATAAACATTTTAAATATTTACAATTCATCCTTGTAAAGACTACGAGGAGCTAGTGAATTGAGTACAAATCCACACTTACTATATCAAATTTTCATGCTTATATTAGGTAGGATCTACCCTTGAATGTTGTTACAAAGCATCATGAAATTACATAAAACATCAACCTTTTTTACTGATGAGGATGCGTGTAAAAATATAAGTTGTCTCAGAATGATTATATGTTAAACATCCATATCCATGACATAATTTTTATTTGGTAGGAAAATGTTGATAGCCAACCCGTTATCTCTTTTCATGCTTTGTTGAAATACATTTCAAACTATGCATCAAACATGGAAAGAAGATATTAAAGCTATCACCTTATGTTGACCAAACTTTCAAAGGGTATTACTTCACATGACCTTGCATCAATTGGATATCATAAAATTCTAACAAAACTATCATTAATCATGATATAAGTGCATAAAAGAGATGCCATATATTAGCAAAACTTACCTTGAAAGTATGCAATAACTCATTCATTTCCTTGAATTTTGAGTGCAATATTCTTCAACGGGTCATTCAAGACACAAAATAATTAATTTTTATGTCAAACCTTATTGATGCCAACATGAAATGCCTTTCTTATCTATAAGCCTTGTCATTTATTTAAGTTGTGAGATCATGATCTTATGACAATTTTCGTAACAATGAAAAATGGAAATTGAAGAAGGTAAAAGCCATTATTTATGTCTTTCCCTGGTTCAATATTATTCCTTCTAAATATTAAAATTTATATGAGGATGGATTTTTTATCAACACCTTATATATAAACCATTTCACAAAAAACTTGAAGATATTATTACCTCTACAAAAAAAATTAAGAAAATTGGGAATAATTAAGCATCTCGTACCATCCATATCATGTTGCCCACTCACTTACATAAACATATAAAAGTGACTATAATGAATATCATACAAATAATGAAATAGATCACCAAGATCTAATGGAGATTAAATAAAGCTAACTTTTGTCTTAGCTCCATCATAACAATAGCAAAATCTTAAGTGACCTTGATATGCTTGGCCATTACAACTTTTAAGAATGGAAAAATTGGAACTAAAATTATGTACCTTTTCCATTACATGAAATATCCATACCATTGTAAGCCATAAAACCCTCACCCTAATTACTCTCACTTCCTATCTCTTAAAACCTTGTCTACTAAACTACGCATTACATTCGATATTATTCTTGATCATTCCATTAATATTGCTAGTAAAACCTCTCTAAAAATGATTATTCAAGATATTACTCACATTGGAATTTTTTATCTCATCAACAACATCAAATGTGCATTGTATTTACCCATAATAGTTGACCAATCTCCTTTGTTATTGCTAGCTAAGGCTAGTGTTACAACCTTCAATGTTAATGCCTCATATTTTTATATAGGGTTTATAATTCTTATCAAGGAGATGAATCCCCAAAAAGTGAAAGAACTGGCTAATTTTCAAGAAGAGATAAAACATATTTATTATATTCTTATTGATGAGATGAGTTTCATTAGGCTAAAAAATTTCAATCACATTGATCATTACTTACGTGAACTATTCCTTTATGATAAAAACACCCCATTTGGTGATCACTCCATTATTCTCATGGCTGACTTGGAACAATTGCCTCTAGTGTAAGACATTCTCCTGTATGTAGAGAACTCATATGAAAATAGATTGTAGTGAAGTTTTGACATAGTTGTTTCCTTGGACACACTTTTTTGCCAACAGGGTACAAACCAGTTCCAAATTGATTTTCGCAATCTATTGATGAATGTCATAAATGTAGAGCTAATCTTAGAGGATTATAATATTATTGTGTCTCATACAAATAACTATATATCTATTTAAGAATAAAACATATTTTCATATACAATCCATATATTTACAACCAATACTTTGGTGATGTTTCAAAACAAACATATGTTGAAATTATTGGGCATGTCAATGTCTCATATTAATGTTGAACATAATAAATGAGCAAGCTCATTGGAAAATATTGATGACTAATTAGAGGGTAAAGTTATTTTATGCCAAAATTTAAAATTTACATTTAGTTTCAACTTATGTGTCATTGTAGCCTTGTTAATGGAGCTCTTAAATAAGTTCTCACCATTATCTACAGACCAAAATCAAAGCCTCTAGAATTGTTAATGTATGTGGTTATCGAATTTAATTACTTGTTAGTGTACAACAAGATGTAAATAATTCAAAAGCATGTCTTAGCAACACTAGTAACACATGGGAATTGTAGGAAGGTTCCATTGAAGACAACACGGGCTTTAAAATTTCATAAATCACAAGGTTTGACATTGTAAAGGGAAAAAATAGAAATATAATACATTCACTATCAGGGTTTGACCTTCACTCAAATTTCAAGAGTAATTTTTATAAAATACTTTTGCATCTCCCCTTCTTTCTCATTTTAATGTTACACAAGGATGAAAGATAGTACATATGTTCAAATTAGAAAGCAAGTAGAAGAGCAACTTATTTCAAAAACATTTCTTCAAACAATCATAAATGTCATTAGAAGGAAACTTACATTTATATATTTTCATGTTATTCATGCACATTCATACTAACTTATCCAAAAAAAAACTATGCACACATGTTAAGTTTAACTATAAAACTATAAAAATCAACTTTATGATGTGGCAATTAACATTTGCCTATTTATGTGACAATGTCATGATTCTCAATATAAATATCTACGGTTTATTTTATTTATATTTTATCTGTGCATAATGTTTATAATGTAAACACTTGAAAATTATTGTTTTCCACTTCATTACACTACACTATAAAAAACTTTATTTTCCATTAATAATCTCTTGTCTATTTACATTATAAAACATTGTTTTCCATTTAAAACAGTTTCAATTAAGTTTCATTTCTTGCATTTCAATGTCATTTTACACCATATTTTTATTACAATCAAAATGCCAAATCATTACACACAACATTTACAATAAACATATTCAAGGTTAAGGATCATATGATCTTACTCAAACATAATGCAAATAAATCATTCATAATGCAAATAAAGCATTTTGAATGTACTTGATTGCAAAAAATTGAAGCATTTTTTAAACATAAAAACATTGATATCTATCAAAATGCATTTTTAATTGTGACAACCACAAACATATACACCTTGAAAATGAATGGGATTTACCAGTACAAAAATCACAAAACAACCCTTCTGAAATGCAACAATCAAAATTGGAAACATTGATTGTCAAATATTTGACTTTTAATATAGTCTTAACATCTCATGTATTGGAGGCCATTCACATATCATCTTTTTTTTATTTTTCTAGCACTATATAAAAAGTGAAAGCTAGTACATATAGTCTTGATATGATGTGACCTCCTTTACTTACATTTTCATTCCAAACTATGCAACAAGCCTTGCTTTTATTTACTCTTTCATTCACATCCCTATCATTTTTTATTTTACGACTCTAGGTATAATCATTAGTTTAGATTAATATGCTCTTTAAGAACTATTAAAATGTGTGATAAAATACTTCTCAAAATCACATTAAATTGATACACATGTTATTATAGACATTAAATCTGAATTAGGTATCACCTCAATCTTGTATACTTATAAAATACATATCATGGTTGTACCTTTTATTTCTAAGACCTTCATGTTACTGAAAGGCTTGTGTTCATTATCTCTTTATGCCAAATTGCTTATCTCTTAGTCTGACCATTATTATTCTAATGACCAATCCCTTTGTATTGATTAAAATGCTATAAACATGATCATTATCCTTCTCTGCCAGTTTTGGACTTCTACTTATTTTCTAGCTTCCCAGACTCTTACATCCTAGATAGATGCCAACATCGACGCTAGTGTCCATTTACCAACTAAGTGTCCAGTGGCCAAAAGTCATATAATTTACAAATGAAACATGTCTTAAAAGTCGGTCTAAGTGATTTAGCACAAGATATTTTCAAAATATATTGGTATATATATAATATTAGCCCTCAATCATTCCTCACCTAAAAACTTAACAAATACCTATAAAATATTGATAACTCATAAGGAAACTTACTAAGAGCACTCAATCAAGCATTCAAGTGAGAAAACTTGCCCTATTCATCCATATTTCCATATCAGTCATAGGAGCATTATCCTCACAGGTCTAAAGTATAAAAAGAACATCCCATGACCCATATTTTCCAAGTTGCAAGCTAGGTCACTTTATGTAATTTCTTATCACACATTGCATCCTTATGCACACACAAGACAATATTTAGGGGATAACTACATATGAGGCTTTTTCAGAGTATTAGCTATGTAGGCAATGCCCATTGAAAAAGTGTTCCTTGGGTTAGCTCAACATTGTGTGCCCACTAACCCATTTTTACCATAGCCACACCAAGGGTGAGGAACCTAAGGTTCGATCATTTGACAAAGAGTGACAACCTATGTGCACAATCTATATACACAAGAATAAAGGTGATAGAAAACCCAGAAGGTTTTAGGTGGTCGTCTCTAGATCCAATCACTATTGTATATTAGACACCTACGTATAACTTAGATACTAGTGTCAACGCAACTATCCAAATCCATAAATTGTAAAATCCACAATTTAAAAAATATTCTAGAACCCTGATCCAGTCTTCTTCAAACTTGTTTCAGCCCAAATCAGCATACACATAATAAACTAGCTAAGTACTTTTGTTTTAAATTTATTGTAATATTAATCAATCATTGTACTTTCTATTTTTGGTATATCTCAATAATATAAATTCAAGGTATTGTTTATCTAAGTTTGAAAATTGATTGGTTTGTTATAGATATGTTTATCACCCTTGTACTTATTCATTTTATATTCTTAACCCTAAGAGGTAACCACCACACCTATATCAATTTAGGGTTAAACATTTGGTGAATCCAACACCTTAATTTTAAAATATATTATAATATAGGGTTTCCAACCTCATAGGGTTTGACCTTGACATTTGATTTTCATAAATAAAACTCTACTATAGGGTTTTAACCTCCTCACGTTGCCAAGGATCATGTCCAAACACTTACAAGTTTCTTCTTTTTCGATAGGTGAATTTTAACCTCCAAACAGATCCATTAAGTTTTTTATTCTTTGATTGGTGAATTTTAACCTCAAAATAGATCCATTTTAAAATTCCTCGAAGGCATTTTCTACTCAAGTTAGTATATTCAAAAACCTCTTTTTTCGCCCAAACTTTGTATGGGTTTTTTTATTTTTACAATTTACTATTTTTAGTAAATATTGACATACAAGGTGAATGGTGTACTTATTTTATAATTAATTTATGGGTTTCATCAACTCTTAGATTTGTAAAATAGATTCGTGTTTTATCAAAATTATTGTTTTTTTATAGGGAATATTATAGGGTTTTGCTTGTGAAGCATTCCACATTGTTTAGTCTATTTTTGACTCATAATAGATAAATTTTCAAATTCCTTGCATATTTTTATATTCGATTAATATAAATAAAAACCTCTTTTGGTTTGCCAAATTGTTATACGGATATGCTAATTTTTCATTTTATTATTTTCAATAAATTTAGACCTACAAACCATACACTATACGTTTGTTTCCCTATTTTTATAGGTTTGTCTCTTGTCTTATTTTTCCTGAAAAAACCTATTTCATATTCTATAAATTCTTAGGCAATCACTTTATATTTCATTCTCTTCATTTGGCACATTGTGGTAACCCTGACCTTTGGTCTCCAAAACCTAGTTGATCAAGGGTTTCCTAATTTAGTATTTTTTTGAATTCTGATTACTGATTTTAAAGTTTCAAAATTTAAAAATAAGAGTTTCTTTTCTTAAAGTTGTGCTAAATATGGATACATATGTTGTGCACTTTTCTTTCAAAAATCTCATTGTTGTTAGTGCTTGTTATCTTATCTACATTATTAGAAATTTCAAAACAAATAAATCATAGAATGATCTTAATCAAGACAGAATTCAAAATTCTCTTTGCCAATCTTGTTGAAATAATATTGAACCTCTTCCTCCTAACACTAACGAGGGTGATAGCTACCATCCCTATAACTAAATCCATGCTATCACTTCTTTAAGGGGTAAGGTGGCCCATCCTACAATGCCATAAGAGGGTAGTCAACAAACCCTTCCTAAATCCCTAGATGGTACATGTATGCATATTCAATCTGAAACACCTAGGTTTTGTGCTTGAAAATCTATGATATATCAAATCACTAGTATGAGAAATTTAATAAAAGAGTTATAAAATTAAATTATATACCTACATAATTCAACATATGCTAACGTTAATCATGTGTTTACATCATCTACCAATGTTGTGCCCTCCAAGCTTTCATATCCAAATTAAAATTACAACAATATATATATATATATATATATATATATATATATATATATATATATATATATATAACAAATGATTCAAAAATTGAATAAAAGGTTACCAAAATGCCAATTGAAATCCTAAGAGAAATGATCATAAAAATGTGATCAAATTACCCCCTCCACATCATATAAGGAGATCCAAAAACCATTGTGCATACCATAAAATGCATGGGCATCATACAAATCATTGTTTTACATTAAAAAACAAAACACAAAACCTCAAAGATAGTGGGGATCCTATCATTGATACATCACTCGTGTAACCACTCACATTATGAGCACCTCTCCTAAACCACAAGTACTAAAACAACAAATGTGGTTAACAAAGAAAAATTCAAAGCAATAGCAGTTGTAAATGCCAAACTTAGAGAAAGAAATTATTCAAAAAGGAAAATAAAATGAAGAAAAGGATACACATATACCTCTAAATAATGATACTCACCTTTCTAATCATTATGGTTTTAGAAAGAAATATTTGTAACAATTTGGTTTTAATGGTCAAGGGTTGGGAAAGCATTCACAAAGCATCACTCACCCTATTTACACATCTAATCAAAATGATTGTCAAGGCTTGGGCTATATTGTAAATAAAAATGCAAATCATTCAAAGATTCATATCCATTTTGTTAATACAAATGAACAAGAACTTACAAATGGAAACAAGCCCAAGGAAAGTGAACAAATAAAACAAGATCTCTTGCATAAACACCAAGAGAAATCAAACATGATACAAAAAAAAAACAAAAGAGAAAGAAATTCATCCAAAGGATAATGTAAAATGGGTACCTTCATATGAATCAATTACCAAGCAATCCTCAAAACATCAAATCATTGAACCTTGCATATATGGCAAGAAAGGTCAAAATATTATAGTTGACCTAAATTGTGAATTTAAAATATGTTCCTAGAAATTATTTACATTTATGGGATATGGCATGGAACAGGTAAGTAAAGCTAATGCATATGATTTTTATGTTAGGTCCATTCAATGTAATGTCACACGTGAATCAGAATCATGTTCTACTATGTTACATATTAGTCTAATTTTGACAAAATATAATTCGAAACCTAGGAAATAATGGTTACTAAAAACAAAGGAAAACATCTCTGAAGAAAATATACCAAATACAAAATGACCAAAAGACCTTGATACAATTATTAATTCTACTATGCACACATAAGGCACATATTTTTCAAAAAAGGTTACACATTTACCACTCCTCATAGATTTTCATCCTCATCTTGAGATCATTAGATAACTTATGAATTTTAAAATTCTCCATAATTAAATAAGCATGTTTCAGTTATAGATACACCAAAAATACTATAAAACACTGAACAATGGGTTTCATGAACCCCCATTCCTTCTATTTTTTCGTCGTGACCACAAAGACTTATTATACATACACAAATCATCATAGATCCTATAGTGTGAGATATTACACCTATACATACTCCTTAGGACTACCACCAATTATTACACCATGTTCTGAGTGGGGAGATACCTATGAGCATCCCTTGGATGAGATCATAGGATATTTATTTATTTTCAAATATTCCAAAAATACCTACAAAAATAAACAAAAAATCTAAAATATTCAACATTTGCGTATCTCATTAGCTTTTTGGCATCTATGTTGTTGGTTCCATGTTGGCAAATAACATATCATTTATTTCTATATACACATATATATATTTCATGCACCTTTTGATTGTGATACAGACACATGATATATGCACTTAAAAATATTGGGTCTTCCCTCCACTCATGTCACTAGTATATTGGGATCATGATACACCCAAGTTACATTATTATATGATCATTTTCCATTATCATGTTTGAGATTATGTACTTACACATGCCTTTGTTTATGCTTAGATCTTTCATAGTATACTTGATATGCTATGTACTTAACATGTTTAGCTAACACATATATCCAGGGACTAGTATGATATGCTTATGTTGGTTTCTTATGATTCCATGCTTTTCCTTTCTACACTTCTTTAATTATTTTCCTTGCTTGTTATTGGCTTGCATTATATTGCTTGTTTGAACATTTGAATATGCTCTATTACGTATGGCCCCCTTGCCTCTATTTGCCTATTGTGACATTTGCATGTATCATAATTTGTTATGTGTGGACATTTGAAAATGTATTTATTTATTTTATGGACACTTGACTTATTCATCTTCCTTCGATTGTGCGGCATTTGAACATGCCCCTTATATGCAGTCTCTTTGGACCATTTTTTCTGTTTTATTTTTGAGTGTTGTTGTGGGTGTTTGATTACTTACTAAGCTTGTCTTGTTACTCTATAAACTTTAACATGATTCACATCATGTATATTAGACTTGATGTGATCACATGTTAAGTACCCCATTGTTATATATATCTAGATATGTTACCTCTTCTATGCTACATGATTCATACACATATTATCATTACAGAGAAACAACATTATTTAATTTCATACATGAGGGAAATGTTTACAATAATGAATTTATACAAATATTAATTCCAAAAATATTCCCTATATAATATGGTAGGCATTATCTTATCCCAATGCAAAAGTTATGCAACCTTGGAGATAAGCATATTACAAACAAACTATAAAAAGTTTGAATAAACAAACTTATTTAATAATCCTAACTACCATGAGTAATAAAATATTACTCAATTGCATTTATTTTAAATGGTGAATTAATCACCCCTTAGGCTAAACCTAATAGTCACCCTTAATTCAACATTATCTCAAGTGAATAAGAGAGAGATTCTCTAAATGCCTCTAATTTTTCCTGCATAAGTGTTTTAGTGAAAACATCTGCACGTTGTTAATCTGTCAGGAAATACTAAAGCTAGATGTTGTTGTTCTGAACATGTTCATGAATGAAATGAACTTGCACCTCAATGTGTTTGGTGCATTTATGAAATACTGTATTGCAAACAAGTTTCACTACTCCTTAATTATATACATAAAGATTTTTTGGTTGATTCTATGGTAATCCAAATCCTTCAAGTATACATCTGAGCCAAATCACTTCACAAATATCTTCTCCTATGATGTGATATTTTGATTATGTGGAGGATCTTAAAACACAAATTTGCTTCTTGCTCCCCCATGATATTGGTCCATATCTTAAAAATAATACAAATCCTGAGGTAGATTCATATCATCAATGTTCCCTACATGATCTGAATTTGAATATCCTATTAAGAATAAATTATCATTCTTCTTGTATTCTAGGCCAAAATCCATGCTTCCTCTGATGTATCTCAATACTTGCTTTGTTACTTTCTAGTGAGAGACTTTAGGATCTTGCATGAACTAAGATAGATAACTGATAACATACCTAATGTCTAGCCGAGTATAAGTTAGGTAAATGAGGCTCCATATCAACTACCAATATAGAGTTGCAATTACATGTGGTGATGGATCTGCTTGAGAAAACTGAAGGTTTATCTCCATAGGTGTGGCAATTGGTTTACTATCCATCATGTGAAACTTCTCAAGCATTGTCCTGGCATATTTGAACTGAGATATAATATGTGATTTTCTCTCTATAAAACTTCTGAACCATGATAATAATGCAGAAGCCCAAGATATATCATGTTGAATGATCAATTTAGATCTTTGTTTGTTGACTCAATCATCTTTAACAAACTATTAGTGATGACTAGATCATCAACATATACAACAATAATTACTATCTCCCCCTTTGTTGTATGAGGTAGAGATTTGGATCATATAGACTCCTTTTGAATCCATGTTTTAAGAGATACTCATCAATTTTGATATACCATGCCCTAGGAGCCTGTTTAATACCATACAGTGATTTGACAAGTCCATAAACTTTAACTTCTTTTTTTGGAATGACAACACCTTCTGGCTAAGTCATGTAGACTTCTTCCTATAAGTTTCAATTAAGGAAGACACTTTTTACATCCATTTGATGGACTTTCCAACCAAATTGTGTAGCTAGAGCAAAAATGATCTTGATAGTTTTGATCTTTGTTGTGGGAGCAAAATTTCTCCTCATAGTTAATGCCTTCTTTCTAAGCATACCCCTTTTTTTAGATAGGTATTTGCTTTTGACTAGAGATCCAATCAGTCTGGAACATAATCAGGGGCCTAGATCCTTAAGTGATTATCTATCACAAGTACTAGATTTACCAACAATTGCCATAATCAGCCTGAGAATACCAATAATGGCCATTATTGACTTGATAATACCAAAAATTTCCATAATCAACCCAAGAATACCAGTGAATGACCACAACTAACCCTAGCATACCATCAATGACCATAACTGATTTGAGAATACCATAAATAACCACAACTAGCCCAAGAATACCAAGAATTGGCCATATATGGCCTCTGATACCATACTGAGATTTGAACCTGGGTGGTGCTTGAAATAACCAAGTCACTTTACCAACTCACCCACATCTCATAGGTAAAAATTTTGGGGTATCAAGATTTTTGAAATGGACCCAAAACTGCAGACATTTTTGTAACCAAAATGCCCAAACCAATGGTGAATAGTATCCCTAGCCATGGACTGTGGACTTGCCTAATTGCATTGAACATAGGTTTCAAACTACATATTGACCCCCATTGCATTAAACACCAATTTGGTGGCCCATTTCATTATGGATGTTTTTCATGAATAACCCATCATAGCTTAGTGTGGGAACAACACTAGAGAGTGATCATCTCAGGGAATGGACCTTGAGACCTCCTACTTATAACACTCAGCTCTCTCACCACTAGGCTATCATCATTGGGTTAAAAAATTTGGGTATCAAGATTTTTAAAATGGACCCAGAACCACAAATATTTTTTTAATTGGACTGCCCAAACTAGTGATAAATAGTATCCCTAACCATGAATTGTGGACTTGTTAAGCATACCCTTTTAAAATTAGCCTTGCCTTGTGATTTTCAAGACTACCATATACTTTGTACTTCATATTTAAGATCCATTTACATCTAATTGGAATATTCCTTGGTGGAAGATCTACAAGTTGCCATGTTTTATTCTTCATCAGCAAATTATATTTTGCATTCATGGCATCTTTCTAAGGTTTTGATTGTAGGGATCCCTAAACTGAAGAGGGCTCAATATATTCAATAATTGTACTCATTAAATTCAAATTGACTTCTCCTCAATCTATACTATGATTCCTTGGTCTAGTGCTGGATGTATTTGGAACACCATTCAGTTTAGCATCTCTTAATTTACTTGTAAACTATTTAGGCATACGTTGAGAAGTCCCTGTGGGTGGTGGAGCTACACCATTATTCCAATCATCATTGTCATCTTCTAGTGGATTTCCATCTTTTGCACTTTCTATGGGACTGATTGGTGTACTATGTGTGCATGTAGAAGGAGCTTATGCTTCATTTCTCTCAAAGAACTCAACATCCTTGCTAGGGTAAATTTGTCTAGTTTTTAGATCCATGAGTCTATAGGCAAGGGTTTCTTCACTGTACCCTATGATCACATAATTTTTTGAGTTGACATCAAGTTTAGTCTATTCCACTTTAGGAATGTGCATACTTGTTTGGCATCCAAAAACTCAAAGATGTGATATAGATGGCTTTCTCCCTGACTAGGCTTCATGTGGAATTATTCCATCAAGAGCTGTAGTGGGAACCTTATTGAGTAGATATACAACATTTTTTATTGTTTCTACCTAAAATGTCTTTATCAAGCCTGAATCATGCAACATATATCACACCATTTCCACAATAGTATGATTCCTCCATTCAAAAACTATATTTTTTGGGTGTATGTGGAGGTGCCATTTGATGATGAATGCCATTTTCTTGAAAAAAAATTTAAACTCATTACTATGAATTCCCCCCACAATCTAAGAAGAGGGTCTTGATTTTTTTACCAAATTATATTTCAACAACCTCTTTAAATTTTGTGAAAGTTTCAAAGGACATAAATTGGTATGCACCAGATCAAGCCCTGCACCAGATCAAGTTTTTCAAGGGCTCGATATGTACTTTTATGAAATGGAGCTCTATGTTGTTTTCCTACTAAGCAATGTTGACATTTTTTGTGTACCCTTTTTAAGAGGCGGTAATCCTATTACCATGTTGTGGTGGTAGAGTGTGTCAATATCTCAAAAACTAATGTGGCTAAATCTTCTGTGTCATAATTGTGTCCTTGGTTATGAGTGTTTGATTATTATTTTAAATGAAATCAAGCTAAAACATATGGTTCACATTAGATGTTCATGCAACAAGTTATGAATTTTTGGATCTATCTCTTATCAAACACATTTTCTTTCCACCTTTAAAGTCAAAGTTAATCTTCAAATTGTGATTTAAGAGTTGACTGATCGATAACAAATTTTTGGTTAAATAAGGTACATAGAGAACATCTATGATTTTATAGTTTTGTATGCCTAGGGGTAAGGTAATATTACCAATGCCTTGCACACTATATGAGATATCATCACCCAAAGAAACATGATTTTTCTTGGGTGTGTCCTTCAAAGTGTAAAATCATTTTTTTCTCCCTGTCATGTGTTACATTACACCCAAATCAACATATCAAATGTCACTTTGTGATGTGGATTCTTTATAGAAATCAGAAGAATATAGGAAGTCTTCATCCCCATCATGTTTTTCATGTTCAAAAATGTTGCCTTTTTGCTTTGTTTTCTTCTACCAAGTCACCTTGTTTTGTCCCTATGGTTTAATCTAAGATGAGAGGATGATTGTTGGGTAGTGGACTTCTGGCCACTAGAAGATCCCTTCTAGAATGTATTATACCAATAATATTTTAACTCATGTCCTTACAACCACAAATGAAACATTATTTTTGTGATTTTCCCCTTTGTTTATTATTTTGAGGACTCTATTTTGACAATGACTTTGCAGACTTGATGGGTTTCTTGCCTTTTTGTGAAGCAAGAACATGTCCTTCTCCTTCTTCTTGAGGACTGAAAGACTCTTCTTATTGCAACATGTTCACCAGTTTTTCAAAACTTGGGTTTTATTTTGTGACAGTCAAAGTGGTCAAAAAAATCTTAAATGAGTGTGGTAGAGCTCTCAAGACAATGGGTACAAGAGAGTCATCTGAAACTATCTCACCCAAGGATTGTAGTGACACCCTTAGTGTTGTAACATGTCTAAGAAAGGCCTCAACCTATTCAACTAATCTCAATTTTAGCGAGTGAATTTGACTCTATAGGTGTAAAATAGTGCTCTTATTTTTGGCCTCATATATTGTTTGTAGCTTGTCCCAAGCTTCCTTGGTGGTTTTGGATTCATGGATGTCTGGTTGGACTTCATCTAATACCTGGAACATTATGATCAATTTCACCTTCTAATTGGATTTATCATATTTACATTATTAGTTAAAATCTATTGCATGTTGAGTATAGGTGCCATCTACAACAGACCAAATTTCCTCAAATTTTAGTTGAGTTTTGATCTTTTTGTTCTAAGCAAATAAATTGTCACCTTTGAGTAATTGAGAATCTCAGAGAAAAAAATTTGGAGCCTATGTAGTGATTATTAAGATTGTGGGTGATGGATTGGTTCCTTATCACTTTAGTTATATAAGTCTTCATTTCTATGTAACATCAAACTAATATATAAGACCTTTCTATTTACACACCCTTCCTACATACCCGTCAGTATGTGGAAGAAGCTTGCCCTTTCTATATACCCACTGGTATGTGAAAGAGGTGTTAACATACATGAAAGAGTTTGGTACAAGGTACCTGTTGTCCCCAAAAATAAGTGACATTTTTGGGACAACCTATGAACTATTTTGGTTCAACAGACCAAAATCCTCCCTCCCCTTTTCAAAAATTGTTCTGAGCATTCAGGTTCTTCATTTTTCAAAGCTTTTCCAGAAATCTACAGACTCAACATGCTTGAAATTAGCAGGTTCAGTAGGTTCAAAGGCTTTTGCAGGCAAGTTCAATCAAAAGAAAAAGTTTCTAACACTTGATCATTTCTAGGATTGATTCAACACCTCAGTTCAATCAAAAGAGTTCGATCGACAAGCTTCAAATAACAAAGGCTTGAACCATTGAACTTTGAACCACTTTGGTTCAATGGTTCAATGGGTTCAATGACCAATTGGTTCAATGCGCTTGGTTCAAAAGATCAAAAAGACTTAGCCAAATAAGGAAGAATGAACCAATTGAACCATTGAACCAAAGTTGGTTTAATCAGTTGGTTCAATCGATAGGTTCAAGGGGCTGCCCCAAAGCCAAAGGAATAAGTGCCCTTGCGGAGGGCAGTGAGCAAAAGCAAACAAAAGTTGGAAATCCCTTGGGAAAATGACTAAGTAAAAGAGGTTCGAAGAATTCTTTCGAGAAGATTTTCCTCAAAAAAATGTTTAAGGCAAAATTCCTTCAGACTTTTTCTCTAAAGGAATTCACTCAGAAAAGAAAGTTCAAAGAAATGGAAAAGAACAAATGGCTAAGTAACAGAAACTTTCCTTCAGACTTTTTGTCTGAAGGAAAAGCCCAATGAAAAAAGCCCGCCGAAGAGGCAAGAACCCGTCGGGGAAGTTAAAGCCTGAAGGCTGCCCAAAAAATCCCAAAGGGTAGATACCCTTGCGGGGGACACTTGACGTCAGAAAAAGGACCTTTTCCAAGGACCCAAAGGGACACCTTCCCTTTGGGACGTCCCAAAGGCTGAACAAAGATGCAAAAAGGACCCCCCAAAAAACTTAGACAAAAAGAGGCTTCAGAGGAAGAACTGATTGAAACCGATTGAACCATTGAACCAAAAGGTTCAATGAGTTCATAGGTTCAAAGGTTCAACCATTGCAATGAAGATCAAAGAGCTTAGAAAGAACAAGGAAGCGACTGGCAGAGGAAGAACCAATGAACCGATTGAACCTTGAATCGAAAGAGTTCAAAGTTCAATGGTTCATAGGTTCAAAAGTTCAAAGGCAGCCTCAGTCAAAGAAAGAAGCAGCAAACAGGTGGTTCAATCGATGGTTCAACCAAGGAGTAGGAAAGTGATTGAACCAAGAAGCGATGGAACAAAAGAGATAGAATGAACCAATGAACCAATGTACTTTCAGCGGGTTCATAGGTTCAAGGTTCAACATGGTTCAAGTGGCTAGCGACAATTGACAGCCCTGCAGACGTCAAATTTAAAGTAAGAGAATATTCATGAAAATTCAAATAAAGCATAGAATTTAAAGGAAGAACCAAGTGACTGGCTGAAAAGAGAGCTCAAAGACTCAAATTGCTATAGGGGAGAGAAGATCAATGCAAAAGATCATAAATATCTTCAAGAGAGTTATTTCTAGTAGGTGAAATAGTGGATCAAATAGACTTCTAAGCACATAAATCAAGGACACGGCCTATTTTTCTTCCATGAAGTAAAAACAAATTAGACAGCTACACAGACATCAGGAAAAAGACCAGACAGTCCATGCAAAGGAAGAGACATATTAGATGAAGGGACACGCCATAGTTATAGTAGTGCACTGTTCTCAACATGGTCCCTCCAGACAAAACTGAAGGCACATTGAAGACGTTGACTGCAGCATGGGCCATCCCATGGGAAAGAGTGCTCATCCTTGTGTGATTGTTATACATTCTAATTTTCTCTCATTATGAAAGGGGGCTTTTCATTTTTATAGGATCGAAACTCTACCCAGTTGAAAGGAGAATACTGAGACTTTGAGCTCAGATTATAATTTTATTTCATTTTATCTGAATGAAAAAACAAGTTGTTTGCAGACTTTGTTTTTTTTGGCTTGTATCATTTTAGGAGATTATTCTTATGTCTGTCTTTTGAATGTGTTCTTCTCATCTATTTATTGGGAGTCCTAATTGGATAATATGTTTTATTAAATCTCATTATACTTAGGATCAAGCAGAATTAGTGAAAGTAATAAGGAAGGTGTCCTGAAGCCAACTATGGGAAGACTTTGTGCTTTCACAATTATTTTCAGTGTGTGCTTTTCTTTTCCTTCTATGTTGAAGATTTTGGGTTGACTTTATGCCCCCATTATCCTCTGTGTTCCACTCTTTATGAAGTTGAGGTGGAGACTTTGTGTTCCATTTCATCTTGTTGGTTCTTATCCTTTGTTACCAGTCACTTATCAAACCTAAAAGAAAATCTTATTGTTTCCTGCAAGAACACTTCTGAAAGAAGAGAAGTGCCTTCAGTGTTCTCACCAGGATTTTCTCCTTTGTTTGTGAACATCATCTCTAAAAGAAGAGAGATGGATGGTGTATCCTACCCCTCAGTGTTATTTTCTACATATATTTATAGTATATATAGCTCTTGCATATTTATAGGGAACCTCCCCTTGATGAGAGCAGAGATTTGTCCACCTCTGATGTAGTAAACTTGCACACTGGGCTGACCAATCTCCTTTGTTGTGGATGATAAGACCTATTTTGCTCAATAAGGCAGCAGACTGTCAAAATATTCACCCAAAAGTCTTTTTGATGACTTTGTTGGAGAAGAGCACGCAGTTTGAAGTTTCAAGCTTCAAGCTGAAGGAGATCTTACTCTTTTCCATTTTTGTTCTACAATCTAGCAATTCCACGTTATACTAGAAGCTAGAAATCTCAAGGTGTTGTTGACCCTGCTTTTGAGTTGGTGCAGCAGAGTAATTTTGATTTATTTCCTCTACAACTCACCTTCAATGAACTAGAAGTCTTCCTCCTAGCCCTACCAGGTCACCAACACAAGGTAGAGTTTCTTTTTTTGCTGCTAGCAGAGCTTTGCCTATCCATACTCCACCCAAATTTGTGATCCCATTTTTACATAATCAAATCATGGCTCAAGGCCCCTAGGGTAACTCTTTTGGTCCATTGAATTTAACTCCACCTCTGCATGAGCTTCCACGTAGTTCAAGGAAGAATTTTCTCCAAATTTTTTGGTGATGGGAAAGTTCTTCCTGATGAACACATTGCAGCTTTCAGCATAGCTTGTGGCGTAATAGGCATGGAATTTGAAGACATAGCGGTCAAGCTATTCATGGAGACACTAGAAGGCACTGCTACAGACTCATTCTACCATCTACAAGCTCAGTCAGTGACTGATTGTGACACTCTTAAAGACAAATTTGAAGCTAAGTTTAAACCTGTAAAAGATGTGCATGCCTTGATGGCCCAGCTCACATAAATGAAGAAGGAGCCCCATGAACCTATGAGGGACTTCATTGCCAGGTTTGAAAAGCTGAGGCATAGGATTCCCATGATCACCCAACCAACACTTCAAAATCTCAAGTGTTTCTTCATCAACTCACAGCTACTTGAAGTGAGTTTTTTGCTGAGATGGGCTAGACACATAGACCTTGCTACTACTCAGGACTTGGCTACTGAGGTAGAAAATGACCTTATCCTAGCAAGAAAGATAAGGAGAGACCCTAATAGAGGTAAATCCTCTTCATCTTTTGAATACTCACCTACGGTCACCACTGACCCAATGATACAAAAGCTAGCAAATGAAGTGCTAGCTCTCAAAAAGAAAATGGCGCAAGGGATGTCATCTACTCCTGCATACAGAGATATGCTAGCAAAGAGGACATTTCAAAATCAGGCGTATCAAGGCAATGCTGTAAGGAATCAAGGACAGCTAAATCACCTTCCTTCTCCACAGAGGAACCTCACCTTCGAAGCACCTCCAACCAACTTAGTTGGATATCTTGAAGCTGAATTAGATTTCTCATTCTAGCCTAAGTTGAATTTTGAATATGATGTTAATCTCTTCACTGAAGAAGAAGAAGAAGAATTAGCTAGCGACTCCAACATTGGATTCCTAAATTATCAGGATAAACCCAAAAGTGAAGGTAATGCAGCTGAGGGATCATATGTTGTATTCACCTGGTCCAAGAATCAATCAGCTCAATCGGTTGATAAGGAGAAAGTAAAGGAGTGACCTCAACCAGTAGTTTCAATTGCTAAGTGAGGATCCACTCTTTCTTTCCAGCTAAAGGACTCAATGATTGCAAGAAAGGTAAGTACCTCAAATGCCCATGCGCCTTCTACTTCAAATTCATAGTCTAGTCCTCCCCCTTCTAAAAATCAAAAGGATGAATTCCCATCCTTTGCTCCTAGCTCATTCCAAGCATTTGACATAATTGACCATATAAAGAAAATCAAAATTTAAATGTCTGAATTTGAATTTTTATAGTCCCATCCTAAGCAATTAGATAAATTAGTTCAGTGTGCGAAGAACCAAAATGCCCCCGTAGGATAAGTAATTCTCAAGGTGACTCGTGATTCTATCAATAATGCACCCACCAAGAATAACCTTGTCATTACTCCCCCTACTACTCCTAGCAGGACTAAACCTTTATATGTCTCATCGCTGATAAATGGACATTAGCTGAACAACTGCATCATTGATTCTAGAGCCTCAGACAAGGTTATGCCTACCAAAGTGGCTGAATTTCTTGGCCTTACACTAACCAAAACCTTTGGTAGATGCTTCTCCATGGAAAACAAGCAAGTACCACTGTTGGGACATATCAAGGATGCCCAATTTGCATTTACAGCGTTCTCAGATAAGAGAATCAAGATGACTATCTTGGAGGCCAGCGTCCCTACATCCTATGGCATTCTTCTTGGGTAGAATTTTTGCAAGCATGTTGGTGGTGAATTGAGCATGGACTTATTCAAAGTGAGGATTCTAGTCAAAGGTGTTATGAAGAGGCTACTCCCTGAGAAGGAAGCAAAATACGTGGTTACCCAGACCTCAGCACCTGAAGCTTAAATTATATTTGAGTCTTCAGGCATGGGTAACTACCTTTTATCCACGGATGAATTCCATGAAATACCTGTTGAAACTCTTCAAGGTGACAACCTAAATATTAGTTTAGCTAGAACATCAAAAGAATTGGTTGAGCACAATGCAAGTGTGGAAGAATATCCCCCTCCAAATGAAGAGGAATCCAAAAAAAAATCAGTATCAAATGAGGTATGGTTTCTAGAATTTGATGGCAACTGCTCCTCCACTAGTTCATGAGCTAGAGTTGTGTTGATATCTCCTCAAAGAGATATTTTTCCTTCGTCCTACAAGTTGCAGTTTAGCAACACTAATAATACAGCTGAGTATAAATCTTTGTTGCTTGGATTAAAGGTTGCTCCAGACCAAGGCATCAAACTCCTCCATGTCAAAGTAGATGTTGAACTGGTGGTTTATCAGGTGAGAAACCTGTATCAAACTAAGAATGAAAGATTGCACCACTATCGCAACCTAGTCTGGGACTAAATTGAAAGCTTTGATGCTTTCAACATCTCTACCATTCCTAGATAATTCAATGATTGGGTTGATGCACTGGCTGTCTTAGCTACTCTCATGGTCCCTCAATCAGACTTCAAAGGAGACAAGTACATTATTGAGTTGGTATTTTGACCAAGTGTACCTAATAATGTCAGTCATTAGCAAGTGTTCAACAATGACAATCAAATCATTGCCTTTTTGGAGCAAAAAGATAGCTTTGAACGGTTGCATTTTGAAGGCAGTAAATCTCAGAAGTGTGAGCCAGCTCCTGAATCAAATACAGACACAGGTGAGGAGTTCCTACAACTTAAAGGGAATAAGATTCTCAAAGGCCTAGTTTCCCTTGAGAAATTGTTTGACAAATATGACAAATTCGTCAAACAATAGCAAATAGATTCAAGCTCCTCCCAAGAGTTTGATCAAGTAAATCTAGGTACCAAGGATGATCCCAAGATGGTGAACATTGGGAAATGCTACACTCCTGAGGAGAAATTCAAGTTCACTGCTCTACTCTGTCAGTACATAGATGTCTTAGCATACTCCTATAATGACTTGAATTCACTCAGGCCTGATGAAATTCGACACGACATTCCTCTCAAGGCTAATTCAACACCCTATAGGCAAAAGTCCAGGCAGTATAATCCAAAAATATCAAGTACCATTTTGTCTTAGATATAAACAATGTTAAATGCCAGGATAAGCTTTCCAATCCATCATTCCACATGGATTGCAAATATAGTCCCTGTAAGGAAGAAGAATGGTGAAATTCGCCTCTGTGTAAATTTTAGGAATTTAAATCAGTCATCCTTGAAGAATAACTATCCTTTGCCAATCATGGATCAAGTGCTTTAGACAATGATGGGTTCAGAGATGTTATCAATGCTACATGGCTTCTCAAGATATAATCAGGTTGAATTTGGTTAGGCAAACCAACATAAGACTACTTTCACCACACCTTGGGGCGCGTTTGCATATAGAAGGATGCCTTTTGGCTTGATAAATGCTAGTGCCACCTTCCAAAAAGCAATGGACCTTGCCTTCAAAAATAAAATGGGTAAGTTCATCATAGCTTATCTTGATTACTTAGCCATCTTTTCTAAGCATTGCCCAGATCATATACGCCACTTGCAACAAGTGCTGGAGTGATGCCGCCAAAATGGCATTTCCTTAAACCCCAATAAGTCAATTTTTGGAGTAAAAAAGGAGAAAATTCTCAGACACATTACATCCAAAGGAGGCATAAATATTGACTTAGATAGAGTCAAGTCTATCTAATATCTTACCTTGCCCACAAGAAAGACTGTTGTTCACTCTTTCTTTGGAAAGGTGAACTTTTTACGGAGATTTCTCCCTGAGTTTGTTGAGAAGACTAGGCACATTGTAAATATGATGAAGAATAAAGCCACATTTAGCTGGACTAAAGATGGCAAGTCAACATTTGAGGATATCAAGACTACCATTGCCTATGCCCCCTTTCTAGTTTGTCTAGATTATACGAAGGATTTCTTCATGTATAGTTATGCTTCTGAACACACACTTTCAGCCATCCTAGTTTAGCAAAATGAAGAAAGTGTGGAATCTCTCATTTCCTTCATGAGATATCCTCTCAAAGCTCATGAGCTAAAGTATTCAAACATGGAGAATAATGCTTATGTAGTGGTCAAGGCAGTGAAGCATTTCTATTTCTACATCCTCAATTCACGAGTTACTGCTCTGATTCTTGATACCACGGTCAAATCCATATTAACTCAGTAGGAGTTTGAAACCAAAAGAGGTAATTGGATTGCAAAAATCTAGTTTGATCTGGTCATCAAGCCAATAAAGCTGATATAGGGAAAGGGCCTATGCCAATTGATTGCTGACAATAGACCAGAAGAAGCAAGGCATGAAGAAGCAGAGTTGGAAGATGTGCCAACTGTCCTCTTTGTCTCCACCATGAATGAGTGGTATTCAGGTATTAGTCATTTTCTTACTTATGGTTAGTGTCTTCCTCACCTATCTTATAAAAAAAGGAGAACTATCAAGCTGAAAGCTATAAATTTTATCCTCTGGGACAACAGCCTATACAAGAGGAGCCTTGATGGAGTGTTCCTTCGCTACGTGGACAAGGAGCAGCAAAGCCAACTTCTGAAGTCCTTCCACAATTTAGCCTATGGAAGACATTTCTCTGCTTTTGTAACTGCCCATAAAATTCTATGAGCCAGGTATTATTGGCCAACTCTCTTTCAATATGCATATAAATGGGTAAGAAAATGTGAACTATGCTAGCAGTTTGTTGGGAGACCCAAGTTAGCTGCCCTGCCTCTCAAGCCAGTGGTCATAGAGGAGCCATTCCAACAATGGATAGTTGATTTTATTGGAGATATAAACCCATCTTCAAGTGTTGGACATGATTATGTCCTTACAGCAACAAATTACTTCACCAAGTGTGTGGAAGCAATTCCAACTAAGCATAATACTTCAGAAGTAGTATACAATTTCCTCAAGGAGAATATCATTTTTAGGTTTGGGGTCCCAACCAATATTATCACTGACAATGCAGCTTATTTCACTTTCCAAGAGATTACTCAATTTTGTTTCTACTATGGGATTACACTCTCCCACTCTTTCGATTACTTTTCATAAGGGAATGGACAAGCTGAATCAAGCAATAAGAACCTAGTGAGTATCATCAAAAAGTTGGTGGATGATAACCAAAGGACATGGCATAAAGCATTGGCTGATGCTCTATGGGCAGACAGAATTACACCAAAGAGAGCAATTGGTATGTCTCCTTTCCAACTTCTTTATGGTATCAATGCTGAGATACCAATCACCTTAAAATTGCCAGCATTGAAATTGGCTAAGGCAATTAAAGATCAGACATATGAAAGGCCCTTGATAAGAGGACCATGTGCCTGACTGAACTAGATGAGCATAGAGCTATGGTGGTGGACAGAATCACTGCCCACCAAGTCTGGTGAAGAAGCTCTTTGACCAGAAGGCAAAGAACTATGATTTCTGGGTTAGAGATCAAGTCCTACTGTGGGACAAGAGGAGAGAGCCAAAGGGGATGCATGGAAAGATTGATTCTCTTTAGAGAGGCTCGTTTATTATCCATTAGCTCAATGTTGAGAACAACTTACTATTGAAATATAAAGATAGCACGCTCTTTACTCTACCTCACAATGGGCAGCACCTAAAGCACTTTAATTCTTGAAGTGTTAGATAAGTTCACCTATACATATGTATATCTGTATAGTCTTTGTTTTCTGCCTTGTGTTGTTCATTTTCATTTTTTTGAGCCTTTCTTTTTGGGTAGCATGACTCCATAGCCCAATGGCATACTTCAAGGCACTAGAGATTCTAGTTTCTACTCCCCTCAGCTATTCCAAGTTTTCAACTAAAGGAAGTTTCCCAACTGGAGCCAGCTGTTGTCCCCAAAAATAAGTGACATTTTTGGGACAACCTATGAACTATTTTGGTTCAACAGACCAAAACTCTCCCTCCCCTTTTCAAAAATTGTTCTGAGCATTCAGGTTCTTCATTTTTCAAAGCATTTTCATAAATATATGGAATCAATATGCTTGAAATTAGTAGGTTCAGCAGGTTCAAAGGCTTCTACAGGCGAGTTTAATCAAAAGAACAAGTTTCTGACAATTGGTCATTTCCAGGATTAGTTCAGCACCTCGGTTCAATCAAAACAGTTCAATCAGCAAGCTTCAAAGAACAAAGGCTTGAACCATTAAACTTTGAACCACTTTGGTTCAATGATTCAACGGGTTCAACGACTAATTGGTTCAACGCGCTTGGTTCAAAAGATCAAAAAGACTTAGCCAAATAATGAAGAATGAATCGATTGAACCATTGAACTAAAGTTGGTTCAATTGGTAGGTTCAATGTACTAACCCAAAGCCAAAGGAACAAGTGCCCTTGCAGAGGGCAGTGAGCAAAAGCAGACAAAATTTGGAAATCCCTCGGGAAAATGACTAGGTAAAAGAGGTCAAAAGAATTCTTTCGGGAAGATTTTCCTCAGAAAAATGTTTAAGGCAAAATTCCTTCGGACTTTTTGTCCAAAGGAATTCACTTGAAAAGAAAGTCTGAAGAAATGGAAAAGAGCAAATGACTAAGTAACAAAAACTTTCCTTCGGGCTTTTTGTCCGAAGGAAAAGCCCGACGAAAAAAGCCCATTGAAGAGGCAAGAACCCGTCAGGGAAGTTAAAGACCAAAGGTCACCCAAAAAATCCTGAAGGGTAGATACCCTTGCGAGGGACACTTGACATCAGAAAAATGACCCTTTCCAAGGACCCGAAGGGACACCTTCCCTTCAGGACACCCCAAAGGTTGAACAAAAATGCAAAAAAGACCCCCCCAAAAAACTTAGACAAAATGGGGCTTCAGAGGAAGAACCAATTGAACCGATCGAACCATTTAACCATTAAACCAAAAGGTTCAATGAGTTCACAAGTTCAAAGTTTCAACCATTGCAATGAAGATCAAAAAGCTTAGAAAGAAAAAGGAAGCGATGGAAAGAGGAAGAACCAATGAACTGATTGAAACTTGAACCAAAAGAGTTCAAAGTTTAATGGTTCAAAAGTTCAAAGGTAGCCTTAGTCAAAGAAAGAAGCAGCAAGCAGGTGGTTCAACCAAGGAGCAAGAAAGTGATTGAACCAGCAAGTGATGGAATAAAAGAGACAAAATGAACTGATGAACTAATGAACCAATGTACTTTCAGCAGGTTCACAGGTTCAATGTTCAACATGGTTCAAGCGGCTAGTGACCATTGACGACCCCGTATACGTCAAATTTAAAGTAAGGGAATATCTGTGAAAATTCAAATAAAGCATGGAATTTAAAGGAAGAACCAAGCAACTGACTGAAAAGAGAGCCCAAAGACTCAAATTGCTACAGGGGAGAGAAGATCAATGCAAAAGATCAAAAATATCTTCAAGAGAGTTATTTCCAGTAGGTGAAACAATGGATCAAGTAGACTTCTGAGCACACCAAATCAAGGACGTGGCCTATTTTTCTTCCAAGAAGTAAAGACAAATTGGATAGTTGCACAGACATCAAGAAAAGGACCAGATAGTCCATATCAAGGAAGAGACATATTAGATGAAGGGACATGCCATAGTTATGGCAGTGCATTGTTCTCAGCATGGTCTCTCCAGACAGAACTAAAGGCACATTGAAGACGTTGACTGCAACATGGGCCATCCCATGGAAAAGAGTGCCAATCCTTGCATGATTGCTATGCATTGTAATTTTCTCTCATTATGAAAGGGGACTTTTCTTTTTTAAAGGAGCAAAACTCTACCCAGTTGAAAGGAGAATACTGAGACTTTGAGCTCAAATTGTAATTTCATTTCATTTTATCTAAATGAGAAAGCAATTTGTTTGCAGACTTTCTGCTGTTTTGGCTTGTATCATTTTAAGAGATTATTCTTATGTCTTTATTTTGAATGTGTTCTCATTTATTTAATTTGGTAAGCAAAATTAGTGAAATTAATAAGGAAGGTGTCCTGAAGCCAACTGTGGGAAGACTTTGTGCTTTCACAATTGTTTTCAGTGTGTGTTTTTCTTTTCCTTCTGTGTTGAAGATTCTGGGATGACTTTATGCTCCCATTATCCTCTGTGTTCCACTCTTTGGGCACTTGAGGTGGAGACTTTGCGTTTTATTTCATCCTGTTGGTTCTTATCCTTTGTTACCAGTCACCTATCATACCTGAAAGAAAATCCTGTTGTTTCCTGCAAGAACACTGCTGAAAGAAGAGAAGTGCCTTCAGTGTTCTCACTAGGATTTTCTCCTTTGTTTGTGAACATCATCTCTGAAAAAAGAGAGATGGATGGTGTATCCTACCCCTGAGTGTTATTTTCTGCATATATTTATAGTATATATAGATCCTACATATTTATAGGGAACCTCTCCTTGATGAGAGGAGAGATTTGTCCACCTCTGATGTAGTAAACCTGCACACTGGGCCGACCAATCTCTTTTGTTGTGGATGATAAGACCTATTTTGCTCAATCAGGCAGTTGACTGACAAAATATTCACCCAACAGTACCTAGATAGTAGTGAAAAGGGTTCATATAATCATTAGAATCTTCTTAGATTTAATTCCTCATACGAATGTGTAAATTCACTATATACTTGGAAATTCCACCTTCAAGATTTACGCCTTTCAATTGTAATGAATTGGTAAATTAAAGGAATGGTTATGAGTGCATGTGCCTTATTTTTCCTCGATGATTTTATAGGGTTGATGCCTAGACATCATTATTGCAGCTATGTTATGCTATGTATGCTATAAATCAAGTATAATGGCTTTACCCATAAATGTGAGTTAGAGGCATTGCCTTCATCAAACACTGCAAATGAATTTTAAAATTCATGATTTTATGCAATTTTTATAAGAAATAAATTTACAATTTCTTGAAATATATAATACAATATGTAAAATATTTTTATAATACATAATTTTTTAGGGCCTTTTATTTTAAATCCCCTTTTAAATAAAATGATTTTTGTTGCTAAATTTAGTGAAATAGCTAAGTTTTGGGGCTCCACTAAACTTTCTATTTGGAGGGATTTGATCTTTGCACCTTTTGTAAATGAAATTTCTAATAAAAGGATAACTTTCCAATTGGATTCTAGGTTGTTTTGAGATATTTTGGGAAAACAAAGGCTAAAATTATTTTATAAACACACCTTATGAAGTGGAATTCACCTTCGATCTCCTTGGTTGGCAACTCATTCAACTTTATTTACTCAATATTAATCTCCCTTTGCACCACATGGCAGCCTAAATTATAAGCTAACTTTATAGCACCAAAATAGCTATAGGACACTTTGAAAGATTAGAGGTGGAATTATATGAAGCAAGTGATCTCATATAGTCCTTAGATCTTAGAAATCACTTTTGTATGGATTGTAATGGATAAAACTGACCTGCTTGTTAATCTACTACTAAAAATTGCTCAGTCAAATTTGAGGATCCCAAAATGGTATATGTCCATGTGCATAGCTGTAATTCAAAGTTTTAAATGATGTAAATATAATCAAGGATCACTCTCCAAAAATTATATTCTAAAATATTAAACATACGATTATACCAGTAGAAAAATGACCTACTATAGAGATTGATGAGGGATAGATTGTAGGCATCTAAATGATGGTATGACTTGATGAAAAACTGTACATACCAATTATAGAATGTCATTATGAGAGTAATAGAGGTTTGAAAAAAAAAATGTAAAAAATGCTTCTATCAAAAGATATGAAGAAAAATCGATCAACTATAGCTTGTAGGATTTTTGAAAGCAAGGGACCAGAGAATGATTTTGCCTCCAAAAGGTTGTACAACCTAGTCCAGATGAGAGATGTTGATTATGGCACATGAAAGATAGATTAATTTACCACATTTTATTGGAATAAAATTCATATGAATTGTGTATGGCTCATACTAAATAAAATCATATTAAAAAGTGTAGAAAATAGGTTTTCATTAATTCTCCAAGTGCACTAAATTTATTTTAGTAGAGTCTAGCTCTAAAAAAATAGGCCTTTCACATTTGAGTAACTCTGATTGTCTATTTATATATCCATGAATAAGGTTTCATTTTTTTCATGGTCATGTTCATTACTATCATCATCACTATTAGATGTACTTGTGTCACTTACATCAGATGAGTTATTATGTTCTTTGGTATAGAAAATTCTCTTTTTCTTGAATGACCCTTTCCTACCTTCAAAATTCTCAGACTTTCAAACTGCCTTATATGAGTATGACTCTTTAACCATTTCACCTTGTACCTCATCCTTGATCTTCTTGTCTTCCCAACTTTAAAATTTATTTCCTTCTTAGGATGTCTTCCTTCATTTATTCTCATCTCATAGACAGTCAAGATGCCATGAAACCCATCCATCTCCAGCTTATCCCAATCTTGCATTTCTTCTACTGCAGACACCTTCCAATTAAACTTAGGAGTTAGTGATATCAATACATATAGTATTCAACATGTTCCATATTACCTTGGATAAATCATAGTGCATCAACTTCACAAACTTTGCCTCTAATAGGCCACATAGAATGGCATTCATTACCTTGGAATTGCTCTCACTTTCCTTCTTGCCAGTTGCATCAGTTAGTGGTGTAGAAGGTGGAGTGTATCCATCCACAACTGACTACCATATGTTGTGTCCCATTGACATTAGATATGTTCTCATTAGTATTCTCCAAAAAACATAATTAGTCTCATTGAATAATGGGATCTTATTGGTAGAGAAACCACCTTGAGCTTGCTGACTAGCCATCATCGCTTATAGAATTTATTTTAGGCTCTTAAGCCTAATTCAAAGGACCTGATCTGATGCCAAATGTTGGAAGCATAATCACTGAGATGGGGGGGGGTGTGAATCAGTGTCTACAAAACATTTATACAATTCCACTTAAGCATACATGAACCATTCATACAAACATAAACATTTAGCAAAATATATGTAACCATACAAGATCATGAAACAATATAACACATTACATATGTGGTAAACCCTCAAGGGAAAGAAAACACATAGATATATTTAAATATAATATAGTAATATAAGACAAAAATCAATCTTTAGTGAAGCACCAACTCCACATGCAACACCAACCCCAACTAGTCAAGCACCCATTCAACTAGGCTTTAACAAGCACTAACTTGTAAGGAGGTTCCAACCCCCTAGATGACTCAACCACCTAAAAAACTTGATCACATTCCTAAAAATTTGTTTCTCACACAACATATGATGAGCACCTTATTTATCTCTTCTCACCCTTCTATCCCTCTCACACTACCTTCTAGATTTCTTTGCTCAACTAGGTCTCTTCAAGATAGATTAGGTCATATGACCTTGATATTCATATGTAGACACTCTATCAGATCTTCATGACTGATCCTCTAGACTCATATGATAATATACAAGACCTTATTCTTCTCAACAAGGTGTTATTTCATTCTCATATATCCTTCTACTCACAAATAGGCCTAAAATTGCCTTGTATATATACCATTCCTTGTTCATATGCCACTTAGTCAGATACTCACTCTTAAACTCTTAGCTAAGCCATGGAATATGTTTTAAGACATCTAATAATCATGTTTTAAATGAATATTGAGTCCAATTTGATCTATCATAACTCTGTTAGACCTCGTTTCACTTTTAGGTCTCATTGAGACTTAGTTTCATTAGGTCTACTTTAGGACACTTTACACTTTGTCTTCCTTTGAACACATTAAAACTCTACACATAGAAATAATATATCATATAAAAACCAAATATACCCTCACTAATGTCTTCTAGTCTCAATAAGACATTTTATAATAAATCACTACTTGAAACCCCTCATTAGTACTCAGTACTATTAGGCATGTGTACACCAAAAATTTGTCTGTCACTATTGGAGCTCAAAATTAATTAAGCCACTCAAACATGATCAATAAAGTGCATAGATATAGTTTATATGACCTCAAGGTTATCACCATATGCTTTAAACACTTATACTATGGGCAAAAAAGCTTAAACTCATATTTTTAGTATGTTCACTGAGAAGTGTGAGGATTGTCGAAAGCCAGTCATGAAACTACTTGATATCCAACACTTGAAAGGACACTTTCAAAGAATCTTGATGTATTCAAAACATTATGTGACATATTCATATCATATTCAAACATAAACATCATATCATCTAGTGGCAAATATTGATCCTACAGACTAATTTGTTGACCTTACTATACACAGACCTCACTCAGTCAAACAAGTCATTTTGACTTCAATACTTTCACCACTATACCTAACCTCTAAGCTCTATACCAAGAATGAATATAACATACCAGTCCCAAAAAACATATTCATGCACTTAATTTCATCATTCTATCATGATAACACATTCTTATTCATCTTCTCATTATTGCTTGGGTTTTTCACTATTTGCACCATTTGGCCTGTTAGCGACTAGCTAACTTGGATGACCATTTTAACACACTTGAGGGATATAACCTATTGAAATAAATTCATGGACATAAAACATGTGTCTCTATCTTCTTTCATCATCTATTTGCTTACTATATCAAATGTAACTTTTAACTTTTACAGTAAATTCTTCATAAATAAGCTTATAACTCAAAATTTTCTCTTTCCTCTCTCTAACCAATACCACCTAGAGGTACTTGGGAGAGTTCACTATAAGCCACAATAGCTTATCTAAGAAAACTAATCCATTCTGGGCATTTTTGATCGACAACTTCAACATCAGGTTCTTATTAGGGTTTAAAAAGGGTTTAAACCTATTTTCATTCTTAACAATCATTCATAAATCATATCCCATCAATCCAAAAATAAATTCCTTTAATTTTTATACAGGATACTTCCTCATCTGCCATGAATATCTTATGTTCCCATGCAAAGGTTTAATGAGCTAATGAGCATAATAAAATCTTTCTCAAGTTGAGGATATTTCATTATGTGCACTCAAGAGACCTAAAAATCACTTCCAAGCCTTTTCCTTCATGTTATGACCTCAAAATATATGAATTTTTTTGAAAAAACACATCTCACCTCTGAAAATGCTTATATAAGCTCAAACATTTTGAAATCTAATCATGACCCCTCATTAGGCCAAGTAGGGTCTAAGAGTGGTCTAGGTGCAGACTTGGTCTAAAGGTCTTACCCCTGTAGGCTCACCCTAAGATTATCACGAGTGTTCCAATGCCTCACATAAATTCTCAAACAACCTCATACATCCATTCATTCATGTGTGCACTCATGTCACCAATCCACTAATCTCATACATTTTCACAAGGCCTTTACATGCCATGACTAGGCTTCTTAAGCACTTGAAACTTGACAACTGACCTTAAAACACTTTTGAAAGTATCTACACTTTACTTATATATAATTCTAAGCAACCTATCATAATATTATGCTTACTTCACCAAAATTCACTATGCACACCTTCTCACAGGGTTTTAGACTAGGCTTCTCAAAACACCTTGCACTCAAGAACTAGCATTCAAACATGCTTACCTTAATGATATCAAATAAGAAGACTCTTAAAACAGCATTCTCCAAACACTACAACATTATGATCAACATTCTATCATGATCTCATGCAAACTTAGAGCCTCGTAACCATGATTCAAATCTCAATTGACCATCATACCCCTTTGTGATAATACTAACAACTTCAAGCTGCCTTGAACCTTGACATCAACCAATAAAAGAGACATTAGTTGCCTTCAAATTCTCTATTGCCTTCAAATTCTCTAGTCACATGGATTCCTTATCAAGAACACAAGCTCATACCTCAGAGACCATTCACCATGCTTCTTCACTAAAAATATCTTGATATCAATGACATCAACCTTGACATTAATGATAACACTTCTCAACAAACTCCCCCTTTGTCATTGATGGCAAACATACTACAACCTAATAATTCTCATCTCCTCCAATTTGGTCAATCTCCCTTCTTAAACTTTCTCCCCCTTTGATATCAATGATAAAGGATCATACACACTACAACTTATAGAACCACTCATTCTCCCTCTTTGGCAACTACTCTCAGAAACTACAAAAGAACTCAGAGCTACCAATGTCTTGATATCAACTAAATAAATATTAATTCCCCCTTTGCCTTCACAACTTGATCTCACCAAGTGAATCAATATAATTCTTAAACCATCTGCAACTCAAGTCATGCTCAACTACCAACTACTAGAAACATAAAACAACTTTACTTACCTTTTCTTTGCTTGTCAACAACTACACTTGGAGCTTACAAACAACCTAAATATATCCCCCTCAAACCAAGCATCCACCATGATTTTGCTAACTAAAGAGAGTCTTCATGAATCCTAATGGAGTCACCCATTTCATTGGGCACTAAAATAACACAAACTCAGGAGACTCCCAAATCCCCATGCTCTTACAAGACTAAATATCTTTCAAGATCCTATTAGGCTTGATTGGCACCTTAGGCTTGACTTTTCATCAACTATTTGATTAATAATATGAGCTGATATCAAACATTCCTGACTTGATTTCATATCTAAAGTCTACTCTACCATAGCAAATATTCCACTTAGGCTTGTAGACTAATCATGACTCACCTCTACTATCTTTGATTTCTACACATTCATTTGCCTTCTCTTTTACACTCTAGGGTCTTCAAACCTCTTATTTTAACTTTATGGCCTTCTAACTCTATTAGAATAGAATCTTGCAATGTGTCCCATGTTATGATAATTGTAACAAATAACCTCATTCATGCCTCCTAACTGATGATTCCTTTCTTAACTGATGATTCAATTTTAGAGGGTCTTTTACACTCTCTTGCTTTATGACCAAATTGATTACATGCAAAATAGTAACCATTGAATGAATTAGAATACCTCATAGCTTTAGGTTGTCTAATTGGTATTTTCATGTTGACCTTCTTATCTTCATTAGACTTCTCTTTGACTTGAGCTACCTCTTTTTAAAATTATTTAAAACCAATATCTATCTTATCACTTACAAACTGTTGACTACTCAAGATGTTATCTAGAGCATCAGTACTCTTTTCAAACTTCATAATGGTCTTCAACTTGCTAGATGTTTGATCCAAATCATCTTTCAAGGATTCCATTTTAGTTCCATACTTGGTGCATTATTCCTCTTTAGCTTTAAGTTAGCAATGATGCTCTCTATATGTGCTTCAATCTAATTGATGATCTCATCATACTCTTTAGATGTGTTACTCAGTCTCTCTTTAAAAAAATCAATATGTTCTTCATAGTCCTTGACTAATGATCTTTGTTTGTGATTATTCCTTCTTTAGAACTTCAACTCCTCTAAAGCACTCACCAATTCTACCTTAAGGTTCACTTTCGCCTCTTCTTCATCTGATTCTTCATCATCCATAAGGCCTTTCCCTTTTGAGCAACCCTCTTTATCTATTTCAATAGCCATGAATAAGGTTTCATTATTGTCATGTTCATGTTCATGTTCATGTTCATTACTATAATCATCACTATCAGATGTACTTGTGTCACTTACATCAAATGAGTTATTATCTTCTTTGGTATAGAAACTTCTCTTTTTCTTGAATGACCCTTTCCTACCTTCATACTTCCTAAAATCCTTCTTTTTTTTGTCAGGCTTATAGACCTTCTTATAATCACCCTGATGTTCATCATGTTATTCATCATGCTTAGTCTTATCCTTGTTAGGACACTTAGATGCAAAGTGACCAATATTACCATCGTTAAAATATTTGAAAGGCAACTTACCCTTGTACTTACCAGATCCAAACCTCAATTTCTTAACAAATATGGCTATCAGTTCATCATCATCAATATCTGAACATACCTCACCCTTGACCTTCTTAGATATTAAATTCTTCTCATCTTTGAAAGCTACTTCTTTATTTAGAGGTCTTCCTTCTGTAGACACCGAAATCGTGTCTAACCCTTGGTCACCTTCCCCCTTGGTCCATTCTTAACCCATTCTTAAAACATGCACTTACTAATTAAAAAAGAATAATTTGTTATTAATATCCTCCCCTTTGACACATCACCTATAACACCTCGTCTAACACCTCGCCTTGGACTATTTCCCACCCTATGACTCACCCAAGACCTATTCTTACTTCTCTCTAACCGCCTAACCAACTCTCGTGCGTATTTAGCCCAACCTTTGACAATTCTCCAATAGATAGTGCACTTGGCAGATGGAGAACGGGTTTGGTGGCTCTTTTACCCGTTCTCCACCCACCGATGTCGGTCAAATGTCGACCGACACTGGCGGAATCGCCGACGTCGATTATACTTAAACCAATTTTCTAACCCTTTGACGAACCTAATCAGAAATCGTTAATCTCTGGAGCTAATCACGAATCTCTAATCTTCTTCAAGCAAAACAAAGTTCTCGTGCTTTTACTTTCTAGTGTTCTGGCTTCTTGGTGTTCTTGCAGGGATCAGCATTCTTGACAGCATTTTCTAGGCACTAAGGTCTTGCATCAGACATCCTACATAGGGATTGCACGATATCTCCATCACCAGCGACAATGGAAACATAGCTTCTGCACCTTTGCCAACTCGTGTCACAGCTAAGTATTTGTCCTATTTTTATTTTAGTGTCATTTCAAATATATTAGCATTCTGTCTACCATCTATTCCAAGCATCTTTGACCCAACCTTCTCTGTCTTTTTCAGAGAGGCTAAAAAGCCTTCTCTCCCGTTCATCCTCTTTTTGCCTCTGTCACCAATTCAGTCCATTTCCAGACAACATTCTCAGTCCCTTAGACCCCAAGCAGTCCCTCTGAATCCCTCATAGACCCTCAGACCCCCAGACGAGACCACAATCCATTCTGCAGACCAGAAACTAGACCTGTAACCCATCCCTGGCCATTACCCCGATCGACCTCGTCCACTTCCCCTATCGACGTTGGCAGTCTAACCGTCATCGATGACTTTCTTACCGACGTCGGCAATATCACCGCCGTCGACAACTGTGCTAAGCAGATTGTAGCTTATCAGATACGCATTTGCTTTCAGTTCTTTCTTTTTAGTCTTTTATCATTTCTCTTTTCTGTCTCTGTCATATTCTATTTTCACAGTGGATTGGCATCCTCCAAGAAGCCTTAGTGCTTCTAGGACCAAGCTTTTGCTTGGCAATCCACCCTCTTATCAACTAACATTTTTCATGTTTTAGTGTCTGTCTCTTTCAGGTGTCATCCTCCACAACCAAAGAGGAGTTCTCATAATGTCTGGATAACGGTGCGTAGACTACATCTAGGTACATACAAGCCTTGACCATTTCTTTAAGTTTCTCATTTTCCCTCTTTGAATGTAAAAGCGAAATTACGTAGAAACATTCTACGCCTGGTGGGACCCTTAGGGCCTTCCTTGGGTTCCTTTCCTTCTTTTTTCATTTAGGTGCATTAGGTTTCTCCCTCTTCACCTCTTTCTTCTCTTCTAAAAAGACATCATAATCAGGAATAAAAAGAACTTTTCTTTTTTTTCTTGCATTTCTAGACTAGTCAAAAATCATATTCTTCAACCCTTTCTCAACTTGTTTTCATTCCAACTTAACATTTCGATTTGGGGCTTAAAAATATATTGCATTCCATTTCTGCTTGCTTGCATTTCTTAGTGCACACTTAGTAATTAATAAACTGCATATTGAATTAATCGTAGATCACTTGATGTTACACAACCAAACCACGTGCACTAAATTAAACATCAAACTCACTTGAGACAAGGCCCGACTGGGATTTCATCACCCAGCGGATACCTTACCCGTCCCGGTGATCCTACTTGGATTTCACCACCAAGGGGAAAGCCCACTCTGTTCTCTGGCAGAGTCTAATCTATAGGAAAAGTATATTTTGGCTAAGCAAGACCAGCTTACCACTGGAATCGTGAAGTGAGGGGAGCTTGCTCCTTAGCACCAGGCCAAGTACGGAACCTAACACAGACTTTTGAGCACCTAAACATACCTAAAACCATCTTTAGACTACCTCTTCTAGGACCCTTCTAACAGCCAACCTCCCCAAACATCACTTTAAGGCATAAGCCACACTATCCTAATAAAATTATTTCTAGGGATTTAACGCTTAGGATCTACCTGTCTTCATCTTATTTTCTGTTTTTATCTTTTTTTTTTGAGCTAGAAGGATGTCTTCTTTATTTCAAAAAACTTTTTTTTCTGAGTTTCTAGAAAACACAGTAACCGACATCAGTTTTGTAACCGACGTCGGTAACTTTTCTCCATCGGCATCGGTTATCTGACTGACATCGGCAGACTTCTTCACCGACATCGGTTTTTATACCGACGTCAGTCACTGTCCAATCTTTTTTCCCAAAAATAGCAAGCTTAAAATCCAACTTTCTTGACTGTCTAAACACCCATTCTGGTTTTCTGAGACTGAAAAACACAATTTTCTGAAACCTGACCCTTTCTTGCCTTGAATGGTTTTGACACGCAGTCAAACCAAGGCTCTTCTTGACCACGCTAGGCAACAACTGCTTCCACCTTCACCATCTATAACCAGTCCTATAATGGAGTTCCACTCAAAGACTGAAAGAACTCCTACTCACCCAACCCCGCCTCATACTCCTATTGTCCCAGAAGGGGACCAAGATTTTGCACAATTCTTGGACCTTAACGTCAAAGCCTTGCAGAACTATCTCGCGCATAGCCAAATGCGAGACTCCCTAGGCAACCCAATCTATGGGATGCCGACTTCCTTAGTCGAGACAAGGATCACATCAACAGCATCTACAATTCAACCTATAGATAATCAAGCCAACACCTCCACTAATAACCCAATCGTGTCTTACCTTTAAAATTTAGCCTCTCCTTCTAGACCTACCTCCATGGGGGTTCCGGTACTCCCTCAACCTCAAACTACTCAACCAAATCCCACAACTTTCCAAAACCTACTGGTCTCTATCCCCCCTACTCTTGCACCTATCAACACAAGAGTAACTGTCTACCCTTCAACAAGTGTGGCTACTCCTCAACCATCCTTGGCGGCCCCTATCTAGCTTGTGCCTACCAACCCCATAACACAAGTGCCTTTGGCTTCAACTTTCACCTCGATAACTAGCTACCCATATGTTGCGTCTATGTAACCAACCACGTCATATGTCCCTCTCAATACCTTTCAAGCACCTTATAATCTAGGGGGCGCTCCACCCGCCAATCCGTCAGCAGATATCATCAAAATGCTGATGGACAAGATGTCTAGCCTAGAGACCTCCATTTTTGGCTCACGCAATGCTCTCTCATACGAGCAAATTTGTAATGAGCCCATTCATCCTTCCGTCTCGATTAGGCCATACCCCAACCAGTGGGAACTTCACAAATTTTCTCGCTTTCAAAGCAAGGAAGACCCACAGCAGCACTTATGGGCATTTAGACATGCCTGTTACCTTATTGCCCATGATGATGCATTGCTCTACACACGTTTCCTATGTCCTTTTCTGGTGCTGCACTTGACTGGTACAGCTCTATTTCCAACCATTCCCTCTTCACATTTACACAGCTGGCCCAGCTCTTTCTTGATCACTTCTCCATTAACATCACCAAGAAAGTCTCAATCACAGACCTCTATACTATCCGCCAATTCGAGGACGAATCTATAGCTGACTTCGTTGCTTGCTGGAGAGGCCTCATCAATCAACTCTCCTTTTCCTTACCCCAACCCGAACTTATTGAACTTTTCTCCCGAGCCTGCGCAAACATATTTCTTCCACCTTACGGGTTCAGACCTTCCGCACCTTCGACAAAGCCTTCACGATGGCCCGCAAACTTGAATTATGTGCCATCGAGGAGAATAAAGTCAAGTTGCAGAGCAAGAATCCCAACTCTAAGATCAATGACTCCTCTTCTTCTAAACCTTCATCATCTAATCTTAAGTCTAAAGCTTTAGCTAACGCTGTGGTCGTTAGACCTTCCTCCTCTTCAACCAATCAGCCTGAGCCATCCACATCTCAGAGCGCCACCTGCCAATTCTAGCAGAGATACGTACAACGACAGTATACTCCTCTTGGAGAATTATACGCGTCTATACTAGAAAAACTTGTTAAACAGGGGATTCTCAACCTCCCCCAGATCCAACCACCTCCACAATTTGATCCCTCACGTGCCATTCCTGCGTGGTATAGGGAAAATGACTTCTGCAATTACCACCGTGTCAAAGGTCATGACACGGATAACTGTAAGACCTTTAAAAACATAATCCAAGACATGCTTGAAAAGGGTGACCTCATCCTAGATAATCCCAATGCACCTCCTAATCAGGGCATCGACATCTTCAAGCAACCATTCCCCAATCATCCACCAACCCAAAATAATGTCCAAACCTTGATTGACAACACTCATGAACACAACATTCGAACAGTCAATACGATCTCACCCTTCATCCCCGACCAACCTCAAGAGTTTAGTCCATCTATCAGTCCATCACGTGTGGATGAACCTCTTTCCCCGGTTAGTTCTCCGTCAACCTCTCTCATCTTGGAGGATGCCTCAACCTTACCGGCACCACCGGTCTCACCATCCTCCTTTTTGCTACCTATGGAGGACCCGACCTTACCGACTCCTAGACCGCAAGTGGAGGGCACCATAATCCCTGCCCTTTACCCGCTTGAGGAGCCACACTCTCCAATTTATTCTCCACCAAGAGAAGAACCTGACTCTCCATCTTCTTCGACCAACGACAATCCAGTTATAACTCTCACACACCTTGGGTCCGAGACTACTGCCACACCTAACACATCTTCTCAACCATTTTCTTGACTAGTGGAGAAAATCAAACTTCTCCCTTCAAGGAAAGTGGAGCATCAGGGATTGTGGGAGCGTCTTAAAGCTCTTCAACATCCCCGTGCCCTCTCGTCTCATGCTGCCAATCCTCCCAAGGCAAAATCTCCCAAGACTCTCAACAAAGACCAGACTCCCGCTTCTAAACCTGTATCTACCCCATCTAAACCGATCAAGTCACTCGACATTCGCCCTGTCTTTACCCTCACTCACCCGCAAGTGAAGGTGGACTTAGACCAGACCTCGACCAATAATAGTCTTCCAACCAAGTCGAAGAAGACTGCCAGACCACAGAAGTGAACCCCTCCTCCACCATCAACATTACCCTCCATTTTAGGCCCTCATCCTTCTACCCTAATCAGAGTGCTCCCTACTTCGACCCTTAACCAACACAAATTACCTCCATTACTTCCTTTGCCCACCACAAGTCTACCCCCTCTTAAAAATTTGACACCTCTCACGAAGAAAGTGTCGTCTTCACATGTGGCCGCACCACCAACCCAAAAGGTGGTACGGAAGCCTTCTTCAACACCTCCCAAGCAAAAGTCACCAGTGCGTCATGCATCAACAAGCACGGACCCCTTAGTAGGTTCATACACTTTGATATTACGCCAACTTTTGCAGACTTTTAGCATAATCCTTCCATCTATCAAACCATTCCAACCCCTCGAGTCAAAACCTTCTTGGTTCGATGATACGAAGATTTGCTTATACCATCGTATGCCAAGACACGATACCGAGACTTGTTGTGCCCTCAAGGCAGTCATTCACCACTATATGGAGAAAGACACTCTTCTCTTTGAGGACACTCTTGACCGACCCTCGACACCTTCCTATCCAACCTCTTCAACCACATCAACATCTCACCAACAGGCCATGACCCCTTCTTCACCTCCTATCTTTGAAATCAATGCTATCCACATAACCACTAGGTCACAAAAGGACAAGGCAAAAGAAAAAGTTGCTATTCCTTGGACCTATCCTTTTGTCCAAGCACCTCAACCACCGAAACCCAAGATTTCCATCTTAGGTGCATCCCAACCCCCTTCTTCTGAGGCAATCAAAGACTCTATGATAAAACAACTTCACCAAACGCCTTTGAAGATGACCTTATATGACCTTATCCAAAGCTCCCCCCAGCATCGTCAAGCTCTAATCAAAGCCTTATAGGTAGCAGAGGTCCAGCCTGAAGACCCTCAACCACTAGCTGCCCTAGTCCATTCTTTATCTCCCGTCGCCTCTATCACTTTCAGTGATTCTGAAATTCCTACCTCTACCTTGGAAGATTAGGACGTTACTCTTTTCATCATAGCCTACGTTGATCAAACCCGTATTAAACAAGTTATGATTGATGGGGGCGCCAGCATTAATATCATTTCTACCCACGCCTTTGATTAATTGGCTCTTCCCAAGAATTGCGTATCGAAAACTGATGCAATCCTTAGATCCTTTAATGACACCACCGCTAACACTATTGGCACTATTGTCCTCCATATTCGCGTTGGTCCATGCACAATCCTAGAGCTCTTCTACATCATTGAGGGAGAATTCTAATATAACATGCTATTAAGACGGCCCTAGATCCACGCCATGGCTTGCGTCCCTTCAACACTTCACCGTTGTGTCAAATTTGAACACGACAAACAAATCCATGTCATTCTTGTCGACCCATCCCCTTTTAAAACTTGTAACACAACTTATCACCCAAATGATGTTCTTATTCCTCTCAAGGCACCAACCCAAACATCGTCTCCATCCACGGAAGCGTCAACTAGTACACAAACAACGGTTGCCATCACATCACCTTCTCAATTAACAACCAAGGACCCCATGGATGATATCTTTCAAAGACTTTCACTGGGGGAATATCGCCTACTTACTCTAGACATGTTCCAGACCATTCAAGAGTATGGACAGCTTCATCAAAATCCAAGCTATGACTGTTAGATCAGAATGGTCATTCCTTATGGTCCTCCTAGCCTTCGAACCAATCTCGTATATGGGGGGTTGGATCAAGCTCCTACTGACTCAAATCCTTTCTCTTCACCTCAACTATTCACATCTAATTTTTTCTTTCTTAGCAACCCCACCTTTGCACATACCTACCTTTATAGGTGTGCATGGAAGGGTTTTGGCTTTGGGCGCTACGAACAAGGCTCCCATCGGCCTATCGAACCACCCAATGACGATAATGCAAAGAAATGATATGGACTGGGTTTCCAAGAACCCACTGAGGATTTCGCAAACCTTTGCCCTGAACCCACCATCAACCAATCTCTTCCAGACTCGCCTATTCTTCCATCCTCACCTCTAGAGTCGGTGGTTTCCATCCCTCCTAGTTTTTTTTGCATAAACACCATCCGCTTGGAACCCCTAACCTATCAGCTCAACGGGGTTTCTAGGTCTCTCCCTCTCGTTTATCCCAGCATGATAGATGATGAATCGGCAACCATCAACATTGTCCACTACGTAGACGACGACGCCATTCTTACCTATATAGGTGCTAATGATTCTTTCATTCAGCACTCCCTCCCTTCTGAAACATAGGTTATGTTAAATGAATCAATCATTGACATTAACCTTCCATTTTCTGGTGTTCCTCATGTCTTAAAGATTGGTCAATCTTTAGACACCCAAGAGCATATCGACTATACCACATTTCTCACAGACAATCACAAAGCCTTTGCCTGGACCTACGCTGACATGCTTGGCATCGACCCTAACATTGCCACTCATAACATCATCACAAACCTAGAGGCTAAGCCTGTTAGGCAAAAGCTTCACAAAATGCATCTTCGTGTTGCGCTCCTTGTCAAAGAGGAGCTTCAGCGTCTTCTCTCTATTTCCTTCATCCAACCCATCGATTATCTACAATGGGTATCTAACATCGTTCCTGTCACCAAGGTGACTAGGGGGATCTAGATCTGCACGGACTATCGCGACCTTAATCTAGCTTATCCCAAGGATGACTTTCCTCTTCCAAACATTGACCAACTTGTTGATCTTACGGCTGGCCATGAGATGTTATCACTCATGTATGGATTTTCAGGATATAACCAAATTCTAATTACACCGGAAAATCAGCACAAAACCACCTTCATTACACCATGGGGAACTTTCTGCTATCGGGTCATGCCTTTTTGTTTGAAAAATGCATGCGCCACATATCAGCGTGCCATGACTTACATTTTTCACGATCTCCTCCATAAAATCATGGAAGACTATGTAGATGACCTGCTTGGCAAGTCTAAGCTTCGTTGTGACCATTTGACTATCCTCAAGATCATCTTCTCTCACATTCTTCAGTACCATGTCCGTCTTAACCCCAAGAAATGTGTCTTTGGGGTCCTCTCAGGAAAGCTCCTGGGATTCATTGTCTCTCTTCATGGCATCGAGATATATCCTGCCAAAATCTATGCTATCCTCAAAATGCCATCTCTGACTAATCTCAAGCAACTTCACAGTCTAAAAGGGAAGCTCCAATCCATCCGCCGCTTCATTTTGCAGCTTTTTGACAGCTGCCAACCCTTTCATCACCTCCTCAAGAAGGACGTCTCCTTTAAATGGGATAAAGATTTCCAGGAGGCTTTTAAAGCCCTCAAACGATATTTAGTCTCTCCACCAGTCCTTATTCCACCAAAAGATGATTAGTCCTTCTACCTCTACATCTCAGCAACCAATCATTCGTTAGGTGCCATGATCACGCATCGAGACGAGCAACACCGTGAGCAAGCGGTCTACTACATAAGCCAAACACTTGTCGACTATGAAACTCGGTATACTCATATCGAGAAACTTTGTTTGGCATTAGTCTTTGCCACTACCAAGCTTCGCCACTATCTTCTCAATCACAAAACCTTTGTCATCACTCACACTGACCCTCTTAAATACATGCATTCTAAGCCATATCAAAACCAGCGTATGGCTCGTTGACTCATGCTTCTTGCTCAGTTTGACTTAGAATTTGTCCAGCAACAATCTATAAAGGGGCAAACAATCGCTGACCAACTAGCGGATGCCCCTCTTCCCAACAATCAACCTTCTCAGTGCGAGTTTCTCGATGAATCTATTAACACTCTCTCGACTGATGACACATTCTACCAAATGACGATGTTCTTCGACGGCTCTAAATGTCAACTCGGTGGGGGTGCGGGGGTCATCCTCATCCCACATGAAGGTGAGCCCATGCCCCTGTCTTTCAAACTCGACTTTGAATGCACCAATAATATGGCCGAATACGAAGCCTTAATTTTGGGACTTCAAACTGCCCTTTCTTTAAACATCAAGACCATCAACATCTTCGGTAACTCACAACTTGTCGTCAATCAAATCAATGGTTCATATCTTTGTAAAAACAAAATTTTACAAAGGTACAAGCACCGTGTTGACACCCTTCTAGCATCTTTTGACCATCACTTATTGCAGACTGTCCCTCGATCTACGAATAAGTTTGCTGACACCATGGCTTCTCTCACCTCGCATATTCCTTCTTCATCATCATCCTCATCAAGAATTTATGTCATGGTACATCGTGTGCCATTGCCTTCATACACTTCCACAGACATCAACCTCGTCCACACCATAGACTCTAGTTCACAAGATGTATGGTATAAACAACTTGAGGACTGCTTGGCTCATTCTCTCATTCCTCCCAACCTCTCTAACAATACATGGCGGGCTTTCATCAAGCGCACCGCTCACTATACCATGCTAGGAGGCCTTCTCTATAAAAGAGGTTTTGACGGCCTTCTTCTTCGTTGTTTAAACTCCACTGAAGCCTCTCATACTGTTAAACAAGCCCATGACAGGATTTGTGGTGGACACTTCAGTGGTAACTCGGTTGCTAAACGCATCCTTCACCTGGGTTATTATTGGCCCACTCTTCATCAAGACTGTAGCGACTATGTTTGGCATTACATCAAGTGTCAGCAGCATGCTAACTTGCTTCATCTCCCTAGCCATGCCCTACAAGTCGCTCAGGATTTCTGGCCTTTTTCACAATGGGGCTTAGATCTCATCAGTGAGATTAACCCTCATTCGTCTCTTCATCATCAATCCATCATCACTACCACCGAGTATTTCACTAAACAGGTGGAAGCTATTCCTCTCGTCTCCACAAAAGCCAACAAAATTGTCGACTTCATCAACACCCACATCATCTGTCGTTTCGGTGTACCCCACAAAATCATCACCAATAACAGAAAGTCTTTTAAAAACAAAACTATCCAAAAACTTTGTGACTCCTTTGGCATTAAACTCAACTTTTCTTCGCCTTACTACCCACAAGCAAATGGGCAAGCCGAGGCTTCTAACAAAATCTTAACTAAAATTCTCATGAAAGTGGTCAACGACACTGGAAGGGATTGGCATGTTCACATACCCTTCGCTTTGTGGGCCTACCACACTAGCATCTGAACCTCTACAAGTGCTACCCCTTTCTCTCTAGTGTACGGGACAAAGGCTGTCTTACCTCTCGAAGTACAGATCCCGTCTCTTCGCATTTCTCTCCATGACATTCTTTCTAACGATGACTTTCGTCAAGATCAATTAGCTCAACTTGAGTTACTCGACGAACGTCGTCTTGCTGCCCTCAACCATCTCCATGTCTATCAAAATCGCAACAAACGAGCCTATAACAAAACTCTGAGAAAAAGAGATTTCAATATCGGAGACCTCGTCCTCAAAGAGAACCAACATGTGACCAATATGGAACAGAGTAAAAGAGGCAAATTTGCTCCTAATTGGCTCGGACCTTATATCATCACGCACAAGTATGGATCAGGGAATTATCGTTTGTCTTCTCTTGAAGGCCGGCCAGAACCTGAGCCCTTTAATGCTTTGCATCTGTGACCATTCTACTGTTAGTCAAGTACTCATCCACTTAACATTTAACTTGAGCTCGTCCCTTGAGCAATCCCTGTCCTTTAATCCTCAATCCTTTCTACCCTTTTTTTCTTAACAAAATCCTCTACAACCCTTTTATGACGTATGGATACTTCCTCCTAATAAAAGGGAGTCCTTGACCTTCTATAGTCTTGTCCATGACTCAACATTTTGTCAAAACTAAATCAAGATGTCAAAATATCCAAGGTCACACAATCAAATCAAAAAGCAGACTACTCCTTTGAAGGATAGCTGTAATATCATTGTTGTAGCTAATAGACTGCTCCCTCGAAGGACAGCTATTCAAAAGCCCTTAAATCTATAAAGCAAAATATAGACCACTCCCTCGAAGGATGGCTATGACTAAATCTTGCTACAAACAATACTTTCTTAAAAGCTTCCCGCATCGATCAACTTCACAAATGACCACCAAGCAAAGTGACATCTTTATGTGGACTTCCCGCATTGATCAGTTTGCTCTTAAAAAAAAAAAAATGGGTCATGGATTTGACTTGTAGTTGTCTTAGGGCCTCCTATAAAAAGAGGCAAAGTTATCCCTACTCTAAAACGGGTTACCCTCTCCTCCTATCCCATCACCTACTCAAGGGACTTCGAGCTCACTTTAATGTTGAGGTGATTCGATTATCGCTCTAACATAACTCATGGTCAACGATGCAACGCATAAATGGGGCTCTTGGTTCTAACAACCCCTATCTATGCTGTCATTTTGGTCCTTGTCAATAAAAGGGCGCTTATGCCTTTTACTTTCTACTTGCACTTTGGTCACATTCAACCACATCATTTGTCAAAACAATTCAATCCGACTCTTTTCAAACCACTCACATAGCCTAATCATTCTGGTTTCCATAGACATCAACACACATGGAAACTATCAACCACACAATTTATGTCAAGCATAAACCATTACTTGCTGAAGCATAAATCGACTTGAAATTCATTTTTAGCATTCATCCACCACGAATATGGATAGTTGCTAAGGGATGAAAAATCCTGACCAATGTTACAGAATACACCATTTGGAAAAGCCTGTAGCATCATCTTCTCTTCATCATTTCAAAGCATGTACCCTCAGACAAGTGGGACGTGCTATATCATTATCATGACCAAAATCAACTACTTCAATCTTTTTCCTCCCTCTTGGGAGAACTACATTGGCCTAAGGCCCTTACGACAGGGGCTATGTAGGCAACACTCAATTGACATGAGGTTTTCTGGGGTTAGCTCGACCATTCCTTCATCGCATCTCTTCCATCACATTCTTTCGTCACCTGTCAATCACATCACAAACAATTACATATTTTCACAATCATTAACATTAATCATTTTCATCCATATCATTAATCATTAATCCTAATCATACATCCATCATCATATAATCACAATAATCTCAGCATCATAATCCTAAACATCATATCAAAACATATATCAAATCAAAATAACATACAAACGCATCCATAACATTTTTCATAACACATCAATGATCAAAATCACATCATATATATACATCAATGTTTTATACAATCGCACAATCTGTGCCTCTGTCTCTCTCTCATACATCTCACATCAACGGCTCGCAAGCTGGTATATACATAAATATCATAATCTACCCTCAACGCTGTGGCTCTGGTGGTGGTGGCAGTGGCCGGGAAGATGTTGTATCCTCTCCCCCCTCTGATCTGTGTTGTCTGCGAGACCCAGAAGCTGTCGCTCGAGACATAGAACTTTGTCAGCTCTGCTCTGCCCTCATCTTAAAGTATCATTGTATTTGAGGGAACCCCCTAATGGCCCTCTCATAATATGCAATCTCGTCCAGCGCATCACTGTATCTAACTAGAGATACAGTTTGCAGTGGACCCATCAGACCTACTGCCATACCCTGCACTGAACCTTGCGGCTGTGAAAACCCTGGCTGCACTGACTGTGTGGACTGCTGAACTGGCTGCTAAAGTGGATGCTGCATCGAGCCCTGTCCCATCAAGCCTTGCCCTGCCGATGCTTGTGCCTGGGCTGTGGCCAACTGACTCTGCAAAATAGAGACCTACACTGTCAAAGCAGCCACTTGACCTATCAACCCTGCCATCTCCTCCTGTAAACCTGTGACCTGGCTCTCCAAAATGGTCACTCGTCCTCGTGTTGTATCCCTCTCTTGGATGGCAACATCTCTCTCCCGTCGAGCCACATCCCGCTCTCTGATCACTCCCTGTAGATCAATCTGTGGTCCTACCTGTATTCTTGTATACTGACCTGTTCACCATGTCGAGTAGGCCTCTAAACATCCTGGGTCGGCTATCCCAAGTCCTGTCGATAACTCCTCAAAATCTAGCCCCTCTGTCTCCTCTGGCAGTGGGAGCGACGCCTCTATATCATCTCGTCGGTACTGCGGGAATGTGGGAGGTACATCCTATAGCAGCCCATACTGGCACCACACTCTCTCCGTTGGGATCCTCTTGAGCTCACCAGCTTGTTTGCCTCTGACCCATTGCATGCTCTGAGTCTTGACCAGCTGCTCTCCCTGATCTCTGAACGCTGGATATACCAAGTATGGTTTCCAGATGATATCTGCAGGAATCAGGGCCTCTAGTACCCCTCTGTAGTGGTCAATATCTCTGACCACTCCATCCACCTACGTTTGTGCCATCACTTCGTGCCACCACCTGAATCTAACCCTGAAGCCAGCCTGAATCACCACTGGGAGGCTGAGAGGTCGTGTGACCACGATGTGCTCATCAGCCCAATAATGTAGAAGGTGGCCGACACACAAGCTCTACCATCGTCGTCGACTAATGCCCCATAGCTCTCTGTACACTTGGGCCAAAAAGGCTGGTGCCCAGGCGAACACTGTTTGCCGCTCTATCATATCTATCAAAACTCTGGTCATAGCGATCAGAAACCTACCTCTTTCTGCATTGGGCAGCGCGTAAACCGTGATGCCTATCATCATCAAGATCGCCAATTGATGTGCATCCTCGTTCGCAACGTAAAGGGGCTCATACAAAAAACTGGCTGAGTGATAACTCACCTCAGCTGCATGCTCTCTAAACAATGTCACCATATGAATATCATGCACCTCTCTCGAGCATGCATATAAGTCTGCTCTGTGTACCGGCAATCGTAAAATCTGGTATACATCTTCCACTATGACCGTCATCTCTCTAGTGGGCAGGTGGAAAGTGTTGGTGGAATGATCCCACCGCTCAATCAGTGCCACCATCAGGCTCACATCCCGTGCCACTCTGTAGTAGCGTCACAGCCCGCCTAGTCCCACTGCGCTCATTTGCGCCCACTCCTCCCTTGTGATGTCCCAACGCATCCACGTCAGGAATGTCGACAGTCAATTTTGCAGCATCAGAGTCTGCCTCACCTACATCCACCCAAGTCAATCTCATGTTAAAAATATCCCTCCTCTTTCTATTTTGACCAACCTATTTGACCATCTACGCCTGACCCGACCCTCGAGAAGCCCTTGGTGTAGCTTCGACCCCTTGACTTGACCATTTTTCATCCCTCTTTTGATCAGGCAACCACTGACATCAGTTAGCGTGCCGGTGACGGCACTCACCTAACCGACGTCAGTCGCTTAGTGATCGACGTCGACAGGTTAGTGACTAATGCTGGTCGCTGGTAGGTCGACGTCGGCGACCACGCCGACGTCAGCGACTGGTTCGGCCCTAGGGCTGAACGGGGTGAGCCTTAAATTTAGGGCTTCCCCATTTCTCCCCCCAACACCTCCCAAAACCCTCTCAATACCTCCTAACCTATCCTAGATCCCTTCCCCACCCTCCTAGCTACCCTCCCCCCTCAATTTCTATCTAAATTAACAAAAATTTCAAAAAACAAATCAAAACAAAAATCTAACCAAATAGGGCTTAGAGACCCTCCTACCTCATCTCGGCGTCGTCGGTGTAGTGGCACGATGGGTGCCACTGGTGGTGGAACTCCCGCGGGTCCTTTACTACCCTCTGCCATCACTTTTGCGTCACTATGCCCTCAAGCTCCTCTTGGCCCACAATCGTCTCTACAGCCTCCAATCTCTCTCCACGCATCTCTCTCTCTCTCCACCAATGTTTCTCTGACACCTCACACTGCTCCTCGGTCAACCTAGTGTCACTTTCACTCACTTGGCTCCAGAGCTCTTTTCTCTTAGTCAACTAAATCACAAATGACTTTTGGTGGGCCGCCAATCCAATTTTGTCAAATTTGGCAGGCCACTGACATCGGCATAAGCGTGCCCTAGTCCATCGACGTCGGCCGATATCCTACCGACGTTGGTCCATTTATGTCTCTGATGTCGGTTTTATCACCGACATCGGCAACATTCAAATCTCTTTTTTTCATCACCTTGCCCCAAAATCATGTCCCCAATCAATCAGCCCTCTAATACACGTCATTTTGGCCCCTTGGGGCACACTTGAAATCGCTTTTGCCTCCATCCATTGACACCAGACCTTGGAGATCATGACCATCTCCTCTAATCATGACTACTACCAAAGCGATTTTGCCTTAGTTGTTTTTGCATGTATGCTACCTCATGATTGGTTAGCAAAATTGTGCGCATACTTTTGACCTTCACAAGTATAGGATCGCAAGCCGGTTGATCCCCACTACTTGTGACTGACGCCGGCAGGTGGAGAACAGGTAAAAGAGCCACCAAGCCCGTTCTCCATCCGCCAAGTGCACTATTCATTGGAGAATTGTCAAAGGTTGGGCTAAATACGCACGAGAGTTGGTTAGGCGGTTAGAGAGAAGTAAGAATAGGTCTTGGGTGAGTCATAGGGTGGGAAATAGTCCAAGGCGAGGTGTCAGACAACGTGTTATAGGTGATGTGTCAAAGGGGAGGATATTAATAATAAATTATTATTTTTTAATTGGTAAGTGCATGTTTTAAGAATGGGTTAAGAATGGACCAAGGGGGAAGGTGACCAAGGGTTAGACACGATTTCAGTGTCTACACCTTCATTTGATCTCATCTCATAGGCAATCAATATTCTATGAAACCTATACATCTCCAGCTTGTCCAAATCTTGCATTTCTTCTACTACAGACACCTTAGAATCAAACTTAGGAGTTAGTGATCTCAATACCTTTTGAACAACTATATACTCTTTCACTTCTTCTCCTAATATTCTAACAACATTGATAACTTCATTAACCCTTAACCTGTATGATGAAATGCTCTCATCTTCCTTCATTCTCAGACTTTCAAACTTATTTTTGTGATTCTATGATTTGACCATCTTCACATTGGTGTCTCTTTCATATATAGTCTTCAACTTATCCCATATTATCCTGGTTGACTCATAGTGAATCGCCTTCACAAACTATGCTTTTGATAAGCCACATAGAATGGCATTCATTGCCTTGAAATTGCTCTCACTTTCCTTCTTGCCTGTTACATATGTTGGTGGTGCAGGAGGTGGAGTGTATCGATCCACAACTGACTGCCATATGTCATAGAGCATTGACATTAGATATGTCATATTAAGGTCAACATACCCCCATTTTTAAAAAATGAGGTCCCTTGTTCAAAATTTTAAAGTATGTTAAATTGACATTCAAAATGATTAAAATTGCATTATAGAACATCATGTTTGCTTCAGCTTTCATTGACATGATAGCATATAATTTTCATTTGACTTGATCTAACATTGCCAATGTTTAACTTTTCTGTGTCCATGTGTAGGTTTAATGGAGTCGCAATTGTGTGATTAGTGTCTAGGGTTTTATATATTGATGCTAATTTCAGCCTTTATTTTGACTAAACCTTGGTCTTTTAATCAATTAATTGAATCTATTTTTGAACCATGTTAAAACCTTAGTCTAATATGTTTTAACTTAGGTCTTTTTGAATTAGATTCAAATTTGCATGGGAACATTTTGTTATGTATTAAACTTAGTTTAATTTTTATCCTAAGTTAATCATGTTTATCAACATGACCAAAACATTAGTCTAAAAATTTATGCTAAGTCCTTTATATCCCGAAACCCTACCATGTCTATTTTATTATTCACAGAGACTAATTAAGCATGAGAACACTTTATTATTTTTCAAACTCAGTGTAAAGTTTTATTCTATGTCCTAATTTTATTTATTAATATAACTAAAACCTTAGGCTAAAATTTTATCCTAAGTCTCTTTATATTCCCAAAGCCCTAACTTCATCTAGTTTCATTGTCCATAAGAATGAATCAACGTGAGGATGCCATATGGTGAGATCTCAGAGCTCAAGTAAAACATTGATTGTACATAGGCACCAGCCAGAATCAAAATGTCAAATAACTCATATCAAGCATGAGAGTGACAAGTGTCACCATCCAGAGGTAGCTCAAAGATCTTATGGTGAGCAAAGAGTTAATAAGTCAAACATCCTACAAACGAATGCTAAAGTGAAAAGTGTCATAATTTTGGTAAAGAGGGAAGTGAGCAACCAATCATGTTTGACTTCCCAAATCAGGATCAATGAAGCATATTAAAGTGTACAACAAAGATCTAATAGCATTGGCAAAGTCAATAGGTTAAGGCTCTATAGAGGAATATGAGAGTGCCAGGTAGCATGATCTCGATGTCTTAGCCCAAAATCAATGGTTCACATTCAGCTAGACAAAATCAAGTGAATTGAGATCAATAGAGTACATTGATACGTGCAAATAACATCCAATGGTGTGAGATGAAGATGACTTTTCAAAGAACCCATAATGAATGTGGTAGTGATGTGTGTCATAAATGTGAAGAATGGTACATAGATCAACCAATGGCATTCAACCTCTTGGATCAAGATCTATGATGAGAAATAGAGTTGAAGATTCAAAGGGACCAGATATAATAAGAAGATACCACATGCCATAAAGGTATTAAATGATGAAGAATGTTTATAATGAACACAGAGAGCCCGCGGCGTTGCCACATGGCACACTCTTAGGAACTCAAACTAGAAATCAATGGTTTATAATAAATCTAGGGCTAGTGGGTGCCATAGAAGGTCAATGGATTGTGTTTAATCAAGCTATGAGAGAGCATGATATGGTGACACATGTCCCAAAATGACAAATGATGACATTTTAGAAATTAATGAATAGTTTAACATGACAATGCCATATAAGTGAGACAAATTAGATTAAAAGATCTTATGGACCCATAGACATGAAAGGTTTAAATACATGATCCAAGCAAAATCTAAGGCACGAAGCTTATAACTTCAAACTTCATTGCCACCATTGAAGCTTTGTATAAACCTCCAAAAAAACCCTAAGCATACATATTGCCCTAATTTGCCTCATAATTCACTGTAATTGAACCTAGAAGAGCTATATTATTATCTACAATTACATAATTCAATCAATGGTGACCCATAAAAATGTTTCAAAGGAAGATGTGGAGTTGTTATTGACAACAGATGCTGAGGGATGTGTTTTCAACAATATCAAGTTCATTGTGGCTACCTTGAACACATGAGACAATAATTGCTCAAAATTATTATGGAAAATTGAGAACCAACCAACTATCACCTTGAATGAGGAGATTAATCTCTTGGAAAAGAGGTTATATGATGACATTGTTACAATCTAGATGATCGATCTACATCATGCAGTTGTAAATCCTAAGGTACTCCATTGCATTGACATTTTTTATCCCATTTTTAAAAATGCTAAAATAGATAAAGTCATGTTAATAAATAAGCATAATCAGAGGAAGGTGGCTTACATTTATGCTATTGCATTTGATTCCTATTATAAGTTACCCAAACCCAAAATTGACCTAGCCTTTATCAAGTTTTGGGCTAAAAAACACAATTTTATGGACACCCTTGCCATATAGTTAGATTTTGGAAACCAAGTATTTTTAGACCTTAACAAGAACATTCTTATCAACTAATTCAGACCTATAATTAGTATGATAATGATAATGTTGAACAGGTTGTGTGGGGATGCAACCACAGCTTATGTAAATCCAGTATGGGTGCCCATAGTTTACTTCATTATTGAAAAAATGATAGGCCCCCCAGTAGGCGAGATAATTAGCATCTCTTTGAGCAGACAAGTATATGCATTAGGCATAAAAAAATAATGAGTTTTTCATGATGTCTTACCTCTTAGATGCCATATGTACAAAAACAAAGATTCCAAATCAAAGGGAATGGTCCCCTAATGGAACACAAATACTCTCCTAGTATTACTCGAAGTTGCACATCTAAAAATATAGGGATCACATTCAATTTATTTATGACTATGTTTATCTAGACTTGATTGACGCTATAACTGGGATCCCAATGATGAGATTTGGCCCTCTAATCAGGAAATATATAAAAGCTATGGCATATATATGGTTATATCTAGATTATATAGTCATAAGGATTAAAGGGACTCAAAAGTCTCCTTTTAAGCTACTTGTTCATGTCCCTGATAAGTTAGTTGAGCAAGAAGTGACATACTAGTTGTTTCATGTCATTAATGGTCTATACAAGACTAAAAGAAAAGGACTCCTTCACAGCTTCCCAATGACAATTGGAAAGACTATATTCGTACAATGGGATAGTATTGAGGCAACATCAAAACATATATCATCTTTCAATCTACAAATTGATGAACATAGACAGTGGGACCCCTATGGAAGACTCAAGGAGCATTTGAAAATCAAAGGGATACTAAATGTGACCCATGATCATTATCCTAGGGCATTTGACCCTAGATACACCAAGGTTTAATCTTACTTTAAAGTCACCAAAAGAATGAAAGAACATGACCTAAGGCCTGAATCAAGATTAGAAAGAAATCAAAAGTCAGATGATAGATAACAATTGGGCCTAAGACAATATCATTTGATCAGTGGTGAACCCTCTAGACCCCCATTAGTTAGTGTACAAGTAGAGACTCAAGTAGAGCATAGGCCTAAGGAGAAAGGGCCAAATGAAATAACTTATAGCTCATTATCTCATGAACTTCCCAAAGCATTAAGATAAGAGACACATCAAGAAGAAGTTCATATGGAAGCATTATATCCTTATGAGTCTATTGAGGATGTGTTAAATATATTATCCACATCATATGATATAGGGTTAGATGTGTAGGGTGAATATTTTGTCAACCAACTAACTGGTGAGCAAAATAGGTCTCTTCAGCCACAGCATAGGGAGATTGGTTGTCCAAAGTTGCAGGTTTACCACATCCAAAGGGGAAAAATCTCTCCTCTCATCAAGGGGAGGTTCCCTATAGGTATGCAAGAGCTATATTCTATATATATAAGCAAAAAATAACACTCGGGGGTAGGATATACCATCCATCTCTCTTCTTTGAGAGATGATGTTCACAAACAAAGGAGAAAATCCTGGTGAAAACACTGAAGGCACTTCTCTTCTTTTAGAAGTGTTCTTGCAGGGGACAACAAGAGTTCTTTCAGGTAGGATAAGTAACTGGTAATAGAGTATAGAGTAACCAACAATCTAAGATGTAGCACAAAGTCTCCACCTTGACTTCCCAAGAGTGAAACACGAAGAACAATGGGGGCACAAAGTCACCCCAAGGTCCTTTACACAAAAAGAAACTAAAAACACACATTGAAAACAATTATGTCAGCACAAAGTCTGAAAGTAACTAGTTTCAGGACACCTTCCTTATCACTTCCACTAGCTCTGCTTGTTAATTTGCATAAACAAGAATACATTTAGGAAATAGACATAAGAACAATCTCCTAAAATGATACAAACTATAATAACACAAAGTCTGAAAGTAACATGCTTTCTAATTCAAACAAAGAAATATGATAAACAATCTGAGCTCAAAGTCTCAGTGATGCCTTTCAATTTGGGCAAAGTTTTGCTTCTGGTAACGGGAAGATCTCCTTTCCATAAAATAATATTTTACAATATATAGCCACCAAGCAAGGCTTGGCGCTCTTTCCCATGGGACGGCCCACGCTGCAATCAATGCCTTCAATGCGCCTTTAGTTTTGTTTGAATGGACCATGCTTGGAATGGCATATTTCCATAACTATGGCATGTCCATTCCTCTAATATGTCTCTTCTTAGTATGGACTATCTAGTCCTTTTCCTGATGTATGCACATCTATCCAATTCACCATTAATTTAAGGGACAAAAATAGGTCGTGTCCTTGATTTGGTGTGCTTCAAAAATCCAATTGATCCACTATTTCACCTACTGGAAATAACTCCCTTGAAGATATTTTGGCCTTTCCCTCTTTCTGCTTTTGTCTTTTCCTGGCATTTGAACTCTCAAGGCTATATCCTCGACCTTGCTGGCTCTTTACACTCTTCCATCAGTGGTTATTGCCTTTGGCATTTTTGCCTTTAAATGCATTCGAGTTCGTCATCCTCCTTAGAAATTCCTTCGTGTATTTCCCGCTTGCTTTGGCCACTTTCTGCTGAACTCAACAAGTGACACGTGGTGTGTTCCACTGTGAAACAGGTGAGGACACGTGGCAACATCTGCTTACTTTATCAACTTACCTGGGACCCACCACAGTCTTTATGAAATGAAAGGGAGAGATAGCAGATGTTAACACTTGACAGCTTCTGTCAAGCTTTTCAAGGGACACATGGCATGTTTTGCGTAATGTAGCAATCACACGAACGATGACACTTGGAGCTCTCTGCTCTCAGGCTTTTTCCTTTCAGGCAATCCTTTGGTTGGGCTTATTTACTTCAGACAAAAGTCTGAAGGAATTCCTTCAGGCTTTGCCTTAGTCATTTTCCTATGGAAAATAATTTTGAAAGAATTATAACAGCTCTTTCACTTAATAATTTACTTCGAACAAGAAGTCTGAAGGAAATGTTCCCTGTTGGCCTTTGAACAAATCTGAAGGAATTCTATCTTTTATGTCTTCTCTTTGACCCTTAAACCAATGTTGCCTACCCTCTGCAAGGGCACCTGCCTCTAGTTCACTGCCCTCCGCAAGGGCATTTGTTCTTTTGGCTTTGGGGTAGCCCCTTGAACCTACCGATTGAACCAACCTGTTGAGCCAACCTTGGTTCAATAGTTTAATGGTTCAATAGGTTCAATATCTTTATTTGGCCAAGTCATTTTGATCTTTTGAACCAAACATGTTGAAACATTTGGTCGTTGAACCCGTTGAACTAATGAACAAAAATGGTTCAAGGTTCAACAATTTAATGGTTCAAGCATTTATTTTTCGTTAAGTGTTCGCAGTCGTGGAACCTTGAAATGGTTGAACTTTGAACCTTGACAAAGTGTTTAACTCTTGTTGACGACGTTGAACATTTGAACCCATTGAACCCGTTGAACCAAAATGGTTCAAGGTTCAACGGTTCAATGGTTTAATCCTTGCTTAGATGCTTATCGATGGACATTTTTTATTTAACCTTGTCGTTGAACCAACCTTGAAATCACCTAAGTGTTGAGAGCTTGCTTCTTTCCTGTAAAGTCCATAGAAATCAACCTACAAAGCCCATAGAACTTGGCCTGCAGAGTCCGTAGATTTTCTTTCCTGCAGAGTCCGTATATTCAAGCCTGTAGAGTATGTAGATTCAATCCAGCGAGGTCCGTAGTTTTAAGCCTCCAGAGTCCGTAGATTTATGAAAAGCTTGAAGAATGAAGAACTTGAATGCTTAGAAAAATTCTTGAAAAGGGAAGAGAGGATTTTGGTCTATTGAACCAAAATAGTTCATAGGTTGTTCCCAAAAAGAGTGATATTTTTGGGGGACAACAGCTGGCTCCAATTGGGGAACTTCCCTTAGTTAAAATTTTGAAACAACTAAAGGGAGTAGAAACCAGAATCTCCGGTGCCTTGAAGTATGCCATTGGGCTATGAAGTCATGTTACCCAAAAAGAAAGGCTCAAAAAAAAAAAAAAAACACAAAGCAGAAACAAAGACTATACAGATATACATATGTACAGGTGAACTTATCTGACACTTCAAGAATTGAAGTGCTTCAGATGCTGCCCATTGTGAGACAATAAAAATGGCATTCCATCCTGATAAACTAGTAAGAAACCATTTTCTTCCTAGAATTGTGATGGGCGAATGGAACTCTCCACTAGGAATCACATTTTATGTGCACTCTTTTTGGTTCTCTCTTCTTGCGCCATGGCAAGACGTGGTCTCCAATCTAAAAACCATAACTCCTTGCTCTCTTGGCAAAGAGTTTCTTGTGCTAACTTTGGAGTACAACAATATGGTCCACCACCATAGCTTGTTGTTTTGCTAGTTCAGTCTAACACATGCTTTGATTATCCCCCTCAGACACCTGACAAACCACCGATTCATCAGCTCCTTTGGTGTGAAGGAGTTTGATATCCTGGTCTTGAGTAGCCTTTAATCCAAGCAATAGAGATTCACATTCAGCTATGTTGTTGGTGTTGCTGAACTGCAACTTGCATGAAGGAAAAATATCTCTTTGAAGAGATATCAACACATTCCCAGCTCTAGCATTGGTAGAAGAATTGTTGCCATCAGATTTCAAGATCCAAGCATCATCAGAAGCTGATCTTCTATCAAATTTCTCTTCATTAGAGATGGAAGATCCTTCTTCAATGTACTATTCCCTACTAATTTTTTTGATGTCTTGTTTGGATCAATTCCTGAATTGCCAGCTACAGGACTTTCATTTATAGAAATATGAACATCCTCTGTGGTCAAGAAATAATTACCCCTACCAAAAGACTCAAACAAAATTTGAGCTGCAGGGGCCAAAATTTAGGTGACCACATATTTTACCTCCTTTTTAGGGAGCAATCTCTTTATTATGCCTTTGATAGGGATCTTTGCCTCAGACATGTCCATACTTAGTTCTCCACCAATGTCCAACTGCTCAAGATTGGCTTGCAGAAATTCAAATTTAGTCATTTAAATTTTGGATTTCTTGACATGATCAATTATGTCAAATGATTGAAATGGACTAGGAAGAGAGGATGGGAATTTATTCTTTTAGTTTTTAGGAGGGGGAGGACTAGCCTACAAATTTAAAGTTGAAGGTATAGAAATGATTAGGGTACTTACTTTTTTAGCAACTATCAGGTCATTTGGCTGGAAAGGCAGACCGGTTCCATGCTTAGCAATTAAAATTGTTGGTTGAGGTCGCTCATGTCTTCTCTTTATCAACTTGTTGGGCTGACTAATTTTTGGACCAGGTGAACACAGCATATGATCCCTCATCTGCTTTACCTTCACTTTTGGGTTCATCCTAATAATTTAAGAAACCAATATTGGAGTTGCCAGCTAATTCTTCTTTTTTAGTGAAGATATTAGCATCATTTTCTTGCTCATACTAAGGTTAGAAAGAGAAATCATGTTTTGTTTCCAGATATCCAACTGCTGAGTTGGTTGGAGATGCTTCAAGGGTGAGGTTCCTCTATGAGGGAGGAAGATGATTTAGCTGCCCTTGATTTTTGATAGCATTGCCTTGATATGAGTGATTGGGGAATGTCCTCTTTGCTACATCTCTGTTTGAAGGAGCAGAAGACGTACCTTGCGCCATTTGCCTTTTCAAGGCTAGCAATTCATTTGCCAACTTTTTCACCATTTGATTAGTGGTGGTTGTGGGTGAGTATTCAGAAGATGAAGAGAATTTACCTCTATTTGGATCTCTCCTTATCTTTTATGCCAACATAAGGTTATCTTCTACCTCAATAGCCAAGTCTTGAGCAGCCTCAAGATCTATGTGGCCAGCATGTCTCAATAGAAAACTCATTTCAGGTAGCTGTGAGTTGATGAAGAAGCATTTGAGGTTTTTAGGTGTGGATTGAGCCATGATAGGAATTCGATTCCTCAACTTGTCAAAAATTGTCATGAAATCCCTCATGGGTTCATGAGGTTCCTTCTTCATCTGTGTAAGCTAGGCCAACAAAGCATGTGCATCTTCTATAGGCTTGAACCTAGCTTCAAACTTGGCTTTAAGTGTGTCCCAGTCAGTCACTGATCTAACTTTCAAATGGTAAAACCAGTCTGCAATGGCACTTATAGCGTTTCCATGAAAAACTTGACTACCGTGTCCTCAAATTCCATCCCTATCACACCACAGGCTATGTTAAAGGCTACAATGTGTTCATCAGGGTGAACTTTCCTATCACCAAAGAATTTGGGAAAGTTATTTCTTAAGCTATGTGGAAGTTCATGTAGGGGTGGAGTCAAATTTAGTGGACCAAAAGAGATAACCTAGGGGCCTCAAACTGCCATGATTTGATTATGTAAAAGTGGGATAACAAATCTGAGTGGAGTATGTATTGACAAAGCTTTGCTAACAATAGAAATGGACACTTTGCCTGGTAATGGAGAAGGATAGGGACTACTTCAATCTAAAACTTGAGGCTTCAGACTACACATTCATCCCTAGTGGAGTCACCAAAAACTGTAGGGTGGATATTTTGTCAACCAGCTAACTGGTGAGCAAAATAGGTCTCTTCAACCACAGCATAGGGAGATTGGTCATCCAAAGTTGTAGGTTTACCACATCCAAAGGAGATAAATCTCTCCTCTCATCAAGGGGAGGTTCCTTATATGTATGCAGGAGCTATATGCTATATATATAAGCAAAAAATAACACTTAGGGGTAGGATATACCATCCATCTCTCTTCTTTCAGAGATGATGTTCACAAACAAAGGAGAAAATCTTGGTGAAAACACTGAAGGCACTTCTCTTCTTTTAGAAGTGTTCTTGTAGGGGACAACAAGAGTTCTTTCAAGTAGGATAAGTAACGAGTAACAGAGTATAAAGTAACCAGCAATCTAAGATGTAACACAAAGTCTCCACCTTGACTGCCCAAGAGTGAAACACGAAGAACAATGGGGGCACAAAGTCATCCTAAGGTCCTTTACACAGAAAGAAAATAAAAACACACACTGAAAATAATTATGTCAGCACAAAGTCTAAAAGTAACTGATTTCAGGACAACTTCCTTATCACTTCCACTAGCTCTACTTGTTAAATTGCATAAACAAGAATACATTTAGGAAATAGACATAAGAACAATCTCCTGGAATGATACAAACTATAACGGCACAAAGTCTAAAAGTAACTTGATTTTTGATTCAAACAAAGAAATATGATAAACAATCTAAGCTCAAAGTCTTAGTGATGCCTTTCAATTTGGGCAGAGTTTTGCTTCTGATAACGGAAAGATCTCCTTTTCATAAAACAAGATTTTACAATATATAGCTACCAAACAAGGCTTGGCACTCTTTTTCATGGGATGGCCCACACTGCAGTCAATGCCTTCAATGCGCCTTTAATTCTGTTTAGAGGGACCATGCTTGGAACGGTGTATTACCATAACTATGACGTGTCCATTCCTCTAATATGTCTCTTCTTAGTATTGACTGTCTAGTCCTTTTCTTGATGTTTGTGTTGAGTTGTGGAGCTATAAGCTTCACTAATGAGCTAATGTGGAGGTTGCTAGGCTTACACAGTAACTGGCATTAGTTAGAACCAACCGACATCAGTTAGGGGTCGACCGACATCGATTAGGGGTTGGCTGGCATCAGTCATCTTTAGACTGACACTGACTTCTGTGCGTTTCTAGAATTTATATTTTTAGGAGAACAGATTTGAGCCTTTGATTTAAGAGATGGATCTAAGGGTGGCGAATGCATGGCTCATGAACCTTGGTGTTGTAGTATACTATATAGTAGGGTTAGATCCTCAAAGCATGTATAATTCAGTAATTGAGTTGATTGTAATTGATTGAGAGAGAGAGAGAGAACTCTTAAGGGAGAATTATTGTACATTTGCGAGGTGTGAGGAGAGAGAGATTTCTTCATTGTATTTCCTTTTGAAAGAGTTTAATACAAATTGATTATTTCTTGTATCTCATATTATTTGTTGTTTCTGATTTTTAGTTACTTATTACTTCTGGTTTCAATTTCGTGTTTAGTTACTTATACAAAAGTAATCAATTATACTCTAAAATCCTAACAACTGGTATCAGAGCGTATTAGTGTTTATTGATTATAGAATTCACTCATAAGGGTTTCTGATTGAGTGGGAGCAAAGCAATGGCAGAAGAAACTAAACTAAGAATGGAGAAATTCAATGGCAAGAATTATCAATTATGGAGGATGCAGATTGAAGATTATATGTATCAAAAAGATCTGTATTTACCATTGGATAGGGTTTCAAGGAAGCCCACAGATATAGAAGATGAAGAATGGAATGTTCTTGATAGAAAGGCTCTTGGATCTATAAAGTTGAGCCTAGCAGCTTTTGTGTTTTCCAACTTATCATAGGCAAAGACAATGGTAGAGTTAATAGATACTTTGGCAAATTTATATAAAAAACCCTCAGCTTCGAATAAGGTATATCTTATGAAGCAATTATTTAATTTGTAAATGCAGGAAGGTGAATCTGTATCTAGTCATCTTAATAATTTTTATATAATAATAAATCAGTTAAATTCAGTCAAAATAGTTTTTTATGATGAAATTAAGGCTCTCTTAATCTTATGCTCTTTACCTAAAAGTTGGCATAGTTTGGTAATGACAGTTAGTAATATTGCATCTGCTTTAAATATCTTGAAAGTTGATGATGTTGTTAGTGTAATCTTAAATGAAAAAATTTACAAGAAAAGCACAAGAAAAACATCAGGTAATGCTTTAAGTGTTGAAACCAGGGAAAGGCAAAGAGAGAAGTGTTAGGTTGTGGAGCTAAAAGCTTCACTCGGATGCAAACATGGAGGTTACTGAGTGTCACAATCACCGACATCGGTCAGGTGGAGACAAAAAGCTGATGACATCAGTCAAGTATCAACCGACGTCGGTCATCCCTAGACAGATAGGGATAGACGTCGATCACCTATGCGGTTTTGGAACTGTAGGTTTCACGAGTAGTTTGTTAACGTACTGGTTGTTTGCATGTTAAGGACTAATTTTAGTCTTGAGCTACGATTTCTAATTATTGTAATTGGAAAGTTTAATTATTATTTGTATTGAAGGAGCATGTGTTGCAGGTATTATTGCACTGATTGTTCTTATATATTTCTTGCATAAAGTAGAATCTTGGTTTATAGATTCTGTTGCCTCTTTTCATGCAGCCCCAAATAGAGTATTTTTCCATGTTAAGGTCCATAGAGACTTTGAAAATATTTATTTAGGGGTTGGTGAGCCTTGTCAAAGTATTGGCAAAGGAGAAATGCGACTGAAATTGCAGACGACCAACACATGGGTGTTGAAAGATGTCATGCAAGTCCCAGTTCTGAAGATGAGGCTAATTTCTTCAGAAAAGTTGGGTGATGAGAGATGCACAGGAACTCTCATAGCGGATGCACTTGAATTAGCTGGTGGTAAGAAAGTAGGTACTCTTTATCTACTTACTTGTATTATTGATTCTTCTTTTGTTGCGAAGACGTGGCTTTATAGGCTTGGTCACATGAGTAAGAAAGAGATGCATGTTCTTAAGAGGAAGTCAGATGTGTTTAACAGACTTAAGAACTAGAAATCCTTGGTGTTCATGGAGGAGATGATGGATAGAGATCAGTGGAAAGGATTGAATAACTCTGAGCAGGACAGTTTGGATAGGGTTTTGATCCAAGGTAAGCTCGCAAGTAAAAAGTCATCACTCACAGGAAAACACAATTATTCACGTCAATCAAGAGGAATCGATGTCAATCAAACAGGTACCGATGTCAGTCATGTGCAAACAAGAAAAGCTGGTAATGTTAGGCAGGTGGACACTGACGTCGATTAGGTGGACACTGGCATCGGTCAAGAAACTGACGTCGACAGTCAGGTCAGTTGTAGAGAACCAACGTCTGTCGGATGCAGACTGGGTGGTGACTGACATCGGTCATTGGAACAGATTTTAGGTGGACAACAAGCTATCAAAGAGTCTCAAACGCCCATGTGGAGGACTGAAAGTGTAAGTAAGCCTCAAATTCATTATTCCCCTTCTTTATACTTGTTGCTCATTACAGAGCAGGTAGGATTTAGGAAACAGTGGGAGCATGGCATTAATTCTTTGGAAGAGAACCAAATGGGAGATTTGGTAGAGTTGCCAACTAGGATGAAAGCACTGAGAGACGAATGGATTCTTTGGTTAAAAAAGAGAGGAAATAGACACGTGAGATAGAAGGCCAGGGTATATGGTCTTGAGAAAGCTGCAGGACAGTGGTACAGGTTTGACAGGTGTATGACAAAGCATGGCTTTAGTCAGTGTCATTATAACCATTGTGTTTTTTTACCAAGTTGGATGATGATTGCAACATTATCATGTTACTGTATGTAGTGTGTATGCTTGTTGCAGGGTCACACATGTAGGGTTTTGCTAAGCTAAAGGTAAAGTTAATTTAGTGGTATGTCATGAAGAATTTGGGAGCAGCGAAATTCTTTGGCATGAGATTTTTTAGAGACATGAAAGGTCACAGGTTGATTTTGTCTCTAGATGATTGTGTGGATAAGGTAGTGGCAAGGTTCAAGATGCGGGATGCAGAACCAGTTTACACACCTATGGATGGATAGTTCACAAAATAGTGTTCTAATTCACATGATGAGGTTAAGTACATGTGTACTAGACCTGTTTTTGCCCCAATAGTGGGTGTTATCAGCAAGTTCATAGCCAATTTGGGAAAAAAGCACTAGAGAGCAGTTCAGTGGGTTCTTAGGTCTCTGAGAGGGACCAGCAGCAGGGATACATGCTATGCAGGGTCAGGGACTTCTCTACATGGGTATGTAGATTCGGATTTGGCAGGTTACTTGGATGACATGTGGTGCACCATAGGATTAGTAGTGGTTGGTCTTTAGGATTGATCTTGAAGAGGGATACAAGCTAGGAAATAGATTAGACGATGTATAGGTACAGGTACAGGTGCAACTATTTCTCTCTAAGTGGGAGATTGTTAGGTTGCGGAGCTAAAAGCTTCACTCAGATGCAAACATGGAGGTTACGGAGTGTCACAGTCGCCGACATTGGTCAAGCCAACTGATGTCAGTTAGGTGGAGACAAGATGCTGTCGACATCGATCAGGTATCAGCCAACATCGATTATCTCCAGACAGATAGGGACAGACATCAGTCGCATGTGCAGTTCTAAAACTGTCAATTTTAAGAATAGTTTGTTAATAAACTGGTTGTTTGCATGTTAAGGACTAATTTTAGTCTTGAGCTATGGTTTAAAATTATTGTAATTAGAAAGTCTAATTATTATTTGTATGAGATCTATTTAATAGACTCATAGGCTATATTGTAAAGTGTGTTAGATAGAGAGAGCAAGGTTAGCTCCTTCAGAGGGAAGAGAGCAAGATTGGCTCCTCATAGTGCCACAGTGCCAAGTGTGTATGATCAGGTAGATCTGCGAGAGAGCAAGATCTAGTAGAAGATCCACAAGGGTGCTAGTTTTGAGAATCAGAAGGGTTCTTCATGTGTGTATGATCTAGGTTGGCAAGTGTGCAAGGCCAGGTTGATCTGTGGTATAGCAATATTAGGTGAGATCTATATGTGTAACTAAGATCAGTTTGATTTGCAGGTTGTTACAAGTTCATGGGAGATCTACTTGGAGTGCATTATGTACTCGGCTGAGTATGTGTGTATACTCGGTGGTACTAGCAGTAGTGATACTGACTGGTTAAGGTGAACAACAACTCTGTGTTTGAGTTGTTTGTTGTGACCGTGATTGAGAGAGAGAACTCTTGAAGTGATTTATTGTTTGTACGCCCTAGAAGTGTGGGAGCCCTAGAGGAGTGTGAAAAAAATTGTGGCATCTTCTTTGTTGTATTTCCTTCTGGAAGAGTATTAATACAATTGGGTATTATCTCTCATATTCTGTGTTATTTTCAAATTCTAGTTACTTGTTACTTTTGGTTAAATTTTGTGTTTAGTTGCTCATACAAAGGTAATCAATTGTGCTCCTGATCCTGACAAGAAGGGTAAGTAAGGGAAATCAAGGTCAAAGATGAAAAATAGATCCAAATCTAGAAATGGAAGAATAACCTGCTGGAATTGTGGAAAGAAAGGGCATGCAAAGAAAGATTATTAGTTGAAGGATAACAAAGAAAATCAGCATGAAGGTAATAAAGAAGCAAAAGTTGCAGGTATTGTTGCACAGGATGCTCTTAAATTTTCTTTTGATAATAAAGTAGAATCATAGGTTTTAGATTCTGGTGCCTCTTTCCATGCAACCCCAAATAGAGAATTTTTCAATGATTATGTCCATGGAGATTTTAGAAAACTTTATTTAAGGGATGATGAGCCTTGTAAAATTGTTGGCAAAGAAAAAGTGCAGCTAAAATTGTAGAATGGCAACACATGGGTGTTAAAGGATGTCATGCATGTACCCATCCTAAAGAGGAATCTGATTTTTGTAGAAAAGTTGGGTGATGAGGGATGCACAGTAACTCTCACAGCTAAATCTTGGAAAATTTCCAAGGGTGCACTTATATTAGCAAAAGATAAGAGAGTAGGTACACCTTATCTATCTACTTGTATTACTGATTATTCTCTTTCTGTTTTATTTACTACAGATGTAGATGCAAAGTTGTGGCATTGTAGGCTTGGTCACATGAGTGAGAAGGGAATGAATGTTCTTAAGTCAAAAGGTAAGCTTTCAGATTTGAAAAGCATAGATCTAGATTTATGTGAGCATTGTATTTTTGGGAAACAGAAGAAAGTGAGGTTTCTCAAAATTGGGTCAACAAAGAAGAAGCACAACTTAGAGCTTGTTCACACAGACGTGTGGGGACCAGCTCAAGTAGCTTCTATTAGAGGATCATAGTATTATGTTTCTTTCATTGATGATGCTACAAGAAAGGTATGAGTTTATTGCATAAAGAAGAAATCTGATGTTTATGACACATTTAAGAAATAGAAAGCTTTGGTTGAGAATGAAACAAGTTTGAGATTGAAGTGCTTTAGATCTGACAATGGTGGTGAGTACTGTAGCAATAAATTCAACAGTTACTATTTTATGAGTGAAATACGTAGGAAAAAGATGGTTCCAAGGACACCTCAGCAAAATGGAGTTGTTGAAAGGATGAATAGAACAATAATGGAGCGTGCATTGAGTATGGGGTTGCATGCTGGTTTGCCTTTACAATTTTAGGCAGAAACTATAGATACTACGGTTTACCTGATTAATAGAGGACATTCTACTACACTGGATGGTGGAATTCCAGAAGAGGCTTGGATAGGTAAAAAGATAGATCTTTCATTTATCAGAGTTTCTGGTTCTGAAGCTTTTGTGCACATTGATAAAGAAAATAGAAAAAAGTTGGATGCTAAATATATGCGGTGCACTTTCATTGGTTATGGTTTTGGAGATTTCGGATTTCGGTTGTGGAATTTAGAAACTAACAAAATTATTAGAAGTTGTGATGTAGTTTTCAATGAGAAGGTGATGTACAGTGATCAGCTCAAGAGGCTTAATAATTCTGAGCAGGGCAATCTTGATTTGGAAGAGGTTATGATCCAAAATGAGCTCGCGGGTAAAAATCATCACTCACAAAAAAACACAGAGATCAACGTCGATCATGTGGAAATTGACGTCGATAAGGAGGAATCAACATCGATCGGGTGCAGATTAGCATTGGTCAGAGATGACCGAGATCAGTCACTGTCAAAAAAAAATTTGGGCAGACAGCAAGATGTAAATGAGTCTCAAACGCCCATAAGGAAGTCTAAAAGGGTAAGTAAACCTCCAATTCGTTATTCCCCTTCTTTATAATACTTGTTGCTCACTGATGGTGGAGAACCAGAAAGTTTTGATGAGGCAATGCTGGTCGAATCCATAAAACAGTGGGAGCATGGCATGAATGAAGAAATTGATTCCTTGGAAGAGAACCATATGTGAGATTTGGTTGAGTTGCCAGCCAAAAAAGAAGTACTGAAAAACAAATGGGTATACAGATTAAATAAAGAAGAGAATGGACAAATGAGACATAAGGCCAAGTTGGTAGTAAGGGGATTTACACAGAAACTAGGTATTGATTTTGGTGAAATTTTTTCTATTGTAGTAAAGATGACTTCTATTCAGACTGTATTGTCTTTAGTTGCTATTGAGGATTTGCATCTTGAGCAGCTTGATGTTAAGATAGCATTTCTTCATGGAGATTTAGATGAAGAGATATATATGCATCAGCTGGAAGGTTTTGAGTTCAAAGGTAAGGAGAAACTTGTGTGCAGGTTGAAGAAAAGCTTATATGGTCTTAAGCAAGCTCTAAGACAATGGTATTTGAGGTTTGACAGGTTTATAATAGAGAATGGCTTTAATAAATGTCAATCTGACCATTGTGTTTATTTTAATAGATTGGATAATGGTAGTTATATTATCCTGTTACTGTATGTAGATGATATGCTTGTTGCAAGTTCACACATGCAAGAAATTACTGAGCTTAAGGTAAAATTAGCTCACACATTTGCCATGAAGGATTTAGGAGCAGCAAAGAAAATCTTTATTATGAGTATTAAGAGAGACAAGAAACATCATAGTTTGATTTTGTCTCAAGAGGATTATATGAATAAGGTGTTGGAGAGGTTCAATATGCAGGATGCAAAACCGATAAGCACACCTATGGCTGGACACTTCAAGTTGAGCAAAGAATAGTGTCCTAAATCACATGATGAGGTTGAGTACATGAGTAGAGTTCCATATGCTTCAGTAGTTGGGAGTTTGATGTATGTAATGGTATGTACTAGACCAGATATTGCCCAAGCAGTGGGAGTTATTAGCAAGTTTATGGCCAATCCAGGAAAGGAACATTGGAAAGTAGTTTAGTGGATTCTCAGATATCTGAGAGGGACCAGCAGTAGGCATTTATGCTATGAAGGGTCAAACACTTCTCTACGTGGGTATGTAGATTCGGATATGGCAGGTGACTTGGATGGTAGGAGAAGCACCACAGGATGTGTGTTCACTGTTGGTGGAACGAGGGTTAGCCAAATTTCAAAGTTGCGGAAGGTTGTTGCCTTGTCTACTACAGAGGCAGATTACATTGCAGTCACAGAGGCTAGCAAGGAAATGATTTGGATGACTCAGTTTATGGAAGAGTTGGGAAAGGAGCAAGAGAGTTGTAGATTGTATAGTGATAATCAAAGTGCAATTCATTTGGCAAAGAATTCAGCCTTTCATTTAAGAACCAAACATATACAGCTTAGGTACCACTTCATTAGACATGTATTGAAGGATGGACAGTTGAAGCTGAAAAAGATCCATACGGATAAGAACCCTGTTGATATGTTAACAAAGCTAGTAACAAAGGAGAAGTTGAATCTTCATTCAACTTTTGTTGGTCTTCAAGCTTAAACTTGAAGAGGGAGAAACAAGACAGAGATGTTTAGAGGATGTTATTGTACAGGTACAAGTGTAGCTGTTTATCTCCAAGTGGGAGATTGTTGAGTTGTGGACCTAAAAGCTTCACTAATCAGCTAATGTGGAGGTTGATGGGCTTACACAGTAACTGACATCAGTCAGAACCAACTGACATCAGTTAGGGGTCGACCGGCATCGGTTAGGGGTCGACCGACATCGGTCATCTTCAGACCGACACTGACTTCTGTGCGTTTCCAAAAAAATTATTTTTAGGAGAACAGATTTGAGCCTTTGATTCAAGAGGTGGATCTAAGGGTGGCAAATGCATGGCTCATGAACCCTAGTGTTTTAGTATACTATATAGTAGGGTTAAATCCTCATAGCATGTACAATTCATTAATTGAGTTGATTGTAATTGATTGATTGAGAGAGAGAGAACTTTTGAGGGAGAATTACTATACATCTGCGAGGTGTGAGGAGAGAGAGATTTCTTCATTGTATTTCCTTCTGGAAGAGTTTAATATAGATTGGTTGTTTCTTGTATCTCCTATAATTTGTTGTTTTTGATTTCTAGTTACTTATTACTTATGGTTTTAATTTCATGTTTAGTTGTTTATACAAAAGTAATCAATTGTACTCTAAGATCCTAATAGTCTGCGCAGCTGTCCAATTCGCCATTACTTTATGGAAGAAAAATAGGCCGCTTCCTTGATTTGGTGTGCTTCAAAAATCCAATTGATCCATTGTTTCACCTACTGGAAATAACTCCCTTTAAGATATTTTGCCTTTTCCCTCTTTTTGCTTTTGTCTTTTCCTGGCATTTGGGTTCTCAAGGCTATATCCTCGGCCTTGCTAGCTCTTTACACTCTTCCATCAGTGGTTATTCCCTTTGGTGTTTTGGCCTTTAAATGAATTTGAGTCTGTCATCCTCAGCAATTCCTTCATGTCTTTCTCACTTACTTTGGCCGCTTTCCACTGATCTCAATAAGTGACACATGGCGTGTTCCACTATGAAATAGGTGAGGACATGTGGCAGCATTAGCGTACTTTATCAACTCACCCAGGACCCACCATAGTATTTATGAAATGAAAGGGAGAGACCGTGGATGTTAACACTTGGCAGATTCTGTCGAGCTTTTCAAGGGACACATGGCATGTTTCACGTAATCTAGCAATCACACGGATGATGACACTTGGAGTGCTCCGCTCTCGGGCTTTTTCCTTTTAGGCATTCTTTTGGTCAGGCTTATTTCCTTCAGACAAAATTCTTAAGGAATTTTTTTAGGCTTTGCCTTAGTCATTTTCCCACGAAAAATACTTTCAAAAGAATTCTAACGGCTCTTTCACTTAATAATTTACTTCGCACAAAAAGTCTGAAGGAAATGTTCCCTATTGGCCTTTGAACAAATCTAAATGAATTTTATCTTTTTTGTCCTCTCTTTGACCCTTGAACCAATGTTACCTGCCCTCTGCAAGGGCACTTGCCTCTAGTTCACTGCCCTCCGCAAGGGCATTTGATCCTTTGGCTTTGGGGCAGCCCCTTGAACCTACTGATTGAACCAACCTGTTGAACCAACCTTGGTTCAACGGTTCAATCGGTTCAATCTCTTTATTTGGCCAAGTCTTTTTGATCTTTTGAACCAAATGCGTTGAAACATTTGGTCGTTGAACCTGTTGAACCGATGAACTAAAATGGTTCAAGGTTCAACGGTTCAACGGTTCAAGCCTTTCTTTTTCGTTAAGTTTTCACAACTGTGGAACCTTGAAATGGTTGAACTTTGAACCTTGACAAAGCTCTTAACTCTTGATAATGACATTGAACCTTTGAACCCATTGAACCTGTTGAACCAAAATGGTTCAAGGTTCAACGGTTCAATGGTTCAATCCTTGCTTAGATGCTTGCCGATGGACATTTTTTATTGAACCTTGTCATTGAACCAACCTTGAAATTGCCTACGTGTTGAGAGCTTGCTTCTTTCCTATAGAGTCCGTAGAAATCAACCTACGAAGCCCGTAGAACTTGGCCTGTAGAGTCCATAGATTCAAGCCTGTAGAGTCTGTAGTTTTAATCCTGCAGAGTCCGTGGATTTCTGAAAAGCTTGAAGAATGAATAACTTGAATGCTCAGAACAATTCTTGAAAAGGGGAGAGAGGATTTTGGTCTGTTGAACCAAAATAGTTCATAGGTTGTTCCCAAAAAGAGTGATATTTTTGGGGGACAACAAGATGATGAAGAGACAAAGGTTTAGGAAGAGAAAGGAAAAGATAAAGTATTAGACTTAGTTCCTATTGACACCCCTAAGAGGAAGGCTAAGCTAGCCATTGTTCCTAAATCAAAAAGACCCAAAGTGACTATCACTACTCCTCTACATGAAGTCAATCTATTTAGTAGAGAAAACTTGTTATATGGTCCACTCATTTCATAATGGTTCTTGTATGAACCTAGATTGAAAAAAGTGCCTACTATGCATCATCCTTGGGCTATGATGAAGACCATTAACATTCATGCGCATCAAGCGTTTAAGCCATGGATAGTTACTTTGCAAGAGGAGGAAGTAAGGAGATTATCCACACCATGTGATTCATCAGCTCCATCACAAGTTGATATCCCTATCCCATAAGTGACTCAATCTACATTGAAGTCAAATTTGTTCTAACAACTGCTAGCTTGTAAAGAGTGACAGAAAAAAAGGTCATGGAAGGAGGAGAAGAAATGGCATATCAAAAATTAGAGCCATTGATTGGTTTGACTTAAAAGGAAAGGCAAAGACCAGCAGAAGATCCAATATTTGAGGATGTTCTTGAATTATCCTAGGCACAATCAAAATAGCTATAGGCTTTTATCAAGGGCCTAAAATTAAGAACAAGAATTTAGAAGAACAAGTTGTCTTATCAGTTCCAGGAAAGATGGTCACCCAATTTGATACCACTATGAATGAATTATTCAGCTCTTTGAAGGCAACAAAATCCAAACAAGACTCGGTTAACAAACACGGTGCTTTGGTTGCAAGCCAAGTTGGGCAGTGGTAGGCTTCAAGCCACAAGGTGAAATATTTGATCAATATATTACCAGAGGATCAAATTCTTGGTTTTAAGATAGTTAGCCTATCCCATCTGAATATGGCCATGGCAATATTAGTAGACAAGATCAAGGCTTTAAGCAAATGGTCATGAGAAATGGGAGATCTTTCTAATGATCTCAAGCAACTAAAAAATAGGATATTGCATGTATTGGGGAGATTAACCAAGGACCCTACTTTACTCAACCCCTTTAGTTTGATCATTGATGAGGATTGAAAACTTAGAGATACTCAATTTATGAAAGAAGTAAAGAAAAAAAGCCATGGTAAAAATGGAGTAGATAATAAAAGGATCTTGGTTATGATTCTATCAGCTGAAGAGAAGATGGGAGAGGCTAGGAGCATCAAGGAGGCTTTGATTAGGGCAGAAAAAGACCTTAATAGCCTGATAGTTTAAGAAAGGGAGCTTTTCATGGATCCCATTGTCAACTTGAAGCTGATTGATGATCAACACTATAGAATGAAGATCTTGCAACAAAGGTAAAAGACTACTACAATAGAGGAGTCCCAAAGTCAAACTTGTTGACTTAAAATATTCTTTTTGTATAGAAACATGTATAACATTTTGAAAAGAGAATGTTATTTTGTAAAAGCATTTGCAATGTTGTAAAGTGCATTGCTTATTGGTTAGTCTATGATGTCATAGTTCTAGAAGGATGTAAAAGGACAGTTGTCCCTGACACTTGTACAACTATCATTGGACATGATGGATCGACATACATCCTTAGTTTTCTATATAAGGAGGTATTGTCATTTGTAAAAGGAAGGGGAGTTTTTGAGCAAGAAAACTTTGTGCAAATTTGGAGCAATTAATATAAGCAGAGAATTCTGAAAGGATTATCTCATTTTATTTGTGGGATTGCTATTATGAATTATCTCTCAACTAACTAGACCAATTTTTTAGATTTGAATGGTTTTTATGGAATCTTGATGTGTACCTTTAAATGTAGAGTTGTCAATTTGTGTTAATGCTAGATTGATTGGAAGATTTTAGGTTTATTTCAGCTTCTTTTCTCTTCTTGTAGATGTTCTTATGTAATTTGTTTATAGGAGTAAATCTTTAAAGTGAATCTGGTTCTTATTTGCTTTTGTTACTACTATCATTAAATGTTTGATTGATGTGTGATAGGATTTTAGATTAAGCTATTTCAAGTCATATATTGGTTTAAGTGCATGTTTAGATAAAATTTGAACTTTATCATAATGTTTGGATTGAAGATTAGTAATATCTTTCTTCTCTACCTTACCCTTCCTTTTGATCATTTTTTGATCAATTCACTTTAGTTTAGCTTTCATTGTGAATATCCATGCTAGCTTAGATTTTATACTTAGGCTTTGATCATAATTCACTTCAATTAGTTTAGACTACTCTCATTTTCACAAGCAAGTTATTAGGCCATGGTTGCTCCCAACAACCAAATAATTAGATTATAAATTTTTGTGAAACAGTTCATTTGCTTTGCCTTTATTCCACCAAAGATATCAAGAATATCACAGCCTACAACGCATGCAATGGATTATTTAAATCCAGAAATGAGAAGTGGTTCTTAAATACTCTGAATCACTTGTGATACACTTTCAGGCATCAACAAAAACCCATTCCACTAGCGCTAAAAGGAGGGCCTTTAGCTAAATCTTTGTGAATTTGTAGTGTCTTTGCTAAATTTAGTGAATTTTGTTCAAAGATCAGTGAATTGTTTACATATTTGTATTGTTCTTAGCTCAATTGCTTAAAGATCATTGAATGCAAGGAATCACCCAATGAATGCACATAGACTAAATCAAGGCAATAGTGCTGAAAGACAACAGTGATCTTCTATAACATAAAAACATAAACATATTATTTTTTCAAAGTTCAAACCAAAAGACTATACACTGAAGCATTAAAAGAACATCATATTCTTCAATAAATATAAAATATGTGTTAGATGTATTCTTACCTTCCACTTTCTTCAGCCCTTCTAGCCATTCTCATTTCTTCAACCCTTGTAACCATTATCATTTTCTCTCGGCTTCCCATTTCATTATTATTATTTCATTTGTTGAAAAATTAGGTAGTTTAAAACTCTATTTAATCTATACATTACATGATTTTTATTATTTTTATTTATGCACAAGTGTGTCGAAGATGTGCCTTCAAACATAAAAATTTATAGATTGTTTAAAAAACTAGTGCTTCTAAAATAAGGTAAAGCAATGATGATTTCAATTATTTTTTCTAATTTTAGATTTAGTGATTTAGATAAGATAATACATTAAGTTTAATAAGATTGTATAAATTTGTATAAATTAAGCAGTTTTGATTGCAATAATAGAGTACAATTGATATATTATAATTTCTATTTATGAAAATGAGCTAGAAGATAAGGTAATTAGCTTGTTTAGGCTTTGTTATGGTTTGTGATAGTGTACAGTCATTCAAAAGGCTTTACAAGGGTTCTATGTTGACTCAAAACAAAAATAGACTATAAAATTAAATAGGATGAGTTTGGTACTCGTTAGATCCCCGTGGTAGTTAGATTGATCTGTGCTCTGCCAAATTTATTCAAGGGACATGCACAAGTCTGTGATAATTTGGATCGATGTGTCTACATCTGTAAATAACTCTTATATATTTAGATATATTTGGACCTATGTGAATAACTCTATTTTCCTTCTTTTGTCATCAAAACCCTAGATTACACCCTTGACACCAATGTGACCTAGAAAAAAGTGGTTAAAAAGGATGAGTTGAGTGTATCTCAACCACCTCATGTTGAGTGGCTAAATGCTATGTTTA